>CM051014.1:2720913-2753413 GCA_027704905.1 Muraenolepis orangiensis | reverse complement strand
CTCCTCCTCCTCCCCCACCAGTGCCTCTAGCTCCACCTCCTCCACCACCCCTGGGGACAGTTGGAGAAGAGAAAGCCCCAGGTGAGAAGAGGGGCGGGGCTAGCCAGGGGGAGGAGCTACACAGGGACTCAGACATGCTTATTGTTAAAGGGACCCTGTTGGTGGGCACTCGTGTCAATCCAGCCGTATGATAGGTAGATCAGCCAACCAGCCCCCCTAGTGGCCTGGACCGGGAGGCTGATCTGTCCTTCATACATATGGGTGGACACATGTGACGTCACTACATTTTGAAATAGCTGGTAATGGAGAATCAATGGCCTCTACTACGTAGACGAGTGGTTCGTGGGTTTGTCTCCCAGACAAAATGTTCAATTTCCAATCCCAGTCCACAGTTTTCCTGTTGGTGTCCAGGAATCAGACTTTAAAGGACCCATGTAAAGACTTTAGATGGGTCCTCTAAGCAGCTACAAGCTCAAATCTGGACAGAGAACAGAGCGTTGACTTTCTTTCACTTCATATTTCTTTCTTCGGTAGAATATCTCCGTAACCAAACAGGAAACAGGTAAACAAGGCGTGGCTCCGCCCCTTTAGGCTCTGTGTTGTCTCTGCTATAAGGCAGTAGGGCTGCTGGATCCCAGGAGGGGTGACCCCTGACCCCCTGACCCCCTGACCCCTACCTCATCCTCAATGATGTGTCTGGAGTTGGGCTGATGGTAAAAGACTAGGGAAAGAGCTTTGGGATGAACTGATGGTGGTCGTGATTCTGGGCTTAACACAGGCTCTGTTTTGGTTCTCTCTTTTGCCCGACAAGTCCTCCGCAAGCCCATCCAGACCAAGTACCGCATGCCGCTGCTCAACTGGCAGGCGCTCAAACGCGACCAGGTGGAGGGGACAGTCTTCAACGAGCTGGACGATGACCACCTGCTGGGGGTGAGAGGTCACACTTTGTTATTCACCAGAGTGCTGTATCCAGGACCGCCACTGGGTGGCTCCCTCTTCCTCCTGCTTAATCTCTCTCTCTCTCTCTCTGCGCTCTCTCTCTCTCACCAGGTGCTCTATGTCTCTTGCCCTCTCTCTCTCTCACCTGGTGCTCTATGTCTCTTGCCCTCTCTCTCTCTCACCTGGTGCTCTATGTCTCTTGCCCTCTCTCTCTCTCACCAGGTGCTCTATGTCTCTTGCCCTCTCTCTCTCTCACCAGGTGCTCAATATCTCTTGTCTTCTCTCCATCTCTTTCCCAACAGGAGCTCAATGTCTCTCGTCCTCTTTGTCCCCTAACAGGAGCTCCCTGACTTGTCCTCTCCCCCTCTCTCTCTCTCTCTCCCTCTCTCTCTGCCTCTCTTCTTCCTCTCTCCCCCTCTCTCTCCCTCTCTCTCCCTCTCTCTCCCTCCCCCACCAGGAGCTGAACATGGAGGGATTTGAGGAGCAGTTTAAGACCAGGTCCCAGACGGACATGGTGGACCTGAGCATTGTGAGGGGCAGGGTGGTCCACAAGACCCCCAGCAAGGTGTCCCTCCTGGAGCCCAACCGGGCCAAGAACCTGGCCATCACCCTGCGCAAGGCCGGCACCGGCCCGGCCCAGATCTGCACCGCCATAGAGACGTAGGTTCTGGTCAAATACTCAGCGAGACAAAGACCTGACGGAAAATCGTGAACTCTGTTTCCAACAAAACTTTGGGAAAGTCGTACCGTTCACGTCAATCGGTCGGGGATTTGGGTTCTCCGTCGGTCCGATTCGGTGTGATTTTGCAGCAGTGCTTTGGTTTATTGGAAGATCCTGTAAGAAGCAGGACAGTTAGCCCTTAATGTGTTGTCCTGGAGGTGTGAACACTAGCCTCTGTTGTCTGGGTACATCGACCTAATGGCTCCAGCAGACAAAACCATGAAACATTAAGAGGCTCACGAGGTCTAAACAAACATCAAAACATCATCAATAATTCTATGCTACATTTCTTCATGAGCAAACAGTCAGAAAGCATACTCTGGTTTACTAGAATCGGTTAATAATTGAACAGGTGTTAAATGATAAGATAAACCAGGCAGCGCCTGAAGTCTGTGTTTACTGTTCATTAGTTCAGCAGACGCTTTTATCCAAAGCCTCGTCATGAAGGTGCAGGGAGGGGTTTGTTTACTGAAGCCTTTCAGTAGCCGGTTGTAATCACAGTAATAGGCGCAGTTTGAACCTTAGGGGGGTTGTGGGCTCACAAAAGAAAGTCTGTACAAAAAAGGCTTTGTTTACATAAAGATGAGCGATCCCAGCAGGTGTGTTTTCATATCCCGGACTATTGACAGAATCACCATAGAAACCGAACTCGCGCAAACCGCGACACCGACAGCAAACCAGACACGGGTCCCAGAGGTCAGACACAGATCCCAGAGGTCAGACACAGATCCCAGAGGTCAGACACAGATCCCAGAGGTCAGACACCGATCCCTCCCATGTATGTTAAGTACATGTTAGCGGTCTGCGTGTAAAGAGTGTCCATACCACAGAATTTAGACCAGAACCGGTTTCATAATAAAAATAATCCCTCCTACATACTCAGACAATTAGTTTACCATTCTGTATGAATTATAATAGAGTGAGACATTACAATACATTAGTTCTGTGGTATTATAAAAAACATCCATACATACATATTTTTCGGCAACGGCCACTAGGGGAACCAACGCAAGCCGCGCCTACGGTTCTACTCTCTAACCTCTGACCTCCCTCAGGTACAACCAGGAAGCACTGAACCTGGACTTCCTGGAGCTGCTGGAGCGCTTCATGCCCTCCGACTACGAGCTGAAGCTCATCCAGAAGTACGAGAGCGACGGGCGCCCCCTGGAGGAGCTGGGCGACGAGGACCGCTTCATGGTGCACTTCAGCAAGATCCCCCGGCTGGCCCAGCGAATCAGCACGCTTGCCTACATGGGGAACTTCCCTAGCACCATTGTGTCACTGCAGTCGGTGAGCTCTGATTGGGCCAAGGGGGGTGGGAAGGCGGGGCTTATCGGTATTAAAATGTTTTCCTGGCTGCTTTTCCTTGTTTGTCTCTTGTTTCGTCATTGATTTGCGATGTCCTTCTCAGGACCATAATCTCCTGTTTGGGATCAATGAGTGTTATCGTTTCTCATCTTAATCTGGGCCTTGCTTCTAGCCTTGTTTTGACCTTGAGGTTTAAACATGTACATCTCTCCCAGTGAGTGGTAACTTATTAAACACTATTAATAAACATTGTTAAAAACCCTTCTCACCAGCAACTGAAGGCCGTCATCGCTGCCTCCGAGTCCATCCAGTCGTCCACCAAACTCAAGAAGATCCTCGAGGTGACGACGCCAAGCTACTGTAGCTCATGTCCCTGACTGTAGCTATATATATGCATGTATAAAGCGTATACTGGGTAATGTAGTTCATCATCTCTGTGTTTCAGATCATTCTAGCGTTTGGGAACTACATGAACAGCAGTAAGCGCAGCGCGGTGTATGGCTTCCGACTGCAGAGCCTAGATCTGGTGGGTCACCTCACTATCTGATGTATAAAACACCTTAAGACTACAATACCCAGCTAACTACACCTTAAGACTACAATACCCAGCTAACTACACCTTAAGACTACAATACCCAGCTAACTACACCTTAAGACTACAATCCCCAGCTAGCTACACCTTAAAACTACAGTATCCAGGTCATTAATTTGTTGGACAATTGTATTAATTGATTGCACAATAGTTTGACAGTACAGTATGCAGTGCCATAAATCATATTACCACTAATAACTGATATGTTAGAGTTCACCTTGATGTTTATGTTAAGATGGTGTATAATCCTTAAATACATTTTTACGTTTATATGGTGTATACTAATATGATTTCTCTCTCCTGGAGACCATATGTTTATAAGGTGTATAATAATATGATTTCTCTCTCCTGGAGACCATATGTTTATGAGGTGTATAATAATATGATTTCTCTCTCCTGGAGACCATATGTTTATGAGGTGTATAATCCTGTGCTTCCAAGCTGCTGGAGACCAAGTCCACGGACAGGAAGCTGACTCTGCTCCACTTCATCGTGGACGTCATCCATCAGAAATACCCTGAGCTCTGCTCCTTCCACACCGAGCTGCACCTCATCGACAAGGCTGCCCAGGGTACCTGTCTGCCTGTCTGTCTGGCTTTCTGTCTGTCTGCCTCCCTCCCTGTCTATATGTCTGCCTGTTTGTCTGCCTGTCTGTCTGCCTCCCTGTCTGTCTGTCTGTCTGTCAGTCTGCCCTGTCTGTCTGCCTCCCTTCATGTCTCTCTGTCTGTCGGTCTGTCCCTCAGTCCGTCCAGTTATCCGCCCATCCATCCACCTGTGTGTGTATTGACTGTACTGTACCACCTGTAAACATGTTACGATAGTAAATGTTGTGGTTGTTAACAATAAGCCAAAATACTGCACTAGCTTCTATAATTCTACCGCAGGCAGTTTAAAATAGCTCTTTTTCCCAAAAGTACAAAAAAGTCCCCCAGAATTTCAAGAGAACCTTCAAAGGAGTCAAATGTTAATTTATTCCCATTTTTAATGAAGTGATTTATGTCTTTACACGCCTATGTTATCTATGGAGCCAGATGTGGATTATAAACCAGTGCAGTTATCTATAGCGCCAGATGTTATATTACAGAAACCTCTCTTTGGGGAAGAATCCCATTAATGCTGCTGCTGCTGCCTGGATCAACCAATGGGCTTGACCGCTGCTCCCTGCGGACACGCCCATTGGTGGAAACTCTGACCACTCAAAGTCCTGTTGGACAGCTGCTTCCCACTGACCTCTATTCATTTTATGAGTTATAAAGTAAAATCAAGACCTCATCTCGCTCTCTCTCTCTCCCCCCTCTCTCTCTCTCTCTCTCTCTCTCTCTCTCTCTCTCTCTCTCTCTCTCTCTCTCTCTCTCTCTCTCTCTCTCTCTCTCTCTCTCTCTCTCTCTCTCTCTCTCTCTCTCTCTCTCTCTCTCTCTCTCTCTCTCTCTCTCTCTCTCTCTCTCTCCCCCCTCTCTCTCTCTCTCCCTCCTCTCTCTCTCTCTCTCTCTCTCCCCCCCCTCTCTCTCTCTCTCCCCCCTTTCCCCCCACTCTCTCTCCCCTCTCTCTCTCCCCTCTCTCTCTCCCCCCTTTCCCCCTCTCTCTCTCCCTCTCTCTCCCCACCAGTCTCTCTGGAGGGCGTGCTACAGGACGTGCGAGCTCTAGAGAGAGGCATGGAGGTCACCAGGAACGAGTTTGCGGCGGAGGCGCAGAGCGCCGCCCTGAGCCACTTCCTGTCCAGCACCGCCGCGCCGCTGGACGCCGTGGTGGCCGACACCAACACCGCCCAGGTCAGCCAGACCCCCCCCCCCCCCCCAGCACCACCCTCCTTACCCCATACACCCCCACCCGAGAGCCAACACCACCTGAAAGACCACTACAATAGATGACATTACATTACATCACATCACATTACATTACATCACATTACATAACACTACATTACATTACAATACATTACATTACAATACATCACATAACACTACATTACATTACATTACAATACAATACATTACATTACATTACATTACATTACATTCATTTAGCAGACACTTTTGTCTAAAGCCACTTATAATAACATCATTCAACAGGTAGACAAGAGAACTACTAGTCACCAGGGAACTACTAGTCACCAGATAACTACTAGTCACCAGGGAACTACTAGTCACCAGATAACTACTAGTCAGAGAACTACTAGTCACCAGAGAACTACTAGTCATCACAGAACTACTGGTCACCAGATAACTACTAGTCACCAGAGAACTACTAGTCAGAGAACTACTAGTCAGAGAACTACTAGTCACCAGAGAACTACTAGTCACCAGGGAACTACTAGTCAGAGAACTACTAGTCACCAGATAACTACTAGTCACCAGAGAACTACTAGTCACCAGATAACTACTAGTCACCAGAGAACTACTAGTCACCAGATAACTACTAGTCACCAGAGAACTACTAGTCATCAGAGAACTACTAGTCACCAGAGAACTACTAGTCAGAGAACTACTAGTCACCAGGGAACTACTAGTCATCAGAGAACTACTAGTCACCAGAGAACTACTAATCACCAGAGAACTACTAGTCATCAGAGAACTACTAGTCAGAGAACTACTAGTCACCAGAGAACTACTAGTCACCAGAGAACTACTAGTCACCAGAGAACTACTAGTCACCAGATAACTACTAGTCACCAGAGAACTACTAGTCACCAGAGAACTACTAGTCAGAGAACTACTAGTCACCAGAGAACTACTAGTCACCAGGGAACTACTAGTCATCAGAGAACTACTAGTCACCAGAGAACTACTAATCACCAGAGAACTACTAGTCATCAGAGAACTACTAGTCAGAGAACTACTAGTCACCAGAGAACTACTAGTCACCAGAGAACTACTAGTCATCAGAGAACTACTAGTCACCAGATAACTACTAGTCACCAGATAACTACTAGTCACCAGAGAACTACTAGTCAGAGAACTACTAGTCACCAGAGAACTACTAGTCATCAGAGAACTACTAGTCACCAGAGAACTACTATTCACCAGAGAACTACTAGTCAGAGAACTACTAGTCACCAGAGAACTACTAGTCATCAGAGAACTACTAGTCACCAGAGAACTACTAGTCACCAGAGAACTACTATTCACCAGAGAACTACTAGTCACCAGAGAACTACTAGTCATCAGAGAACTACTAGTCACCAGAATAAGTCATAACTGTATTTCCTTTGTAACAAGCCATTATTATATCATATATACATATATGTATATATCCACATACGTATATAATAACAACATAATATATAATTCCTTACATGTCCTTCCTAACAAGCCTCCAAGAGTAGAACCAGTGCTCAGGTACCAGTACAACAGGTTGGCTCCCTGGCAGTAGGAGTGGAGTAAGGATGTGGTTCTCCTGTGTTCTCTGGTGTTCTCCGGTGTTCCAGGAGGCCTACGGAGCCGTGGTGGAGTACTTCGGGGAGGACCCCAGAACAACCACGCCGTCCGTCTTCTTCCCCGTGTTCGCCCGTTTCATCAAGGCCTACAAGGTCAGAGGTCACGCTCGCCCTCGCACCCTACTATATGCACTACGCCGCTGTGATACATGACTATATGGTTGCGGTACGCGCTTCAAAGGTTAAGGTCGAAGGTCGAAGGACACGCTAACGCCCTCCCCCCCGTACAGCAAGCGGAGCGAGACAACGAGCTGAGGAGAAGGCAACAGGACGGGACCGTGGAACCACCGTCCATTTCGCCCAAACCCAAATTCACCACCAACAACAAGGTACCCCCCCCCCCCCCCCTCCCCCTCCCTCATCGGCTGTTCCTGTGCACAAACTGTGCTAGAGAACCTCTGATGGTGCAGTCTGTTCTGTTCCCTAGTTCCTTTAGAACAGAGGTTGTGCATATTAAATGAGATCCCCCATCCCCCATCCCCGAGGGGGAGTTGTAGCTGGTCCAATTCTGGCTTCAATGCTTTGATGGTTTGTCAGCTGATCTTTAGATGAACTCACCTGCCAAATGACTCAATATATCAAATGTAATTGAACCAACAACCATTTGACATGAAGAACAAAAGCAAACAAAAGATCACCTTCACCAAATGGTTCTTATAGTCTCACCTGATGGTTCTGACGGTCTCACCTGATTGGTTGTGGTTCTGACGGTCTCACCTGATTGGTTGTGGTTCCGACGGTCTCACCTGATTGGTTGTGGTTCCGACGGTCTCACCTGATTGGTTGTGGTTCCGACGGTCTCACCTGATTGGTTGTGGTTCCGACGGTCTCACCTGAAGGTTTTCATGGTCTCACCCCACTCTCATGGGTTGGGGTTCTCCAGGTCCCGATGGGTCCAGGGCTGCCCCAGATGGAGCTCCTGGAGGAGCTGAAGAAGCGCCAGAGCGCCCCGCTGGTCAGAGAGAGGAAGGACGGAGCCATAGAGGACATCATCACAGGTAGGAGGAGGTGGAGGAGCAGCTCCTGGAGGAACCACCAGGCCGCTGAGATGGGAGGAGAAGGGAGGTGATGGTGGACAGAGTAGGAGACTAGATGGTAGCAGACAGTAGACCAGGGTAGGAGAGAGCAGTAGGAGACAGTATACCAGGGTAGGAGAGAGCAGTAGGAGACAGTAGACCAGGGTAGGAGTCTATTCAATTGAACTGTCTTTCTTCTTTCTTGCATTCATGCTCTCATCTTCTGTTCACTTCATTAAGATTTCCTGTAACCTATTTTTTCCTTTTTCCTTCTCTCCCCCCGCTCTCTCTCTCTCTCTCTCTCTCTCTCTCTCTCTCTCTCTCTCTCTCCTCTCTCTCTCCCCTCTCTCTCCCTCTCTCTCCCTCTCTCTCTCTCTCTCTCTCTCTCTCTCTCTCTCTCTCTCTCTCTCTCTCTCTCCTCTCTCCTCTCTCTCTCTCTCCTCCCTCTCTCTCCCCTCCCCCCCCCCCCCCTCTCTGGTGACTTCAGCTCTTAAGTTTGTGCCCTTCACGGCTCGCTCGGCCAAACGCTCGTCCCGTTTCTACGGCGACACGGACCCTGCTATCTCCCTGTGGTACAATCTGCCTCTGCCTGCCTCTCTCTCTCTCTCTCTCTCTCTCTCTCTCTCTCTCTCTCTCTCTCTCTCTCTCTCTCTCTCTCTCTCTCTCTCTCTCTCTCTCTCTCTCTCTCTCTCTCTCTCTCTCTCTCTCTCTCTCTCTCTCTCTCTCTCTCTCTCTCTCTCTCTCTCTCTCTCTCTCTCTCTCTCTCTCTCACCCTCTTGCTTCCTCTCTAATTCTTTCACTGTCTCTCACGTTATCTCTCAGGGGTGATGAAACCTGGGCTGAGTTCCAAACAATGTTGTGAATGGCTTGTTGGGGACTCAGTGTTAGTTAGTGGTGAAGCAGGAAGGAGCCCTCCATCAGCCTCTAGCTCCCCATCAGCCTCTAGTCCCCATCAGCCTCTAGCCCTCCACCAGCCTCTAGCCCTCCATCAGCCTCTAGCCCTCCACCAGCCTCTAGCCCTCTATCAGCCTCTAGCTCCCCATCAGCCTCTAGCCCCATCAGCCTCTAGCCCCCATCAGCCTCTAGCCCCCCCTCTAGCCCCCATCAGCCTCTAGCCCTCCATCAGCCTCTAGTGTTGTGTCCCTTGTCTCCCTGGCTGTAGACCTGAGGAACCAGCCGTACCGTCGGGCCGATGGAGGAAGACGAAGTGCCAAGTGGAAAACATCCCAGCAGCTCCAGGTGTCTTCAGACATCTCCCTCTGAACCGGACCACATCACACCAGACAAGACCAGATCAGAACCAGACGGGCCAGACCAGACCAGAACCAGATCGGACAGACCAGAACCAGACCACACCAGACCAGACCAGAACCAGACCACACCAGACCAGACCACACCACACCAGACCAGACCAGACCAGACCAGAACCAGACCACACCACACCAGAACCAGACCAGACCACACCAGACCAGACCAGACCACACCACACCAGAACCAGACCACACCAGACCCAGACCACACCAGAACCAGACCAGACCACACCACACCAGACCACACCAGACTAGACCACACCAGACCAGAACCAGACCAGACCACACCAGACCAGACCAGACCAGAACCAGACCACACCAGACCAGACCACACCAGACCAGACCACACCAGACCAGACCACACCCAGACCACACCAGACCAGACCAGAACCAGACCAGACCAGAGCAGAGTAGACTAGACTGGACCGTACCAGACTGAACAGAACAGACTGACAAAGAGCTGTATGTAGAGGCCAAGCAAGAATAATATAATATATAATACAATATAGTTTAATATAATATAACAAATATATAATGTTCAGTCTTCAAAGTGACAGAACGAGGTCAGATATCTTCTGACCTCGTTCTGTCACATTTCCCATAATGCATCAGCAATGTTCAGGTGTTCAGTTAGAGATGGTTCAGTTTAGGGTGTGGTTAAGGATCCGGGGGCACGCAATGCATTATGGGAAAAAACACCAGAAAAAAGCCATTCCAGCCAATCAAAAGGAAGCCTCACCCTAAAGCTTAGGTTAATGGTGAACTTTGAGAATTTTGATATCAACGTTGAAAATATAAAAAGATTAATATTTTATTAGCTATATTTGTAATGAAACGTGTTAAGAATTTGTCTCGGAGGAACAGGAATGTTCTAGTATGATCTAATATTCGTAGTTTATAAAAATCCAAATCAAAGTAGAAGTGGATGAAATGGTCTTTATTTACTTGTTTTTCAATTTAAAATGAATAAAGTTTTATACCGCTGGTGACTTCGGTGTGTTGTGTTACGGTCGGCAGGAGAGGAATAAAGAGTATTTGGTACTTTTTATTCCAAACAATAATTCATAAAAACAATACAAACCTTCATCTGGTCAATGAAATGCGGGTCAATATTAAAGAAAGAAATATTTATATCAAAGATAAACATTTATATACATTTTTTGAAGCTTGTGAGCTTTCCTACTGGCGGTTGTTGGTTTGAGGCTGTGGTCTGGAACAGCTGCAGGTCAAATCCAGACTGACCCGTGGATTATAAACCATATTGTGTTCAGATTAGATTACATGAGATTAGATTACATTAGCCGGATCTCTCATAATCTAAATGGATGGACTCAAAAGGTTATGTATGGAATTGGACAAAACTTGGTGGTTAGATTACTTATGGGACAAGGAACAGTTGATTTAGGTGCAGAATTTGATCCGAATCCGGATTAAGGGGACTTTTTGGTGTGGCGGAGATATGTGCTCTACTGGGGGCCCTTAAGTTTAAGATATGTAATGGGTTACAGTTAGATGTTGTCGAGGGGGACTTTGATATTAATATCATGTAACAATATCTAAAATATAAAATAACAGCATAACCAGAGTAACAAAGAACCCGAAGCACACCTTACCAGGGTAGAGGTCCATCAGCGGTCGTCCCATCAAAGGTTCTCACGCCTGGAAACCTTCGTCCAACACGCCCAGTTCAGAGCAGGCAGTGAAACAAGCCGTGTTTTATAAGAGGGTCACTTTTATTGTCACAAAAACACGACAGGAACGTACAAAAGCAGACACTATATCCCTCTGTACCGTGTCTCCTCACATCCTCTCCTCACATCCTCTCCTAGCTTCCTCTCCTCACATCCTCTCCTCACGCATCACGTTGGTTTTTGGAGTATTTTATGTATTCTTCACGGTTCACAGACAACAACAAGCATCTTAACTCCCACACTCGACAACAGGAAGTGGATGTACAATATTTGAAGTAATACTTTGAATATATATACTCTGTTTTTCTCACTGCCCTCTCCGGGGGGTCACTGCCCTCTCCGGGGGGTCACTGCCCTCTCCGGGGGGGCACTGCCCTCTCCGGGGGGGCACTGCCCTCTCCGGGGGGTCACTGCCCTCTCCGGGGGGGCACTGCCCTCTCCGGGGGGCACTGCCCTCTCCGGGGGGTCACTGCCCTCTCCGGGGGGTCACTGCCCTCTCCGGGGGGTCACTGCCCTCTCCGGGGGGGCACTGCCCTCTCCGGGGGGGCCCACGTCATAGAAAAGCTTGATGATGTACACTGATTGTGCCTGTATCAATGTGCTCCAATCACAGGTATTACAGTAGTATACGTACAGTATTACAGTAGTATACGTACAGTATTACAGTAGTGTATGTACAGTATTACAGCAGTATTCATACAGTCATTACAGTTAGCTCTGGAGGGCCCAGCGTGCAGAGTATCCAGGGAATGTTTACGGTACACATGCGGTACACACGTCAGAATACCGGCTATAAAAAAATACTAGGATAAAAATAATAGTAAAAGTAAACTCACGTAAAAATGTATCTGTACTGTGTTTTACGTCGTGGGGATATATATTTATATATATATATATATATATATTTACTGTACAGGAACATTGACAACCAGTGATACTCGTGGTGGGTTAGGCCCTGGGAACAGAGGGTACGTGGAGAAGAGGTTCGGGTCGCTCTCAGGAATACGATCGGGGGTTTCCGATAAACTGACAGCTAACGCCGACCGACGAGCCGATAACCCCGGGCCCGAATACCAAGTACCATGTTTAATAATCGCAGACGAGAAAAACTGGGTTACGATGGAACCCAGCGTTGGATGTACGTGGCGCGATGTTCTATTGATTTTTTACTATCAACCGACCGGATCAATAACTATAATAGAGAGACGGCTTTGCTTGTCACTCATCTTGTGTCGTCCCGGTGTGTAGCGTCGATATTAAACTATCGCTATGTGAGCTAGGGAAGCGTCAGCTGACAGTTTTGGGGACCCGGAGACCACACAAGTGTGTGTGAGTGTGTGTGTCTGTGGTTTATTGATTATTGATTATTGGGGATCACTACAGACAGACAGCAGGCCAGGCCTCATGCTTCCACCAGTGTGTACGTTACATAGACTACAGGATGATCGGGTCTACGGTGGTCAAACTAAACACCTCATGGACAACCGTCCTCTGCTCAGAAGTATAAAAATACAAAAATGATTGATTTTCTTTTATAAAACATAGGTGACATTTCTTTTGTATACATGTTAATAAAGTAATCTCTTTAAAACAAGAACAGATGGTATATATATATATATATATATAAAGTATACTATACTACACTTGTGCACAAATGTGTTTTATATTTAATGAGCCAACCCACGTTATTTCCCAGAATGCATCTGGCTACAGACAGCACTCAGGTAGTGAGTAGGTTTAGCTAAACTAGTTCCTTCAAGAGGAGGAGGGGCAGGGGGAGGAGGGGGGGGAGGGGGAGGAGGGGGAGGGGGAGGAGGGGGGGGGGGAGGAGGAGGAGGAGGAGATGAGGTAAAGAAGAGGAGGAGAGAAGGGAGTTGAGGATGGGAGAGAAGGGAGAGAAACATAAACATTGGCTCAGTGTGTGTGTGTGTGTGTGTGTGTGTGTGTGTGTGTGTGTGTGTGTGTGTGTGTGTGTGTGTGTGTGTGTGTCTAATAACATTCTGTGCTTCTGTCACCTTATTGGCCACTGGGGAAGCTTGGTGCATCAGAATGAGAGCGAGAGCGAGAGCGAGAGCGAGAGCGAGGTGGAGGAGAGAGAGAGAGAGAGAGGCTGTGTGTAAGCAGAACAATGCAGTGATGCTGTAATGTGTGGGTCTCTGCTGTCAAAGTTTTACCACAGTAAATCAGTCCTGATTCAGCTCGCTCGCTCTCTCTCTCTCTCTCTCTCTCTCTCTCTCTCTCTCTCTCTCTCTCTCTCTCTCTCTCTCTCTCTCTCTCTCTCTCTCTCTCTCTCTCTCTCTCTCTCTCTCTCTCTCTCTCTCTCTCTCTCTCTCTCTCTCTCTCTCTCTCTCTCTCTCTCTCTCTCTCTCTCTCTCTCTCTCAGGGAGATAAAACTGTGAAGGCACAAACTGAGAAAAAAAATGAATGAAGCTTTAAAGCCGAGTTGAGGAGAGAGGATGAGGAGGAGGAGGAGGAGGAGGTGAGGAAGAGGAATAAGAGGATGAAAGCTGAGACAGAGTGCAGATAAGGAGGGAGGGAGACGAATATGCATCTAACTGACCTCAGACGGTCTCAGTGCTAACGGCTAGCCTCAGTGCTTCCAGCTAACCTCACCACTAACAGTTAACCTCAGTGCTTCTAGCTAACCTCAGTGCTAACTATTAGCTTCAGTGCTTCCAGCTCACCTCACCACTAACAGTTAGCCTCAGTGCTTCCAGCTAGCCTCAGTGCTTCCAGCTAACCTCAGTGCTAACAGTTAGCATCAGTGCTAACAGTTAGCCTCAGTGCTTCCAGCTTACCTCAATGCTTACAGTTAGCCTCAGTGCTTCCAGCTAGCCTCAGTGCTTCCAGCTAACCTCAGTGCTAACAGTTAGCATCAGTGCTAACAGTTAGCCTCAGTGCTTCCAGCTTACCTCAGTGCTTACAGTTAGCCTCAGTGCTAACAGATAGCCTCAGTGCTTCCAGCTAACCTCAGTGCCAACAGTTAGCCTCAGTGCTTCCAGCTAACATCAGTGCTAACAGTAAGCCTCAGTGCTAACAGTTAGCATCAGTGCTAACAGTTAGCCTCAGTGCTTCAAGCTTACCTCAGTGTTTACAGTTAGCCTCAGTGCTAACAGATAGCCTCAGTGCTTCCAGCTAACCTCAGTGCCAACAGTTAGCCTCAGTGCTAACACTTTGCGTCAACACTAACAGCCGGCCTCAGTGCTTCCAGCTAACATCCGTACTACCAGTTAGCTGGAAGCACAGTGTCCCACTGAAGCTAACATCAGTGGCAACAGTAAGCCTCAGTGCTTCCAGCTAACCTCAGTGCTAACACTTTGCATCAACGCTAACAGCCGGCCTCGGTGCTCCCAGCTAACCTCCGTCACACATTGATAAGTAGCAGGCTGTCAGAGCCGCGGAGCCGTGTCTAAAGGAGTGCTTAAGGAGCTCAGCAGACGCTCAGCAGACGCGTGTTTTGGGGCCTCTGAGGACGCTGCCTCAGGGGAGGTTCCTTCAAACAGAGGCTCAGAGGACAGACTCAAAACCACCCAAGAGCGCCTCTAGGCACAACGAGACATCACCGACTGCATCGACTTTCATGGGCTGTGTCCGAAATCACTAATCACTATGGAGTAAGTTCACCATTTTGTAGCGCTGTCCGAATGTAAAGTGAGAATAATTCTACCCTACATAGTGCACTCATGGTATCCCACAATGCATGGGGAGAAGTAGTGTACAACTGATGGCACGTTAATTATGAGACAGAAATTACGTCATTAACGGAGACGCCAGCAGTGTCCTAAAGTGTTTTAACGATAAAGTCCTCTACACTGAACTACTAGAGAGGGAGTAGGGAATGAGGGAAGGATTTCACTATATAGTCCTCTACATTGAACTACTAGAGAGGGAGTAGGGAATGAGGGAAGGATTTCACTATATAGTCCTCTACACTGAACTACTAGAGAGGGAGTAGGGAATGAGGGAAGGATTTCACTATATAGTCCTCTACATTGAACTACTAGACAGGGAGTAGGGAATGATGGAAGGATTTCACTATATAGTCCTCTACACTGAACTACTAGAGAGGGAGTAGGGAATGATGGATGGATTTCACTATATAGTCCTCTACATTGAACTACTAGAGAGGGAGTAGGGAATGAGGGAAGGATTTCACTATATAGTCCTCTACATTGAACTACTAGAGAGGGAGTAGGGAATGAGGGAAGGATGTCACTATATAGTCCTCTACATTGAACTGCTAGAGAGGGAGTAGGGAATGAGGGAAGGATTTCACTATATAGTCCTCTACATTGAACTACTAGAGAGGGAGTAGGGAATGAGGGAAGGATTTCACTATATAGTCCTCTACTTTGAACTACTAGAGAGGGAGTAGGGAATGAGGGAAGGATTTCACTATATAGTCCTCTACTTTGAACTACTAGAGAGGGAGTAGGGAATGAGGGAAGGATTTCACTATATAGTCCTCTACATTGAACTACTAGAGAGGGAGTAGGGAATGAGGGAAGGATTTCACTATATAGTCCTCTACATTGAACTACTAGAGAGGGAGTAGGGAATGAGGGAAGGATTTCACTATATAGGCCTCTACATTGAACTACTAGAGGTAGTAGGGAATGAGGGAAGGATTTCGGACACAGCCTTAGAAGACGGACACAATAGATGGATGGACGTTGATTTCTCTCTCCTTTGGTATCACTTCGTTGGTTCATAACATGTTCCCCTAAACCGTTCATGAAGACAAAACACACGTCCTAAAGAACAGGACCTGGGAGCTGGGTCCTCAGGGACCTCTTTAAACCGGTCCCTCCATTAGGACTCAAAAGCAAAACGGTTTGTGTGTAAAACATAAACCCACCACCTCGACTATCCACAGTACCGTCGGTTCAACCCTGGGGGAGGAGGAAGAGGATGAGGAAGAGGAGGAGGAGGAAGGTCATGTGGACTGTGAAGGACAACCGTTGGTGCGACTCTGTGTTCCAGTTTAGAGGCCGTACGGCTGAGGCTGGAGGTTAAACACTGTGCGAAAGTTACTGATTGTGGTACGGCGGTGAGCTGCTTCACACCTGTCACGAGACACGCCATTCCTCGGGGGAGGGGAAACAAAGCAAGACACGACACTATTGTACGAACGGAACGTGTTTCTCTACGCAAGCTAACTTTAGATTATCCAGTTAACTGAAATACTCAAAACACACATCGATAAGTGCTCTTCAACATCTGCTCTCGTTTGGATTTTAATTTTTTCCTTCTTCCGCCTCGCTGCGTTTTTTTCCGCTTGTTCCCCCCCCGGAGGACAGGATGTTCCCCCGCGGGGGACAGGAAGTCCGGAGGGTTCCGCAGGTTTGAGACCCCGGCGGTCTCAGAAGTGGAATACCTGCTGCTGCCCGGGGCTCTTAGAGGAGGAAGAGGAGTTGGCAGAGGAGGTGGAGGAGGTGGAGGAGGAGAAGTCTGCCTCCTTCTGCTTGCGGCCCTTGCTGGGCCGCTCCAGGCTGCCCTGCTGTAGGTTCTTGAGTCTCGCCGCCACAGTGGGCTGGGGGCCCTTGGCCGGACCCGGGGCCCAACTGGAGCTCTGGGGGGAGGAGATTGGTGGGGGGGGGGGGGGGGGGAGGGGAGGAGATGGGGGAGGGGCTGCTGTGAGTGGGAGGAGTTCAGGTTCCCTTCTGGGAATCTAGTCGTCAGACATGGTCAAAGGTTCACAGAATATAGCTTTGTCATTGTAAACACACACACACACACACACACACACACACACACACACACACACACACACACACACACACACACACACACACACACACACACACACACACACACACACACACACACACACACACACACACACACACACACACACACACACACACACACACACACACACACACACACACACCAGCAACTGTTTTGCTTTGGTTAACCTTAAGGGTTAAAATAATATATGATGATTTACCAATTCACAGAGTGTCTTTAGCCCCTGTCTGTACTCAATGTGTCAAATCTAAAGAGAACACTTATTGTACTTTTACCCGAGCTCTGGTTCTGCTCTTGGGAGGAGATGTAATGAATTATATATGATGTTTTTATATGTATGTATATCAGCGGCGGCTGGAGGTCGTAAAAGCCGAGGGGGAAGGATGGTTAAGGTTAGTAATGTTAGTGAGGGGAATATGCGGGCATGTAAAACAGACATTGTAAGCTGCTGTGCTGCTTCCTCTCTTCTTTGTCTTATCAGAACTAAATCAGCTCTTATCAAGATATTACTAAAGTCTGACTGGTATCCTAAACCTCAGGAGAAGTAAGGAAAGCAAAGAAATTGATAAATCTAAGACCAGTTTGAGAAATGTATAAGCCAACCAGGTTTTCTATTAGATCTACTGCTATCTCAATAGCTGATCATTTCAGACAAAATAAAGATCAGTGCAGTGAGAGAAATCATTGATCTTGAATTGGGATTGGGGTGAGACAAGAAGAAGTATATTTCTTAGAAGCTGAATTCAAGAAAATGCTCTAAATCTTATTGATGATCTTAAATCCATGATCTTAAATTTAGCTCAGTTTTGTCTAAGATAAATAGGCTAGACAAAGATAAGATCTAATTTTGAATTTTCCTTTTCTCTGGGAGTAAGCACTGATCTGAGCTTCCAAGAATTCTAATAGGTGTCTTTTTAAGATAGTCGGCAATTTGTGGTGTGAAAGCTGTTCTTCTTACATGTTCAAGAGGTGGTCTGACCACAGAAGTAAATAATGCACAGCCTGTTCGGCTAGTGGGAATGACAGTTGTGTTCTGTTCTTCACATGACAATAAAGGCATACTATAAAGATAGTGTCAATGACACAGTACTTCATCCGACCTCACTATCAATTTTGACAGTGTATTAGTGGGTCATTTTAGGAGACAAGCCAAACTGAATTGTAACCAATTGTGATGTGAGGGGGAAGAAGCATTGTTTTGATGAAAAATAGCTATTTAGAGATTAACCCATTAATGATGAAAATCGGAAAAACTGGAATAGAACTTCTGTACACAGCTACTAGTTCTACCAAACAAACCTCACATAACTGAAATTGAGTGAGATTTGAAGGACAAGCTTGTCTTATTAAAATAAGACATATCATATAGTAAAACCAGTTATGCACGTAAATCACGTAAATTGTCTAATCTAGAGCCAAAGTAACACCACCTTGTCACGGTCAGCCATTCTTCAGGTCGTAACTCAAAAGCTTCAAATCTGAAATATTCGACTCACAAGTTTTCTGGAATGTGGAATTGATATGAATGACACAAGATAGCTCCTTGCATGATGATAACACGCCCCCCAAACTCTGATTGGATGTTCACTTGCGCAGTGAGCTCTGCTGATTGGTTGACAGAGCCTCTGTCTAGCCCCGCCCTAAGGGAGGATGGTCCTCCCTTAGCGCCGTATACACTCATGTTAAACACCAGGACTCACCGGCCGCTCGGGTTAATGGTTCATTTTATAGTGGACTTCAATGGGAGCTTGGGGAGGACCATCCTCCGTACAGTCATTTTCAATTGCAGTAGGTGGCGCTGTTGGTACTTTGACACAGGGACATTATTATTGTGCTTTCGAAGTGTTAAAAAAGGAGTCCGACCAGACAGAACAAGACTTGATCACTGCTACACCACCATCAAGCACGCTTCTCGCGCTGTTGCGCGGCCGGCTTTCGGCCAATCCGACCACGCCTCGTTTACAAGCAAAAGTTGAAGACCACGCCAACCGTCGTAAAGAACCTTCATCGCTGGACAGACGATGCCGTACTACACCTGCAGGGGGGGGCTAGAAATCACTGACTGGAGTGTATTCAAGACCACTGACCTTGATGTGTATGCAGATCATGTCACAGCATACATTAACAGGATAGTGGAAGAATGCATCCCGACCAGGTCTGTTCGCTCATTTCCGAACCGCAAACCATGGATGAATGCTGACATACGGAACAAACTTTAGGAACGGAGTACCGCTTACTCACAACAGGCGACTCCGATCTCTAAAAGAAGGCCAAGTACGAACTCAGAAAAGCCATCAAGAAGGGTCAATTGGATTAAAAAAACTAATTGGAATTACAGTTCGGGGGCTCTGACACCAGACATATGTGGCAGGGTCTGAGGGTCCTCTCCAACTACAAGGGGAGCTCAGGGGCAGTCACCAACAACGACCCTACCCTACCAGACGAGCTAAACAAGTTTTTTGCTCGCTTTGAAAGGGACCATGAGCTGACCAACAACTTGAACATCAGCCCAGAGAACTACATTCTACAACTGTCAGAGTCCGAGGTCCGCAGAATCTTCAGGACGGTGAAGGCAGGGAAGGCAGCCGGCCCAGACGGAGTTCCATCCCGCGTCTTCAAGACCTGCGCTGACCAGCTGGCTCCTGTGTTCACCGACATCTACAATGCATCACTGCAACAGTCTGTCGTCCCAGCGTGCTTCAAAGAGACAAGCATTGTGCCGTTACCCAAAAAGACCAAGGTAACAAGCCTCAATGATTATCGTCCAGTGGCTTTAACACCCATAGCCATGAAGTGCCTGGAGAAACTTGTAATGTCACATATAAACTTGTCCATCCCTGAGTCCCTAGTCCCACTCCAGTTTGCATACAGACCAAACAGGTCTGTAGACAACGCCATTTCCCTGGCACTACACACGGCCCTGCAGCACCTAGACAGGAGGGACACCTACTTCAGACTGCTGTTCATTGACTACAGCTCGGCGTTCAACACCATCGTTCCCTCCAAGTTGGTCCTGAAACTGAGGGACCTAGGTCTGGGCCCCCATCTGTAACTGGATTATAGACTTCCTGACGGGCAGGCCTCAAGTGGTGAAGATTGGGAACAACATCTCATCCACTCTGGTCCTAAACACCGGAGCACCCAAAGGCTGCTGCCTCAGATCCTGGCTGTACTCGCTGTACACACATGACTGGACTGCCACGCACAGCAATAATCGGATTATCAAGTTTGCAGACGACACCTCATCAGCTTGATAAGCGAGGGCGATGAGACGGAGTCCCATCAGCCTGGACGGGACACCGGTGGAAGTCGTCAGCTGCTTCCATTTCCTTGGACTACAGATTTACGATGACCTGGCTTGGACACGCAACACAGAGGTCATGCTGAAGAAGGCACACCAGCGCCTCTATGCTCTGCGGTGCCTCAGAAAAAGCGGTATAGGCCAGAGGTGGCTAGTGAACTTCTACAGTGGCACAGTAGAGAGCGTCCTGATGGGTGGCGTCACTGTGTGGTACGGTAACACCACTGAACAGGACAAGAAAGCCATCCAGAGATTATCGGGTATGCACTTCCATGCATTGAGGAGATCTGTAGGACCAGATGTCGGAAGAAGGCCATGTCTATCATTAAGGACTGCAACCACCCTGGGCTCCATCTCTTCTACCCACTACCGTCTACCAGGTTTAGAGATAGTTTTTATCCACAGGCAGTGACCTAATGAACTGCTAGGCGTACTACCACTTTCACCAACATGTCATTAACATTACTTACTTTGCTGGACTTTCTGGACTCCTCACAGTTACTGCACTGTACTGCACTGTATTCACTATGCTGCTGCACTACTGGCACTTTAAATGCTATTGGAAGATTTGTATATGTATATATGTATACATATCATTTATGTCACTTTGCTGCACTTTTTTTGTTTATTTTATTGTATATATTATTTTTATTTTTATGGTGTTTTTGAGATTTATACTGCGGGAGGGAATGGGGAGTAAGCATTCCTATGTACTTACAATGGCCAATAAAGATCTTGTATCTTGTATCTTGTATACTATATTATTATGGCTTGTGAGAAAATAAATGATTGAAACTTTTGGTGAATAGTAGTTATCTTGCCTACCTGCTAAATGACTAATGTAATATAATAGAATGTTATGGAATGTGATGGAATGTTACAATAACCAATCTTAGTTCCCTCCAGTGGTGCCCCCCCCCCCCTTCTTTAATCAGTAGCCTGGGCAGAATATCGTCCGGTGAGGAGCTATCTCCTCTTCACTGACATCCGAGATTCCGCTCCTTATCGTCGTGGCAACAACTCCTCCCCCCCACCGGCGAGGTGGAGGAGGTCGTGACCACTGGTGTGGACCACGGTCTTCTATCTCCACCGCCAGAGAGAGAGAGAGACGAGTCTTCAGACGTCAGCTTCCCAGCTTACGAGCTCTTTTCACCATGCACCATATGTTTATATCATCAATTAAGACACTTTATTGTTCTTTTATATCAGTTTTATTCTATTTTATTATTTATTATTTTTACTTATTGTGAAGTTTTACTCCCACTGTCAATGTTGTGTAAATAATTCATACTGTGGGAGTGAATGGGGAGTAAGCATTCTGTGTCTGTTACACATAAGTAACAAATAAAGACTTATAGACTTATAGAATAACCACATCACACATCTCCTCCTTGTGCTTCTGAAGCGTGAGGAGGGTTTTTTGGGAGGAGAGCTGGAGAGGAGAGGAGAGGAGAGGAGGACCAACCTTTAGAGCTGAAGATAATAAACTAGGCCATGAACCCCCCCCCATCCCCCCATCCCATTCCAACACACACAGCTGTAGGTTCCCGGGGTCTGAAGCTCACTGCTATGAAATATTAAATATGGCCTGGTATATTTAGAGGGCTGGGGATGTGCCGCACCATCCTGCACAGAGGAGAGTGTCCCTGTGTGACCCTCTCTCTCTCTCTCTCTCTCTCTCTCTCTCTCTCTCTCTCTCTCTCTCTCTCTCTCTCTCTCTCTCTCTCTCTCTCTCTCTCTCTCTCTCTCTCTCTCTCTCTCTCTCTCTCTCTCTCTCTCTCTCTCTCTCTCTCTCTCTCTCTCTCTCTCTCTCTCTCTCTCTCTCTCTCTCTCTCTGACATATTGATTCCACTTTTGATTTGTTGTGATTGGAATGTTGTGCCAGAGCACCATGTTTATTTTTACGGCTTGTGTGTGTGTGTGTGTGTGTGTGTGTGTGTGTGTGTGTGTGTGTGTGTGTGTGTTAAGGTGTCAGGGTGTGAAGGTGTCAGGGTGTGAAGTGGCAGTGGCCCTGAGGTCTGATACATTTATGGCATCGTTGTTATTTTTCCAATCTGCCAAGTTCTCTTTCCAGTTTTTACAACTCAATATCTATATGCCTGAATATATCTAACGCAGTATGTCTCTTTCAAACTATACTGTCTATATAACTATATGCTATATGACTAATATATATGCAGCTACATCTAACTAAATATCTACTCATTCATCTTTACCAGACCAATTATGCTAACGGTCATGTTAACAACATTGTTTGGACGGTAGCATCAACTTTAGTCAAAATGGCTGTTATGTGAATCAAGGAAGAAAGAAGGAGGAGTTTAGTCCCAGATGAGAGAAGAGGAGGAGCTAGTCCCAGGTAGACAAAGGGGGAGGAGTTTAGTCCCAGGTGAGAGAAGAGGAGGAGCTAGTCCCAGGTAGACAAAGGAGGAGGAGTTTAGTCCCAGGTGGGAGAAGAGGAGGAGCTAGTCCCAGGTAGACAAAGGGGGAGGAGTTTAGTCCCAGATGAGAGAAGAGGAGGAGCTAGGCCCAGGTAGACAAAGGGGGAGGAGTTTAGTCCCAGATGAGAGAAGAGGAGGAGCTAGGCCCAGGTAGACAAAGGGGGAGGAGTTTAGTCCCAGATGAGAGAAGAGGAGGAGCTAGGCCCAGGTAGACAAAGGGGGAGGAGTTTAGTCCCAGATGAGAGAAGAGGAGGAGCTAGGCCCAGGTGGTTAAAGGGGGAGGGGTTTAGTCCCAGGTGGCAGAAGGGGGAGGAGTTTAGTCCCAGGTGAGAGAAGAGGAGGAGCTAGGCCCAGGTGGTTAAAGGGGGAGGGGTTTAGTCCCAGGTGGCAGAAGGGGGAGGAGTTTAGTCCCAGGTGAGAGAAGAGGAGGAGCTAGGCCCAGGTGGAGGAGGAGGCTCCAGACTACAGGTGGCGGTGGGTTTTTGTTACCTGTCCTGGGGTCAGGAGGGCCTTGGTGGGGCCCTGGGACCACAGAGAACAGGAGCTCTCTGAAATATCTGGGAGGGGAAGGGGCGAGGTGACGCCATGCATGTTAGCATGTTGACATGTTAGCATGTTGACATGTTAGCATGCCTACACTCTAGCATGCAGACATGTTAGCATGTTGACATGGTAGCATGTTGACATGTTAGCATGCCTACACTCTAGCATGCTGACATGTTAGCATGTTGACATGTTAGCACGTTGACATGTTAGCATGCCTACACTCTAGCATGCTGACATGTTAGCATGTTAGCATACTAGAGTGCCTCTCTCTCTCTCTCTCTCTCTCTCTCTCTCTCTCTCTCTCTCTCTCTCTCTCTCTCTCTCTCTCTCTCTCTCTCCTCTCTCTCTCTCTCTCTCTCTCTCTCTCTCTAGTAAGTTCTTTAATAAACCTTAAAGAACCAGAGTTAAAGAGAGAAGTCTGACCTCCAGCTCGGCGATGATCTTCTCCTCCTCGTCTTGGTCGCGGACGGCTGAGGCGGAGATGACGGGCGGCGTGGAGGCGGGCCGGGGGCCCTCAGACGGAGCTCGCCGTAGCTTCACAACCGCCTTCACAGGCTCCTCCTCTTCCTGTTGGAGTCAAGATGGCCGACAAGACGAGACCCGCTGAGTACGAAAGTTAGGCTCGGGAATAGGGTTAGGGGTCGAGGGTCAAGGGTCGGGGGTTAGGGTACCTTGGCGGTCTTGGGGGTGAGAATGAGTTCTCCGCTGCGATTGGTTGTCAGCCCGTGGGCCGTCGGGAAGCTGCGCCGAGGGGGAGGAGGGGGCGGAGACTTTGAGGGCTTCTCTGTACGGTAACGACCCACACTGAGCTCAGCTGGAACACACACACACACACACACACACACACACACACATAAATACACACACACACACACACACACACACACATAAATACACACACACACACACACACACACACACACACACACACACACACACACACATAAATACACACACACACACACACACACACACACACATAAATACACACACACACACACACACACACACACATAAATACACACACACACACACACACACACACACACACACATAAATACACACACACACACACACACACACACACACATAAATACACACACACACACACACATAAATACACACACACACACACACACATAAATACACACACACACACACACACACACACACACACACACACACACACACATAAATACACACACACACACACACACATAAATACACACACACACACACACATAAATACACAAACACATAAATACACACACACACACACACATAAATACACACACACACACACACACACACACACACACACACACACACACAAATACACACACACACACATAAATACACACACACACACACATAAATACACACACACATAAATACACACACACAAACACACATAAATACACACACACACACATAAAAACACACGCTCACACATAAATACACACACACACAAATACACACACACACACACAGAAAATACACACACACAAATACACACACACACACACTCACACATATTAATACACATAAACACATATAAAGAAATACATCACGTAGTGAACTACTAACGTAGTGAACTAGTAACAAAGTGAACTCCTTAAGTAGTGAACATAACCTAGTGAACTTCTAAAGTAGTGAACTCCTAAAGTAGAGAACATAACCTAGTGAACTTCTAAAGTAGTGAACTCCTAAAGTAGAGAACATAACCTAGTGAACTTCTAAAGTAGTGAACGTAACCTAGTGAACTCCTAAAGTAGTGAACTCCTAAAGTAGTGAACATAACCTAGTGAACTCCTAAAGTAGTGAACTCCTAAAGTAGTGAACATAACCTAGTGAACTCCTAAAGTAGTGAACATTACCTAGTGAACTCCTAAAGTAGTGAACGTAACTTAGTGAACTTCTAAAGTAGTGAACTCCTAAAGTAGTGAACATAACCTAGTGAACTCCTAAAGTAGTGAACGTAACTTAGTGAACTTCTAAAGTAGTGAACTCCTAAAGTAGTGAACGTAACCTAGTGAACTCCTAAAGTAGAGAACGTAACCTAGTGAACTCCTATAGTAGTGAACGTAATCTAGTGAACTCATAAAGTAGTGAACTCCTAAAGTAGTGAACATAACCTAGTGAACTCCTAAAGTAGTGAGCATTACCTAGTGAACTCCTAATGTAGTGAACGTAACTTAGTGAACTTCTAAAGTAGTGAACTCCTAAAGTAGTGAACATAACCTAGTGAACTCCTAAAGTAGTGAACGTAACTTAGTGAACTTCTAAAGTAGTGAACTCCTAAAGTAGAGAACATAACCGAGTGAACTCCTAAAGTAGTGAACGTAACCTAGTGAACTCCTAAAGTAGTGAACGTAACCTAGTGAACTCCTAAAGTAGTGAACGTAACCTAGTGAACTCCTAAAGTAGTGAACGTAACCTAGTGAACTCCTAAAGTAGTGAACGTAACCTAGTGAACTCCTAAAGTAGTGAACGTAACCTAGTGAACTCCTAAAGTAGTGAACGTGACCTAGTGAACTCCTAAAGTAGTGAACGTGACCTAGTGAACTCACTGGAGCCGCGGCGGGAGCCACCTCCCTCCATGTTGTTGAGCTTCTGGGCGGCCATCTGCACCTTGCCAGGGTGGGAGTCCCCGCCGCCACTGGGGGGCGGGGTTTGTATGATAGGGGGCGGGGCCTGGACCGTGGGAGTGGGAGTGGGCGTGGCCGAGCCGGAGGTCATGGTCATGGTGATATGGGGCTTGGGGGGCACGGCGGGCTTGGAGGCGTGTCTGGCGGCCAGGTCCAGGTCGGGCAGCGCCTTGAGGAGCTCGGCCTGCGTCTCCTCCAGCAGACGGTTGATGTCCTGGGCGCTGAACTGGGTCAGAGTGGCCCGCTTCTCCTCCCAGTCCCGCTCGGCTGCCTACAACACCAGACAGAACAGACAGAAACATATATACAATATAGAACCTACATTAACATATATATCATATATTACATCATACAGACAATATATAACAGACATTAACATCTATACAAAATATAACATATATTAACATATATATAATCTATTACATATATAATCCAGACATTATATAACATATATATATAATATAACATAATACAGACAATATATAACATACATAACATACATAAACATATATTACATATAATAATATAGAATACAGCCACCAAGTTGTGTCCGATTCCATACATAACTTTTTGAGTTATCTTGCTAACAAACAGACAGACAGACAGACAGACCGAGAGACAGACAGACAGACAGACAGCCTAACCTCCACCCCATCTTTGATGCCGGAGGTAGTACCAGACTAGAACACTCAGACAGACGGAGGAACCAGCAGAGTGTTTACCAGACGGACTTCAGCGGACAGCCCCTTGTCCGCGGGGCGGCGGCTGGGCAGCTCATCCAGAGCCCCCCTGGTCCTGAAGCTCAGCAGGGGGTCCTGGTCCGGACCAGACCCGTCAGCCTCGCACACCAGCCCGGGCCTCCAGTTGGCCAGCCCCCCTACAACGCCGCTCAGGTCGCTCAGGTCGCTCAGGCTCAGAGGCGGACTGTTGAGGAGCTCGGGGTCCGGGCCGCGGCACGTGACCTCCGACCTCTTGGAGGTCAGGGGGTCGTCGGGACTCTTCCACACGGCCTCGCTGACCTGTCTGTACGTACAGTGGGGATACAACACACTGACCACACACAGCACGCCATCAGAACCGCCACGCTGGGGCTAGTGCTAGCCATAGCTAATGCTAGCCAAAGAGCCAATGCTAGTATCAGCTAATGCTAGCCACAAAGCTAATATAATGCTGGAAATAATGTTTCTGTCTGTGTACTGTTTTGCGTGTAGTTGTGTGTGTGTGTGTGTGTGTGTGTGTGTGTGTTAGGCCTTTGAGTGTGTGTATGTGTGTGCGTGTGTGTGTGTGCGTACGTGCGTGTGTGTGGTTGTGTATGTGTGTGAGAGTGTTAAGTGTGTGTGTGTGTGGTATGTGTTGTGTCTGGTTATGTGTGTGTGTGTGTGTGTGTGTGTGTGTGTGTGTGTGTGTGTGTGTGTGTGTGTGTGTGTGTGTGTGTGTGTGTGTGTGTGTGAGGTAATGTGTGGGTGTGTGTGTGTGAGGTTGTGTGTGTGTGTGCGTGCGTGCGTGTGTGTGTGTGTACCTGCGTAGCGAGGACAGTGTCTCCGTCATGCTGTTACACCTCCTCAGCAGGGCGTCCAGCCGGTGGGGCTCCTCCTTCAGGAACTTCACCGCCTCCACCTCCACCCTCAGCACCACCCGCATCTTGCTCTGCAGGCTGGGGAACTGGTCTATGGGTGGAGAAAGAGGACCCCCTGGGTTGAGTATTCTAATGAGGGGCCTCTAGGGTCTGATGAAGCTCATGAATATTCATGACACACACATATATATATATATATATATATATATATATATATATATATATATATATATATATATATATATATATATATATATATATATAAATAATAATAATAATATAATAATTATTAATAATAAATATAGCTCATATATAATAACATGATATCAAACTATATACGTATTTTTATATCTGTTCTCCATGGAAATCATGAAAACTTTGAATATATAAATGACACAATGAAATGGGTTTTAGAAATAGAAAAATGTTCCTTTTTTTCAGCAGCCTCGACCTCTCCAATATGGTGGTCTATGTGTTCCATTTGTGCAGCCGTGCCGCGGGGCATTGTGGGTACGTGAATGGTTTATTCATGTGCAGGGGTGAACTGTAGTTCAGGGGGCGTGGTTTTTAAAGACGTTTGGCACAGTTGTCAGTTGTGGGCGTCTCAACTTGTCATGTGATTCACACCATGAATACATTTGAACTTTTATATGTTTCGATTCTCACTTGGGAGATGGCTCTGGATGAAACAACTGTGAATGTAAATGTGAAATATCATAAATAAATATCATAAGATCTACATCACAGATCAAATCCAGAGGGACTGACACACATCCACTCTCCAATGGCTCCTCCTCCTGCCTTTAGCCCCGCCCCCTCCTACAGTAACCGCCTCATTACTATTTATTTATTTATGCAGATGAGATGATCCAGAGAGATGCACAGTGAGTTCACGTGAAGGTAATTTGTGAGCAGGTAGTTTGTACTGTCTAACCCCTACCTGCTCCTTAATGACCTGTCTCTGTACTGTCTAACCCCTACCTGCTCCTTAATGACCTGTCTCTGTACTGTCTAACCCCTACCTGCTCCTTAATGACCTGTCTCTGTACTGTCTAACCCCTACCTGCTCCTTAATGACCTGTCTCTGTACTGTCTAACCCCTACCTGCTCCTTAATGACCTGTCTCTGTACTGTCTAACCCCTACCTGCTCCTTAATGACCTGTCTCTGTACTGTCTAACCCCTACCTGCTCCTTAATGACCTGTCTCTGTACTGTCTAACCCCTACCTGCTCCTTAATGACCTGTCTCTGTACTGTCTAACCCCTACCTGCTCCTTAATGACCTGTCTCTGTACTGTCTAACCCCTACCTGCTCCTTAATGACCTGTCTCTGTACTGTCTAACCCCTACCTGCTCCTTAATGACCTGTCTCTGTACTGTCTAACCCCTACCTGCTCCTTAATGACCCGTCTCTGTACTGTCTAACCCCTACCTGCTCCTTAATGACCTGTCTCTGTACTGTCTAACCCCTACCTGCTCCTTAATGACCTGTCTCTGTACCGTCTAACCCCTACCTGCTCCTTAATGACCTGTCTCTGTACTGTCTAACCCCTACCTGCTCCTTAATGACCTGTCTCTGTACTGTCTAACCCCTACCTGCTCCTTAATGACCTGTCTCTGTACTGTCTAACCCCTACCTGCTCCTTAATGACCTGTCTCTGTACTGTCTAACCCCTACCTGCTCCTTAATGACCTGTCTCTGTACTGTCTAACCCCTACCTGCTCCTTAATGACCTGTCTAACCCCTACCTGCTCCTTAATGACCCGTCTCTGTACTGTCTAGCCCCTACCTGCTCCTTAATGACCTGTCTAACCCCTACCTGCTCCTTAATGACCTGTCTCTGTACTGTCTAACCCCTACCTGCTCCTTAATGACCTGTCTCTGTACTGTCTAACCCCTACCTGCTCCTTAATGAGCCGTCTCTGTACTGTCTAACCCCTACCTGCTCCTTAATGACCTGTCTCTGTACTGTCTAACCCCTACCTGCTCCTTAATGACCTGTCTCTGTACTGTCTAACCCCTACCTGCTCCTTAATGACCTGTCTCTGTACTGTCTAACCCCCACCTGCTCCTTAATGACCCGTCTCTGTACTGTCTAACCCCTACCTGCTCCTTAATGACCTGTCTCTGTACCGTCTAACCCCTACCTGCTCCTTAATGACCTGTCTAACCCCTACCTGCTCCTTAATGACCTGTCTCTGTACTGTCTAACCCCTACCTGCTCCTTAATGACCTGTCTCTGTACTGTCTAACCCCTACCTGCTCCTTAATGACCTGTCTAACCCCTACCTGCTCCTTACTGACCTGTCTCTGTACTGTCTAACCCCTACCTGCTCCTTAATGACCTGTCTCTGTACTGTCTAACCCCTACCTGCTCCTTAATGACCTGTCTCTGTACTGCCTAACCCCTACCTGCTCCTTAATGACCTGTCTCTGTACTGTCTAACCCCTACCTGCTCCTTAATGACCTGTCTCTGTACTGTCTAACCCCTACCTGCTCCTTAATAACAATGAGACTAACTCTTGAGCTCGGTGAGGGTCTCCCCGAGCCTGCGGAGCTCCTTGCTCTTCTGCTCCACCTCCTGCTCCGTCACCAGGCCCTGGTTCACCGTTAGGTTCTTCTGAAGACCCTCCACCGAATGCTCCAGATCACTACAGAGAGACACCACGGACACATGGTTTAGATACAGACATAGCATATACCTTCCCCCAGGGACAGACACAGAATACCCCTCACAGACACATGAAACCTCCCCCCTACCTCCCACACATACAGTATACCTCCCCCCTCCCTCCTACAGACAGGGTATACCTCCCCCCTCCCTCCTACAGACAGGGTATACCTCCCCCCTCCCTCCTACAGACAGGGTATACCTCCCCCTCCCTCCTACAGACAGGGTATACCTCCCCCTCCCTCCTACAGACAGGGTATACCTCCCCCTCCCTTCCTCCTACAGACAGGGTATACCTCCCCCCCCCTACCTCCTACAGACAGGGTATACCTCCCCCTCCCTACCTCCTACAGACAGGGTATACCTCCCCCCCCCTACCTCCTACAGACAGGGTATACCTCCCCCCCCCTCCCTCCTACAGACAGGGTATACCTCCCCCCTCCCTCCTACAGACAGGGTATACCTCCCCCCCCCCTACCTCCTACAGACAGGGTATACCTCCCCCCCCCTACCTCCTACAGACAGGGTATACCTCCCCCCTCCCTCCTACAGACAGGGTATACCTCCCCCCCCCTACCTCCTACAGACAGGGTATACCTCCCCCCCCCTACCTCCTACAGACAGGGTATACCTCCCCCCCCCTACCTCCTACAGACAGGGTATACCTCCCCCCCCCTACCTCCTACAGACAGGGTATACCTCCCCCCTACCTCCTACAGACAGGGTATACCTCCCCCTCCTACCTCCTACAGACAGGGTATACCTCCCCCCTCCCTCCTACAGACAGGGTATACCTCCCCCCCCCTACCTCCTACAGACAGGGTATACCTCCCCCCTCCCTCCTACAGACAGGGTATACCTCCCCCTCCCTCCTACAGACAGGGTATACCTCCCCCCTACCTCCTACAGACAGGGTATACCTCCCCCCTCCCTCCTACAGACAGGGTATACCTCCCCCCTCCCTCCTACAGACAGGGTATACCTCCCCCCCCCTACCTCCTACAGACAGGGTATACCTCCCCCTCCCTTCCTCCCACAGACACAGCAGTTAGAGGCTCTGGAGGCTCCTGTAGAACTGGTTCCTGGTTCTGGTTCGGTGTGAGCTGTTACTTCCAAAAATGTCAAATAAAAGTACCAGAAGGTCCAATCACAGAGGAGGATAACTCACTGCAGCTGCTGGATGACGAGCTCCTGCTGGTTGAGGTACTTGAGCCTCTCCTCCTCCACCAGGAGGCGCTGCCTCTGTAGCGGGTCCTCCTGGGTGCGCATGGCCTCCAGCATCATGACGCTGAGCTCTGACTCGGTCTGCCTCAGCAAGGAGAGGACCTCGTCCTGGTTCTCCAGCTGGGGGGGCAGGGGGAGACACGACCGCCACCGGTTAGATACACACCTGGTTACATACCCTGTCCAAACACCTGTCCACACACACCTGTCCACACACCTGTTCGGGACTTACCTGTTGGGGACTCACCTGTCCACGCACCTGACTATAAATCGACATGCTAAGCTACACACCTGTCCACACACACCTGTTGGAAACACACCTGTTGGGGACACACCTGTCAAGACACACCTGTTGGGGGACACACCTGTCAAGACACACCTGTTGGGGAATCACCTGTTGGGGACACACCTGTCCAGACACACCTGTTTAGGGCCTCACCTGGATGTGGCGCAGCTGTGAGAGCTGACTGCGTAGGGAGTTGGTGTTCTGTTGCAGGCCCTGGAGGTGGAGCTGCATTTGCAGACGGGACACAGGGATTGGCTGGTTGGCTCCGGAGGGCGGGGGCGGCATCAGGGCCAGCGGAGCCGAGGGTGTCTGAGCTGTCCGTCAAACAGAACCACGACTCAGTCTCCATGATTATATATGACCTGTTATATATCTATATTATTATATTACATTAACAGGTCACACAGGGCAGCAGTCGTCCTAAACTACTGGGTCTGTACCATTGAGTGTGTTCACTATCATTATCAAAACTCAACAAACATTAAAACATGTGCGTTCACACATGATGTCATCATGATGTCATCATGATGTCATCATGATGTCATCCACCTGGCTGGTATCACATTGAGCCAATCGGAAGCGTCACCAGAGATGGCTAAATGTGGTTGTTTTAAAATATACCAACGTGGCTATTTTTGGGTTTGGGACCTGATATATAGGACGACTGCAAAGAGAGAGAGAGAGAGAGAGAGAGAGAGAGAGAGAGAGAGAGAGAGAGAGAGAGAGAGAGGACGACTGCAAGAGAGAGAGAGAGAGAGAGAGAGAGAGAGAGAGAGAGAGAGAGAGAGAGAGAGAGAGAGAGAGAGAGAGAGAGGACGACTGCAAAGAGAGAGAGAGAGAGAGAGAGAGAGAGAGAGAGAGAGAGAGGTAGAGAGAGAGAGAGAGAGAGAGAGAGAGAGAGAGAGAGAGAGAGAGAGAGGACGACTGCAAGAGAGAGAGAGAGAGAGAGAGAGAGAGAGAGAGAGAGAGAGAGAGAGAGACGAGAGAGAGAGAGAGAGAGAGAGAGAGAGAGAGAGAGAGAGAGAGAGAGAGAGAGACTACTGG
>CM051014.1:2705913-2718413 GCA_027704905.1 Muraenolepis orangiensis | reverse complement strand
ACACCGTGTAGAGCTACACTGTGTAGGGCTACAGCAGGTAGAGCTACAGCAGGTAGAGCTACACCGTGTAGAGCTACACTGTGTCGGGCTACAGCAGGTAGAGCTACAGCAGGTAGAGCTACACCGTGTAGAGCTACACTGTGTCGGGCTACAGCAGGTAGAGCTACAGCAGGTAGAGCTACAGCGTGTAGAGCTACACTGTGTCGGGCTACAGCAGGTAGAGCTACAGCAGGTAGAGCTACAGCAGGTAGAGTCAGCGTAGAGCCGTGTAGACGCTGACCTGGTCTCTGTCTCAGTGCGCAGCAGCGGGGAACTGAAGGCTCCGGGGCCCCCGCCGCCATCTCCTCCTCCAGGGCCCCCCATCAGACAGAGCTGCTCGGGCCCCAGGCTCAACCCGGGGCCCCTGGCCTTGGGCCCCTGGTCCCCGAATACTCCCCCGGGGCCCAGGGAGGAGGAGTCCCCCCTGCGGAGCCCCTGGCGCTGGCCCGGGGACCCCCGGCCCGGCAGCGTGGCCCCGTACGGCTCCCTGAGGTCGGTCATCTTCTGGGGCGAGGCCGGGGGCGGGACCCGGAAGCCGGCCGCCAGCACGGAGGCGGCGTAGGCGTCGCCGTACAGCGGTCCTCCGGGCCGGTAGAGGGCGCTCTCCATCAGCTCGCCCTGCAGCGCCGCCGCCGAGTACGAGGTGAGGGAGCGCACCGAGCCGGCGGGGGGGCCTCCTCCCCCTCCTCCCCCTCCTCCCCCCCCGCCTCCCCCGCGGCGGTACAGCGAGCCGTACGGGTCGGCCCGCACCGCGGGAAGCTGCGGGTGGGGGCTTCCCGTGAGGCCCAGGCGGCTGGGGTCGGGCCCCAGGGAGTAGGGGTCGGCGTAGATGGCTCCTCCCCCTCCTCCTCGCTCCTCCCCCCGCATCAGCGCCATGCTCCGGGAGGCTCCGCCCACCTCCTCGTCCGGCTTGACGTCACGGCGCTCCAGGATGGCGCTGGGGGAGGGGCAGAAGGCGGGCTGCGGGTGCAGGGGGGAGGAGTGGTGGGGGTGGGGGTGAGGGTGAGGCAGCGAGTGGGTGTGGTGATGGTGGTGGTGGGCGGGGCCGGCGTAGGAGGAGGGCCGGTTCATCCCCCCCACCCCTCCTCCTCCTCCCCCGCTGCTGTAGAGGAGGCGGGCTCGGGCCGGGGAGCCGTGAGGCGGCGAGGCGGAGGCGGGGCTAGCATGCTGCTGCTGGGCGGAGATGGGGGCGGAGCTTAACCGGCGGCCCGGCGGAGAGTCTTGAGGAGCGTACACCATCTCCCTCTGGTGGTGGGAGGGGGAAGTAAAACAAACACACAGGTCAGGATGCTGCTTCACTTCCCGGTCCACTTCCTGGTCCACTTCCCGGTTCACTTCCCGGTCCACTTCCTGGTCCACTTCCCGGTTCACTTCCTGGTCCACTTCCTGGTCCACTTCCTGGTGAATGCTGAAAGCTGCTTCGGGGCTACACTAGCGGGAGGGCTAGCAGAGGTAAACCTGTGATAGCTCTAGCGCCATTCTAGGAAGTTAGCAGAGTTTCATTGTGTTTCTTTCAACTGATTGCTTTAGCACTGAGCTAGCAGGACGGCGGTGTTCAGTTCTCTGTCTGTGACAGTGTTAGCTATTTTCTAGCAGCAAGGCTAGCCGAGTTCAACTGTGACTACGTGTACCTTTAACAGACTGCAGCGAAACCTTCTAAACACTCAGTACACTTCAGCCAGAATCAATAACAAGTGCATCACCTCACTTAACCTTTGACCAAGCAGCAGAAAAGAGAGAGAGAGAGAGAGAGAGAGAGAGAGAGAGAGAGAGAGAGAGAGAGAGAGAGAGAGAGAGAGAGAGAGAGAGAGAAGGACTAACACAGTAGACTCCAGCGAGAGACGGGTCTCTCGATTTCTCTATAATCACCCTCCAGTCACTCATGACATCATCTCCCGGCTTGTCTCCTAGCAACCGTGGCCGATGATGTTCAGCAGCATCTTCTGTCTGCGTAGTCACAGGATGTCCTACCCAGGTAGCTCTGGTCCTGATGCTGCGGAATCAGTATACCCCCACTACCCCCCCCCTCTCCTCTCGTCCAATCACAACACCAGCCCCCCCCCCCCTGTCCAATCAGAAGCCAGGAGGAAATGATGCAGCCACTGTCACTGCAGTCACGAGACAATTTAATCTCTACAATATATCAACCTGAACACATAACGCGCACACACACACACACACACACACACACACACACACACACACAGCTGCCTGTGTGTGTGTGTACACAGGAGTGCTGACCTGGCTGCTGCATGTGACAGGCGTGTGTCAAGGTAAGCTGTTGATGAGGCAGTAAAACACCATCTGACCACACGGAGACAGAGATGAGATAGTTGACCTCCAAAACACAGCAGACCGCTGTAAATCACACACACACACACACACACACACACACACACACTGACTGAGAAACACACACAAACTGAGAAATACACACTCACACACACCAGGAAACACACACACACACACTGAGAAACACACTCCATCCTGTACACCATTCTGTCATCCTCTATCTACACACACAGCAGACAGCTGCAAATCACACACACACACACTGAAAAACACAAACACACACACACACACACTGAGAAATACACACACATATGCACACACACACACACACACACTGAGAAACACACACACACACACACACACATACACACTGAGAAACACACTCCATCATGTACACCATCCTGTCATCCTCTATCCTGTCTTTGAGAGCCTCACTACACATCACACCAACCTTGAGATCAAAAGGACCAGGAAAACCAACCCTGAGGACCTAGAGAACCAACACTGAGGACCAGGAGAACCAACCCTAAAGACCAGGAGAACCAACCCTGAGGACCAGGAGAACCAACACTGAAGACCAGGAGAACCAACCCTGAGACCGAAGGACCAGGAGAACCAACACTGAGGACCAGGAGAACCAACCGTAAAGACCAGGAGAACCAACCCCGAGGACCAGGAGAACCAACACTGAAGACCAGGAGAACCAACCCTGAGACCGAAGGACCAGGAGAACCAACACTGAGGACCAGTAGAACCAACCCTGAGGACCAGGAGAACCAACCCTGATACCTGAAGGACCAGGAGAACCAACCCTGAGACCGAAGAACCAGGAGAACCAACACTAAGGACCAGGAGAACCAACCCTGACCACCAGGAGAACCAACCCTGATACCTGAAGGACCAGGAGAACCAACCCTGAGACCTGAATGACCAGGAGAACCAACCCTGATACCTGAAGGACCAGGAGAACCAACCCTGAGACCTGAATGACCAGGAGAATCAACCCTGAGGACCAGGAGAACCAACCTTGAGGACCAGGAGAACCAACCCTGAGGACCAGGAGAACCTCTTCACTACACATCACACCAACCCTGGAGGACCACATAGTATCTAGGAGTATTTAACCAGGGACCAGAAAGAGGGAGGTGTTTCCTCTTCCTGGTTCCTGGGTCTGTCGTATGTACCCGTATGTCCCCGTTGGAGATGTGGGGACCGGACTGGTAGGACCCGTAGATGGGTTCCTTGCAGTAGATCTTGATGACGCAGCGGTCCTGGACGTCCCGCGGGTCCTCCAGCTCGTAGAACACGTTCCGAGTCTCGTCCTTGATGAGCAGCGCCGTGCTGGGGCACCTGGACATGTACAGGAGGCGCTAGTACTGCAGTACTGTGGCCAAACACGCAGTACTGTCTGAATACTGCACTGTTACTGCAGTACAGGCGGTACTCGCTGGATATAAATGCAGTACCATTTGAGTACCGTCTGGACTGATGCAGTACTGTTTGAGTACTGTCTGTACTGATGCAGTACTGCCTTAATATTGTCTATACTGCACTGTATTGGTATTACAAGTAGTAGTAGTAGTAGTAATGTTAGTAGTATTCATAGTTTTAGTAATAGTATAGTACTAGTATTACAAGATACAAGATATTTATTTGCCATTTGTAGCAAGTACATTGGAATGCTTACTCCCCATTCCCTCCCGCAGTAAACATCTCATAAAACGACTACTACTACTACTAGTACTATTGTACTAGTATAGTAGTAGTATAGAAGTAGTATTACCTCAGCATGGCCATAGTCAGCCTCTGGGGGAACATGTGGACTATGTTAGTAGTATTCATAGTTTTAATACTAGTATAGTCCTAGTATAGTAGTAGTATAGTAGAAGTATAGTAGTAGTATTACCTCAGCATGGCCATGGTCAGCCTCTGCGGGAACATGTGGACTATGAGAGCCCTCAGGGTGTCCAGGGAGGTGAGCTCATGGGTTAGGTGAACCCTTCGGGTCTCCTCTCCCAGCTGGAGGAACAGGACGCCTGCAGACAGAGAGCAGCTCACCACTATCACACATATGGGACTAGTACTGCTAGGATCTAGAGTATTTGACTAGTAATAGGAGTATTAACTAGTACTAGGAGTATTTAAGTAGTACTATGATATATAATTCAAATAGTGCTATGATATAGAAGTCTTTAACTAGTACTACGAGGATCTAGGAGTATGCAACCTTTACTACTAGGATCTAGGAGTATTTAACTAGTGCTACTAGAATCTAGGAGTATTTATCTAGTACAAGGAGTACTAGGAGCTTGGCATGGCTGGAGGAGCGGGCAAGGGGATTCTAGTAGGGGCTACCTGGGGCCCCTAGTAGGGACTACTTGGAGCCCCTAGTAGGGACTAACCTGGGGCCCCTAGTAGGGACTAACCTAGGGGCCTCTAGTAGGGACTAACCTGGGGCTTCTAGTAGAGACTAACTGGGGCCTCTAGTAGGGACTACCTGGGGCCCCTAGTAGGGACTAACCTGGGGCCTCAAGTAGGGACAAACCAGGGGCCTCTAATAGGGACTAACCTGGGGCCTCTAGTAGGGACAAACCTGGGGCCTCTAGTAGGGACTAACCTGGGGCCTCTAGCAGGGACTAACCTGGGGCCCATAGGAGGGACTAACCAGGGGCCTCTAGTATGGACTAACCTGGGGCCCATAGGAGGGACTAACCTGGGGCCTCTAGTAGGGACTAACCTGGGGCCTCTAGTAGGGACTAACCAGGGCCTCTAGTATGGACTAACCTGGGGCCCATAGGAGGGACTAACCTGGGGTCTCTAGCAGGGACTAAACTGGGGCCCCTAGGAGGGACTAACCTGGGGCCTCTATGGCTAGGAGGGACTACCTGGGCTCTAGTATGGACTAACCTGGGGCCCATAGGAGGGACTAACCAGGGGCCCCTAGGAGGGACTAACTTGGGGCCTCTAGTAGGGACTAACCTGGGGCCTCTAGCAGGGACTAACCTGGGGCCCATAGGAGGGACTAAACTGTGGCCCCTAGGAGGGACTAACCTGGGGCCCGGAGCTTGGCCTGGCTGGAGGAGCGGGCCAGGGGCAGGCTCTGCCTGAGGCGGTTCATCCGGTTGAAGCCCAGGGGGACGTCCCCCTCAGACATGGTCTCCTGGCTCCTAGCGGTCGCTAGGGAAGACCGGCTTCCCGCCGCCGGCGCTAACGGCGTCCGGCCGGCCTGGTCGCCGGGGGCGACGGGCTGGGTGGTGGTGCTGGGGCGAGAGAGGCGGGGCGTGCGAGACTGTGGAGCAGCACATCAGAGAAGGAGGAGGGGAGAGTGAGTGAGAGACAGAGAGACAGGGAAAGCATGTTTTATAAAGACAGTAGTGATCACCAAATACAACACATCACAACAAGATGGATGCCTGGGGACTCAGAGGCAGAGAGAGACTCAAAGACGTTTCTTCTCTCACGTCCGACTCACACGCCTCAAGGACGGTGGCAGCGCCGGCGGGGAGATAAAACAACCTAAAATAGAGCGGCAGACGCCAGCGACCGAACATGGGCCATCACCACCTCCTACACCACCTGACAACTCCCCTCCCTCGCTGAGTCCTGCAGGGGACCGGACGGAGGAGAGAATAGTCGACTGGTGGAGTCTCTGACTTATCAGGAACAGACAAGCTGTTTCAGTTAAACCAGCGGAGAGAGAGACAGTCACCGGCGATGGTCCAAATTGGTCTAAAATGACACACTACTTGAGAAAAGAAAGCAACACTAAACTAACTAAAAGGTGCGTTTCAAGATGCTGTTTTGACGTTAAGAGCAATACAGTCAAGTCATCCAATAAAACACATTCAAGGTTAGAAAGAACGCATCATGCCTCCCAGGTGCTTCATAACAGATCTCTGAAGGGCGTCTTGTAAGCGGCGTCTGGACGTGTGTTACAGGCCAGTCAGGGTCGCTGAGGCACAATCCAACATTCAACATTTTTTTACAGTAGTACAACAGAATGCTTACTCCCCATTCCCTCCGGCATGAATTTTCTACAACACTAAACTATAAAATATTAAAATACTGTACCCAATATAAAGAACAATAAAGTGACTGATGGATGATATATAAATGTGTTGAATTGTGCAAAAAGCATTTAAAAAGCCTTTTAAAGTGCCAGTAGCGCAGCAGCATCATGAAACAGAGCAGTAACTGTGATGAGTCCAGAAAGTTTAGCACAAGTATGATAGTGTAATGTTAATGACATGTTATGATAGAGTAATGTTAATGACATGTTATGATAGTGTCATGTTAATGACATGTTATGATAGTGTCATGTTAATGACATGTTATGATAGTGTAATGTTAATGACATGTTATGATAGTGTCATGTTATTGACATGTTATGATAGTGTCATGTTAATGACATGTTATGACAGTGTCATGTTAATGACATGTTATGACAGTGTCATGTTAATGACATGTTATTACAGTGTCATGTTAATGACATGTTATGACAGTGTAATGTTAATGACATGTTATGATAGTGTCATGTTAATGACATGTTATGATAGTGTAACGTTAATGACATGTTATGATAGTGTAACGTTAATGACATGTTATGACAGTGTAACGTTAATGACATGTTATGATAGTGTAATGTTAATGACATGTTATGATAGTGTAAAGTTAATGACATGTTTTGATAGTGTAATGTTAATGACATGTTATGATAGAGTAATGTTAATGACATGTTATGACAGTGTAATGTTAATGACATGTTATGATAGTGTAATGTTAATGACATGTTATGATAGTGGCAGCACTCCTAGCAGTTCAGTAGCTCACTGCCTGTGGGTATATACCGGTATAGATCGTTTGTCCCTGAACGAGACGAGCGGCTGAAACATGGGCTCTCTTCTGTGGGACGCAGAAGGAGAGTGGTCGTGTCTCACCTGGTCGTGTCTCACCTGGTCGTGTCTCACCTGGTCGTCACACCTCACCTGTGATATGCACCCACTGTGGCTTGCGGGGGCAGAGCTAACATTAGCTCAGAGTCGCCAGGATGCTAATGGACTCCAACTGGCCTGGTGTCTGAGGGTTGAGAGGATTTTAACACCTAGCACGGGCTCACCTAGCCTAGCCTAGCCTAGCCTCACATAGCCCAGCTAAGTGTAAACCGGAAAATGGACTAAACAGCCCTCAGTCACTCAAAGTGCTTTACAATTTAAGCCTCACGTTCACTCATTCATAGAAACATGAAGTCATTCACCGACAGTGGTGTCAGCCCCAGTAGGAGCCAGCTGGTCAGGGTTAGGGTGTCTCAGGGACACCTCTAGGAAACTTGGCTAGGAGAAGAAGCTGAGGGAATCGAACCAGCAACCTTCCAGTCCCCAGACAACCCGCACTAGCTCCTGAGATATGGCGCTCTATTGCTGGCTCACCTAGCCTCTCTCTCTCTCTCTCTCCTCTCTCCTCTCTCTCCTACTCTCTCTCTCTCTCTCCTCTCTCTCTCTCTCTCTCTCTCTCTCTCTCTCTCTCTCTCTCTCTCTCTCCTCTCTCTCTCTCTCTCTCTCTCTCTCTCTCTCTCTCTCTCTCTCTAAACGGAGGAGCGTGTGTCAGATTAAGTCTTATCTCTCTCTCTCTCTCTCTCTCTCTCTCTCTCTCTCTCTCTCTCTCTCTCTCTCTCTCTCTCTCTCTCTCTCTCTCTCTCTCTCTCTCTCTCTCTCTCTCTCTCTCTCTCTCTCTCTCTCTCTCTCTCTCTCTCTCTCTCTCTCTCTCTCTCTCTCTCTCTCTCTCTCTCTCTCTCTCTCCTCTCTCTCTCTCTCTCTCTCTCTCTCTCTCTCTCTCTCTGGAGGAGCGTGTGTCAGATTAAGTCTTATCTCTCTCCACTCCGTGTCTGGGCCTCCTAACAGCAGTGTGTTTTATATGTTTTATAGCCACTGTCTAGAGGCGGCCGAGCCATTTCCTCATCGTAACGCCTAATAAACCCTTCCTCCCTCTCCCTCCCTCTCCCTCCTCCTCCCTCTCCCTCCCCCTCCCTCTCGTTCATCCTCCACTAACTCTAACAGTGTGTCCCAGGGGGTAGCGTAGCGTCGTTTAGCGCTCAGAGACCAGAGATACAGGCCACCAGCACCAGCCTTTAATATTAGTGTTTAAAGGCTGGTGGCTGGACTGGTCTACTGGACATAACATAATTATATTATATATTTATTTATTTATTTATATCTACATATATATATATATATATATATACATATATATACATATATCTATCTATCTATCTTCATGTTTCCTATATATATATATATATATATATATATATATATATTATATATATATATATATATATATATATATATATATATATATATATATATATATATATATATATATATATATATATATATATATATATACATATATCTATCTTCATGTTTCCTATGTGTATATATATATATTTATATATATACTATACTCCAGTGGTGAAGCGTCAGGGCCTTCAAGGTATTCAGAGAAGACCCTGGAACTCTCAGATGAAACCAAAAAATCGAATTAATTGTATTAATAAAATGTAATACAATTAAATCAAATTGAATCAAATGTAAATAAAATGAATAAATGAGAATGGTATCTGTGTTGTTATCTGTTATATTACAGTTACGTTGATTTGTTTGTCTTTCTCGGTCCATGCACGACGCATTTGAGTGGTTTTGTGTTGGAAAAACAATGAATCAACCAATCAGATATTTTTCTGGGTTGCTGGGAAGAATATCCTTCAACCAAAGTATTCCCGATGACTTTGGCCCTTAGACTGAATGAGAGCGTACGTTTGGATTGACAATTTGATCAACCAATCATATAGTGATTTGTAGCCAATGGGCGTATTCTTTCAGATTTCCCCACAGCTCAATAGGGAGCTAGAAGGTCTACTGGCTGGAGCGAGAGGGGATCTAGCGTAGTGCTACATTGTTTCTACGTAGGAAAATGGCAACAGGCGAAGACGATGGGCTGTTACTTCACTACATGGACACTGCTTTACCAACTAGGGTACACTTGGAAATTGGCTGCGACAATCTTATCAGCCTAAATGAGATAAGGCATAAAGTGACTGCCTCCGTGACGTCCGTCTGACTAGAACAACGGAATTTTCGAATGGGGGGGGGGGGGCGGTGGTCTACAGCAGGGGTTCCCAAAGTGGAGGTCGCGGGACCCCGAGGGGGGGGTCCCGGGGGGGTCGCCAGATGATTTCAGAATCCTCTTGATGTGACCCATGAGGTATTTTTTATTTTATTATTATTATTTTTAATAATAACGTGAGTGACAAATAAAGGAATTCTGATTCCCACAGATTCACGACAGTATCGTCATTGAAAAAAAGCCACACACAATATATCCCCCCCCCCCCCCGTCGGACGGTGATAGTGGGGGGTCGCCAGTCTGTTATGTTGGGGGTCGCGGGCTGAAAAGTTTGGGAACCCCTGGTCTACAGAAGGTCCAGTTGTGATAGACACGCTTCGCCACTGCTATACTCATATATATATATATATATATATATATGAACATATCAGGTTTTATCTCCGGTGAATGTTAGATTGCTCTATAACCGTGTGAGGACGTGTAGCCGTGGTGTAAATCAATACCCGCCGCTGGTATGTAACCTTGACGTGTCCCCCCCCCCCCCCCCCCCCCGGCATACCGGCTGATATAATACAACATAACCTCCAACTGACGGACGGACACCAACAGGCCTTCACTGCGTCTCTCTGACCACCTGAAAGGGAAGCAGCCCGTGGTTCTAAGATGATTATATGAGGGGGGGCGAGGCGAGGGGGGGGGGGGGCGTTTGGGATGGAGGAAGAAAATGCGTTTTTGCTTTTGGGCAATTTATTCAGAAGAAGGTTGTGGGTTTGTGTGTCGTACCTCCGAGGCGCTCGGCTTAATCCCGTTAAAAACTATTCGTCCTTTGGAACGGAACGGAACGCCTAATGCATAAAACATGAATCGTCCTTAAACTTTTTTTGGGTGTAAATGTCCTCATTTTTAAAAAGTGCCGCATCGGACCCGCTCTTATAAACTAATATCCCCCGAAACATCCAGGGAACATGAGACAAAGAACAACAAAGACAAAAGGAGGAAAGTATTATGAGGGATATTAACGGTGCCTGTTGGAAGGAGCCAGAGTGATTCTGGATGGGTCCTTGTTAGCTCTACAGCCGGTCTCCTGAGGTAACAGAACGTTGTGCTGTCAAAAATAGAAGCAGTATTTTTCATTGTGATGAATCACCGTACCTCCTGTTAAAACATCTCCACTTAGGAAGAGCACCTCCTTCTCCTCCTCCTCCTCCTCCTTCTCCTAAGTAATTCAGTTCCTCAGCCGGGTCAACCCTCCTTGGGACCTCCACATCTACATGTAAAGCCTCGACTGGATCTGTGCGGCCGGCGGACCGGACTGCCAGCTGAGCGATAAACCAGCTGTGGTCCAGTTGCCACATTCCGTTCCGGTGAGAAAAACGGTAATCCGCAGATTAGCTCGCCGCATTCCCGGGGCTAGCTAATCCGTCCCTCCGTGCTACACGGTAGACGTTTGTAAAACGTTACGTTTACGATAATAAACATAACATAAACACGACCCAGCTGCTAGCTAGGGTTGGATCATGTGACCAATGTGTTTTTTGGGGGGAATTAAAATAAATATAATTAAACACAATTACAACCACTACTACTTAATTACTGTGCACACACACACACACACACACACACACACACACACACACACACACACACACACACACACACACACACACACACACACACACACACACACACACACACACACACACACACACACACACACACACACACACACACACACACACACACACACACCAACCCCGTCTCTCAGGGCGCTCAGGGCTAATTTGTAGCCACAGCGTGGCTACAAGATGGCTGCCAAATCACAACACCGGTAAGCGGTTCCGGATCCTCGGGCCGGTCCAGCGCCGGGAGCCGGTCCGGGGACTCCGTGTTGTGCAGCGGACGTTCAGGGAATAGAGATTTCACTATCGCCTGCCAGCCAGCGCCAGCCAGCCAAACAAAAAGCAGCCGTCGCCGGGGTTTAGCGCTGAGCTAGCTCAGCGGGAGGCGGTGTATAGCGGGCAGAACCAGGGGGGTTCTATGTGGGACGGAGACCGTGAAATTACACAGGGTCTGTTTCATACGCAAAGCACCGAAAACTCTCGGAGCCTTTTCACTTGCCTCCTGCTGTCTTCATATGCACACAAACACTCAGCTGGTTAACCATTTACTACCGCTTACCGTTTAGACGCTTTCAACAAAGAGTCTTAGAGCTAATCTGACCTCAGGTCAGCTAGGGCAGCGTTTTTCAACCATGCCAACACTCTCCATCCCTCTGACGGCCCACACAGCCAGCAGGTTGTTATGAGAGGACGCTCATTTCGCGCACCGTCTTGCATCTGCAATCCATTTCGCATGTGCAGAATTCTCTCAGATCAGTAAAGGTTCTGAGTTATTCTCGCAAACTAAAATAAAGTCGTACCAAAACCTTCCCCCGGTGTGGCAACAAGGTGTGATGTTCCGCTCCCGTTTCCTCGCTTAGAATAGAAGACAGACGCCTCTTTACCGGCGGCCCCTGGATGACATTAACAATGTCCACCGCTGTGTCCAGGACATGGTCACAGTACAGCGTCTCACAGACCAGCGGCTCCCTGGGACGGAAGTAGTGAGGGCTTCATGACCTGCTGAGGAAACCTTTAGCACTTTAGTTTGTAGCTTTAGTTTTTTGGGGGACATCTTAATCTTGGACCCCAACAGGAAGGCATCATCGGGGTTCAAACCCGGAACCCTTGATCCGGGAGATGAACACCCTAACCGGCGGACTAGTGCTGTGTTGTAATTATTGTGTTCTGATGACTAAACGCCGTCTTAACCATCTACGGTTCATAAAGAAATATGAAATATGCCTGACTGATCGTTTTATATGTCAAGGACTAATAAAATAATGTCATAACATCGTAATCTTGGAGGCTGGCTGCCAACGTCAGAAAGATAAAACATGTTATTATTTTACTGCAAAGAGCCAAAGATAAGCCAAATAGAGACACTATTATATCTGCATTAGCTGTCAGTAGGGAGAGAGGGGGGAGAGGGGGGAGAGGGAGAGAGCT
>CM051014.1:2698413-2703413 GCA_027704905.1 Muraenolepis orangiensis | reverse complement strand
TAGTATAGTGTTGTTTATAGTATAGTATAGTATAGTATAGTATAGTGTTGCTTATAGTATAAAGTATAGTACATAGTAGGTCATATATAGTGTTGTTTATATAGGATAGTATAGTATATAGGATATAGTATATAGTGTTGTTTATAGTTTTGTATAGTATAGTGTTGTTCATAGTATTGTGTAGTATTCCGTAGTATAGTATTGTTGTTGACATTCATACTGGGGGAGTGAATGGTGAGTCAGCATTATTTGGTACGTTCTTTGCAAAAATAAAGAATGTTGAATGGTGATGCTTTGCGAGCGGCGGGGCTCACCCGTCACAGAGGGTTAGGGTTACAAAGGAGAGTCCATACCTCCGTCACACCAAGAAGAGACCCCTTTGCCCTCTTATCTCTGAGGCTAAACAATCCCGATCCAGGTCTGGATTCGTATCCTGATATTTCCCTAAATGTTCTTAAATCATAATTGACCATCACCAAGTTGTATGCCAACTTGTTAGTAACTCCTCTCTCCCAATGCTAAAGAGTCCTCGAAGAATTCCTGCATCCGGATTCAGACCCAAAATCTCACCCACTGTTCATCGGTCCATAAGTCATCCAAACAGCAAGTTTTGTCCAGTTCAGTACTTAACTTTTTGAGTTTTCTTGCTAACAGACAAACAAACACAGACAGACAGACAGACAGACAGACAGACAGACAGACAGACAGACAGACAGACAGACCGGGGTGAAAACATAACTTCCTCCCATCTTAGATAGCAGCAGCCTGAGGCCACCATCTGAGCAACAAAACGCTTCAATGTGTGGACACAACACAGGGATGAGCAGGGGCATGCTGACACACACACACACACACACACACATGGATACACACACACTTAAACACACACAGAGACACACAATGGACACACACACACCTTAAACACTTCAATACACACAGAGACACCCAAACCTAAAGCCATCATGATGGCATGTATTCTCACAGACGAGAGCACTGCAATATCAACTCTGGATCCTCACAGAACATTGCGGAAAAGTTGGACCACTGCTGTCATTGTTCAGACTCAAACATATCTAATAAACAGACTAAATGAACACTCAAACATATCTAATAAACAGACTAAAGGAACACTCAAACATATCTAATAAACATATATATCACTCATCAGATATCAAGACTGAGGCAACACTCAAACACAGATAAACAGGCAGTACCAACAAAAGTTCAACAACGATTCACAAACTACAGCAGAACTTCAACACACACACACACACACACACACACACACACACACACACACACACACACACACACACACACACACACACACACACACACACACACACACACACACACACACACACACACACACACACACACACACACACACACACAGCCAACAGTTAAACATGAGTGCGACTGACCTTGAAACTCCAGTAGTTTGGTTGTTGCTAAGGGAGGAACCACAGAACATAGAGGAATGAGGAGAGAGAGGGAGGGAAGAGAGAGAGGGAGGGAGAGAGAGAGGGAGAGAGAGGGAGGGAAGAGAGAGAGGGAGAGAGAGCGAGAGAGAGAGGGAGGGGAGAGGAGAGGGAGGGAGAGAGAGAGGGAGGAAGAGAGAGAGGGAGAGAGAGGGTTCAGGGGGGGAGAGAGCGGGAGGGAGAGAGAGAGGGAGGGAAGAGAGAGAGGGAGAGAGAGGGTTCAGGGGGGGGAGAGAGAGGGAGAGAGAGGGAGGGAAGAGAGAGAGGGAGAGAGGGTTCAGGGGGGGGGAGAGAGAGGGAGAGAGAGGGAGGGGAGAGGAGGGAGGGAGGGAGAGAGAGAGGGAGGGAAGAGAGAGAGGGAGAGAGGGTTCAGGGGGGGGAGAGAGAGGGAGAGAGAGGGAGGGGAGAGGAGGGAGGGAGAGGAAGGGGAGAGAGAGGGAGAGAGAGGGAGGGGAGAGGAGAGAGGGAGGGAGAGAGAGAGGGAGGGAAGAGAGAGAGGGAGGGAAGAGAGAGGAGGGAGAGGGAGGGAAGAGAGAGAGGGAGGGGAGAGAGAGAGGGAGAGAGAGGGTTCAGGGGGGGAGAGAGAGGGAGGGGAGAGGAGAGGTGTTAAGACATTTTCCCAGCATTCAGTTGCACATCCATCACACTGTAACAGGTGAGGAGGGGGGGAGGAGGGAGGAGCAGGAGGAGGAGCTGAAGAGAGGGGGAGAGAAGGGAGGACGTGTGAGGAGGGAGGGAGGGAGAGAGGGGAGGAGCAGCAGGACGTGTGAGGAGGGAGGGAGGGAGAGAGGGGAGGAGCAGCAGGAGGAGTGAGGGGGAGAGGAAGGGAGAGAGGGGAGGAGGAGGAGCAGGAGGGTTGGGGGGAGTGTGAGGAGGGAGGTGCAGGGAGAGAGAGAGGGGAGGAGTGATAGGAGGGAGGGGAGCAGGGAGAGAGGGGGGGGGGTGATAGGAGGGAGGGGAGCAGGGAGAGAGAGGGGAGGGAGTGATAGGAGGGAGGGGAGCAGGGAGAGAGAGGGGAGGGAGTGATAGGAGGGAGGGGAGCAGGGAGAGAGGGGGGAGGAGTGATAGGAGGGAGGGGAGCAGGGAGAGAGGGGGGGGGGAGTGTGTGGATGGATGGAGTGAGAGAAAGGAGGAGTGTGATGGGTGCACTTCAACACGTTTCAAGCTTTATTAAATCTTTAATTATTACGACGAAAAAAATAAATATGTTACTGCTTCAGACACCTTTGTAGTTCCAGTAACGTAACAATACACTCCCATTAATACGAAACAACCACATATCAACTCACTAACAGACCGTTGAGAGAGAGAGAGACAGAGAGACAGAGAGAGAGAGAGAGAGAGAGAGAGAGAGAGAGATGTATAGAGATGATTGGACAGAGAGAGAGAGAGAGAGAGAGAGAGAGAGAGAGAGAGAGAGAGAGAGAGAGAGAGAGAGAGAGAGAGAGAGAGAGAGAGAGAGAGAGAGAGAGAGAGATGTATGTATAACTTATTGTACTTTTGGACAGAGAGAGAGAGAGAGAGAGAGAGAGAACGTACAATACATTTGTAAATCAATTAACCAATTAGATGAATAGTATAGATATTAATAATAATAATTAATCAATAAGTATTGTGTGTTAATGGTCCTTCTAGTGTTAATTGGTTTTAATAACTGCCCTGCAATTAATTCAATTCTCATTGAGCTGATGAGGCCCCAACTACCAGTAAGCCTCGTGAAACTCTCTCACAAAAAACTAAAAATAATAAATCACTGCTTTATCCTCAAATTGCGTTGCGTCTAGTGGCACACACACACACACACACACACACACACACACACACACACACACACACACACACACACACACACACACACACACACACACACACACACACACACACACACACACACACACACACACACACACACACACACACACACACACACACACACACACACACACTCGGACGCCACGGAGGCAGTCACCGTATGTGTGATCTGATTTAGGACAACATGCCAAGATGGTCTTATTCCTAAGTTCACCACTAGTGTGCAAACTGCACACTGTCCATGTAGTGAAGTAACAGCACAACACAGCACCACCACACACAGGCTATAGATGCATTCACACTACAGGTGCTGTAGCGGTTACATCGTTACACACAATTAATACTCAACCACACAACAATTACCAATGACATTTAACAATCATTCAACAAGTGGATGGAAACAAAATGCAACCAGTTCAACGTGATGCAACACTGCAGCCAAACCGGCAATACATATTCAGTTATCGTCAGCTATCAACCGCTAGTTAGCACTAAGCTACATCTCGTCTAAGCCTGTGAGCAGGTATGCAGGTATTTTAGAATACCCTGGAACCGTGGGAAAATCTGAAAGGATACGCCCATTGGCTACAAATCAAAATATGATTGATTAATCAAATTGTCAATCCAAATGTACGCTCTCCTTTTGTTTATTGGTCAGGGCATTCTAGAATACCCTGGATGGAGGATTCTCCCCAGATACTCTTACACTTACAAATATCTGATTGGTTGCACACAAAACCACTCAAATGCAAAGTGCATGGACAGAAAACCACAGAAACTAGTCAGCGTAACACTACAATATTACAGATAAGCAACACCGATTTTTATTAATTCATTTTATTTAAATACAATCAAATTACATTTCTAGAATTAATCAGATACGTTTTTAGATTCCAGGGCCTTCTCTGAACACCTTGAAGGCCCTGACAATTCACTGCTATGAAGTAGCTACCTGCGCGGTTGCCTACCTGTTGAATGACCTTATTGTAAGTCGCATTAGACAAAAGCGACTTACATAATGTAACGTAATGTAACTAATGTAATGTAATGTAATGTAATGTAATGTAATATAACTGATGTAATGTAATGTAATGTAACTAATGTAATATAATGTAATGTAGTGTAATGTAATATAACTGATGTAATGTAATGTAATGTAACTAATGTAATGTAATGTAATGTAGTGTAATGTAATATAACTGATGTAATGTAATGTAATGTAACTAATGTAATGTAATGTAATGTAGTGTAATGTAATATAACTGATGTAATGTAATGTAATGTAATGTAATGTGATGTAATGTGATGTAGTGTAATGTCATGTAATGTAGGATAGCCCCCTAACCAAAAGGTTAGTGGACATTGGTGTTCAAACCCTAAAACCCCGACCCACTGACCACACCCTAATACTGGTAGCTACTAGTGACCACCATAGTCTTAGAACTAAGTTAAAGTAGGCATCCCCTTTCCTCAGACATTTCAAGCGTCCGGCCTGGATTTCTAAATTGCTAAATTCTTCTTTTGCTTCCTACAGTCGCATTACTTTAAATTATGTTGACATTTCTCCTTATCTCCCGCCTTCTTGCATGCCACCATTGGCCGGCATGAAGAATACAACTTAAGCCCTGCACACAAACATCCCCCCCCCATCCTGCCCCTGGTGTCCTCTCTTACATGGTCCCCATGGTTACAGACGGGTCCACGATG
>CM051014.1:2690913-2693413 GCA_027704905.1 Muraenolepis orangiensis | reverse complement strand
ACCCACTTATGGAAGTAATCGCTTTCCATCATCACCAGCCGCTGGTGTGAAGCCCCACCTACTGGTACCATCTCTATGAGACCTCATGAGACCAGCGCTCAACCCCACCTCCTGGTACCATCTCTATGAGACCTCATGAGACCAGCGCTCAACCCCACCTCCTGGTACCATCTCTATGAGACCTCATGAGACGAGCGCTCAACCCCACCTCCTGGTACCATCTCTATGAGACCTCATGAGACCAGCGCTCAACCCCACCTCCTGGTAGCATCTCTATGAGACCTCATGAGACCAGCGCTCAACCCCACCTCCTGGTAGCATCTCTATGAGACCTCATGAGACCAGCGCTCAACCCCACCTCCTGGTACCATCTCTATGAGACCTCATGAGACCAGCGCTCAACCCCACCTCCTGGTAGCATCTCTATGAGACCTCATGAGACCAGCGCTCAAACCAACATGAGCTACAGAACATTTAGACGTTTACAAACGACAATAACTAGCAAACCTAACTACAATATAAGTGGTACCATCGTTGAATGCAATACTAGAGAACTCTTCTGAAACTTCTGCTTTGTTTCACGGCAGTTGGCCTCCTAAATCCCGCCTCTTCCTCTCTGGACACGCCCACTCAGTAAACCACGCCCCCCTTTTCAAAAAGAGACCACAAAGTAAAAAGAAACACAATGGAAAAACAAATATTGTGGAGAAAAATGTAAGACAGAAAAAATAAAGAAATGTAGTTTTGGTTTGGTAGTAAAGGTTAGTGACCTGGAGTTAGAGAGGAGAGAGGGATGGAGCGATACAGAGGGGAGGAGTCAGGCGTCGAGAGGTGGGAGGGGCCGAGTTAGGGGGAGGAGCTACCTGCTGCCTGGCGGGAGTGGAGAGCTGGGAGGCGGGCGCGCTGCAAGGGCTGCTGGGTATTTTGTGTTTGTCCAGGAGGGCGTGGCGCTGTCGGTCTGCGTCCGCCGTGTGGGCGGAGCTGAGGGCGTCCAGACTGCGGCCCTTGCCTCGCCGGTCCAGGGACGAGCAGGCGAAGCCCCCGTTGGCGTTGTCGTGGAAACGCCGGGCGCCGCGTCCGCGGTCCGCCAGAGTGTGGTACTCCCGCGGGAACTCAACATCGCCGGCTGAAATCATGTGGCCCTTTCTCTTCTCTCGCCCTGTGGAGGGGGAGCAAATTCACTGATCAATACATGATCAGGTTGGAAATCAATACATAATCAGCTTCACAATCAATACATGATCAGGATGAAAATCAATACATGATCAGGTTGAAAATCAAAACATGATCAAAATGAAAATCAACTTAACAATCAATACATGATCAGGTTCATTATCAATACCTATCAATACTTATCAATGATGTTATGGTGAATGTGATGTGATGGTGGATGTGATGTGATGTGATGTGATGTGATGTGATGGTGAATGTGATGTGATGTGATGTGATGGTGAATGTGATGTGATGTGATGTGATGGTGAATGTGATGTGATGTCATGTTATGGTGAATGTGAGGTGATGGTGAATGTGATGTGATGATGAATGTGATGTGATGGTGATGTGAGGTGATGGTGAATGTGATGTGATGATGATGTGATGTGATGGTGAATGTGATGTGATGATGATGTGATGTGATGGTGAATGTGATGTGATGTGATGTGATGGTGAATGTGATGTGATGGTGAATGTGATGTGATGGTGAATGTGATGTGATGTTATGGTGAATGTGATGTTATGGTGAATGTGAGGTGATGGTGAATGTGATGTGATGGTGAATGTGATGTGATGGTGATGTGCATGTTCTGCTCTGCACTGTGAGGTGATGGTGAATGTGATGTGATGATGAATGATGAGGTGAATGTGATGATGATGTGATGTGAATGATGATGGTGAAATGATGATGTGATGGTGAATCGTGATGTGATGATGAATGTGATGTGATGATGAATGATGATGGTGATGTGATGCATGATGTGAATGACTTATGAATGATGTTATGGTGAATGTGATGTGATGGTGGATGTGATGTGATGTGATGTGATGTGATGTGATGGTGATGTGATGTGATGTGATGTGATGGTGAATGTGATGTGATGTGATGTGATGGTGAATGTGATGTGATGTCATGTTATGGTGAATGTGATGGTGATGGTGAATGTGATGGTGATGGTGATGTGATGTGATGGTGAATGTGATGTGATGTTATGGTGAATGTGAGGTGATGGTGAATGTGATGTGATGTCATGTTATGGTGAATGTGATGTGATGTGATGGTGAATGTGAGGTGATGGTGATGTGATGTAATGGTGAATGTGATGTCATGGTGAATGTGATGTGATGGTGAATGTGATGTGATGTGATGTGATGGTGAATGTGATGTGATGTGATGGTGAATGTGATGTGATGGTGAATGTGATGTGATGGTGAATGTGATGTGATGTTATGGTGAATGTGATGTGAGGTGAATGTGATGTGATGGTGAATGTGATGTGATGTGATG
>CM051014.1:2683413-2685913 GCA_027704905.1 Muraenolepis orangiensis | reverse complement strand
TGTTCTGCACATAGACTACAACTCACCACTCCATCTGTTGTCCTTGATCTCCAGGAGGGAAAAATAATGTCCTTTTTCAGGACAGGGTCTGCACTGGCGGCGGCCCCGAGAGGAACCAGTAACCAGCCCATTTCAAATAGTGTAAATGTAAGGGCGTTATTCAATCAAATAAAAATGAGCCAAAAGTAACACATTACTTCCAACACTGGTCACTAGTGAGGTGACTGTAGTTTGGTGATGTCACTAGTGAGGTGACATCACTAGTGAGGTGACTGTAGTTTGGTGATGTCACTAGTGAGGTGACTGTAGTTTGGTGACGTCACTAGTGAGGTGACTGTAGTTTGGTGATGTCACTAGTGAGGTGAATGTAGTTTGGTGACGTCACTAGTGAGGTGACTGTAGTTTGGTGATGTCACTAGTGAGGAGACTGTAGTTTGGTGATGTCACTAGTGAGGTGACGTCACTAGTGAGGTGACTGTAGTTTGGTGATGTCACTAGTGAGGTGACTGTAGTTTGGTGACGTCACTAGTGAGGTAACTGTAGCTTGGTGACGTCACTAGTGAGGTGACTGTCGTTTGGTGACGTCACTAGTGAGGTGACTGTCGTTTGGTGACGTCACTAGTGAGGTGACTGTAGTTTGGTGACGTCACTAGTGAGGTGACTGTAGTTTGGTGATGTCACTAGTGAGGTGACATCACCAGTGAGGTGACTGTAGTTTGGTGATGTCACTAGTGAGGTGACTGTAGTTTGGTGACGTCACTAGTGAGGTGACTGCAGTTTGGTGACGCCACTAGTGAGGTGACTGTAGTTTGGTGACGTCACTAGTGAGGTAACTGTAGTTTGGTGACGTCAATAGTGAGGTGACTGTAGTTTGGTGACGTCACTAGTGAGGTGACTGTAGTTTGGTGACGTCACTAGTGAGGTGACTGTAGTTTGGTGACGTCACTAGTGAGGTGACTGTAGTTTGGTGACGTCACTAGTGAGGTGACTGTAGTTTGGTGACGTCACTAGTGAGGTGAATGTAGTTTGGTGACGTCACTAGTGAGGTGACTGTAGTTTGGTGACGTCACTAGTGAGGTGACTGTAGTTTGGTGATGTCACTAGTGAGGTGACTGTAGTTTGGTGACGTCACTAGTGAGGTGACTGTAGTTTTGTGATGCCACTAGTGAGGTGACTGTAGTTTTGTGATGTCACTAGTGAGGTGACTTACGGTCGGAAGTGGGAAACGTGCGTTCGAGCTACAAAGTCGGGAAACGTTCACGCTGAAATCTGCCCCTGTATAGCTAACTTGTTAGCTAGCTAACATAAGTACAAATGTAATACTTAATACAGCTTTTAACAACGTTAACGTTTAATTGTGCGGGTTTAACCGACTTCTGTGACGGTATGCCAATTTGTCGGCCAAAATCAAAAGAAGGAACTCCGAGTGCGATGACATTTTTCCTCACGGGGAGATGGAATGCCGAGCTGTGAGTGGTAATTGAACGCAGCAGCCGGTCAGACGGCGGTGGATTAATAATACATCTGCTCTCTGGTTACCAGGCTTCCCTCCGTCCGATATAACTCAGAGTCACCTTGTCCTGAAGCACCGGGCTTTTAAAACGCCTACTCACAACACACTGTTCTCCTCTGCTCTGCCCTCCTCCTCCTCCTCCTCCTCCATCCTTCACATCTCTCTCTCCATTCTACTTCATCTCTCTCTCTCTCCTCTCTCCTCATCCCTCTCTCTCCTCCCTCCTTCATCTCTCTCTCTCTCCTCTCTCCTCATCCCTCTCTCTCTTCTCTCCTTCATCTCTCTCTCCTCTCCTCATCCCGCTCTCTCCACTCTCCTCATCCCTCTCTCTCCTCTCTCCTCATCCCTCTCTCTCTTCTCTCCTTCATCTCTCTCTCCTCTCCTCATCCCGCTCTCTCCACTCTCCTCATCCCTCTCTCTCCACTCTCCTCATCCCTCTCTCTCCTCTCTCCTCATCCCTCTCTCTCTCCTCTCCTCTCCTCAACCCTCTCTCTCCTCTCTCCTCATCCCTCTCTCTCCTCCCTCCTTCATCTCTCTCTCCTCTCCTCATCCCTCTCTCTCTTCTCTCTTTCATCTCTCTCTCCTCTCCTCATCCCTCTCTCTCCTCTCTCCTCATCCCTCTCTCCTCATCCCTCTCTCCTCATCCCTCTCTCTCTCTCCTCTCCTCATCCCTCTCTCTCCTCTCTCCTCATCCCTCTCTCTCCGCTCTCCTCATCTCTCTCTCTCCTCATCCCTCTCTCCTCCCTCCTTCATCTCTCTCCTCTCTCCTCTCTCTCCTCTCCTCATCCCTCTCCCTCTTCTCTCCTTCATCTCTCTCCTCTCCTCATCCCTCTCTCTCCTCTCTCCTTCATCTCTCTCTCCTCATCCCTCCTCCCTACTTCATCTCTCTCTCTCTCTCTCTCTACTCTCTCCATCTCTCTCTCTCCTCCCTACTTCATCTCTCTCTCTGCTCCCTCCTTTATTTCTCTCTCTCCTCCCTCCTTAATT
>CM051014.1:2668413-2678413 GCA_027704905.1 Muraenolepis orangiensis | reverse complement strand
AGAGGAGGAGGAGGTGGTGGTGGGGGAGAGGAGGAGAGGGAGGAGGAGGAGGTGGGGGGAGAGGAGGAGGGGAGAGAGGAGGAGGAGGTGGGGGGAGAGGAGGAGGAGGTGGGGGGGGAGAGGAGGAGAGAGAGGAGGAGGAGGTGGGGGGAGAGGAGGAGGGGAGAGAGGAGGAGGAGGTGGGGGAGAGGAGGAGAGAGAGGAGGAGGAGGTGGGGGGGGAGAGGAGGAGAGAGAGGAGGAGGAGGTGGGGGGGAGAGAGAGGAGGAGGAGGTGGGGGGAGAGGAGGAGAGAGAGGAGGAGGTGGTGGGGGGGAGGAGAGAGAGGAGGAGGAGGTGGTGGTGGGGGAGAGGAGGAGAGGGAGGAGGAGGAGGTGGGGGGAGAGGAGGAGGGGATAGAGGAGGAGGAGGTGGGGGGGAGGAGGAGAGAGAGGAGGATGTGGTGGGGGAGAGGAGGAGAGAGAGGAGGAGGAGAGGAGAGAAGAGGTGGGGAGAGAGGAGGTGTTGGGGGAGGAGGAGGAAGAGGTGGGGAGAGAGGATGAGGAGGGGAGAGAGGAGGAGGAGGGGAGAGAGGAGGAGCTGGTGTGTGTGTGTGTATGGGTTAAGGCGTGAGACAGGATGAATCAAACCATCACATCCTAGACTTGTCAAACTTAGCTTCAGTGTGTTGATGTTTGAGTCCTGTGTGTGTGTGTGTGTGTGTTTTATTATTATTATGTGCTATATCAACTATTAATTCAGCCAACAAGAGGATAAGAAACATGAAACAAGGCATTAAACTTTATTAAATAAGGTAAACCTTCATATGAACCATGATGATGAAAATCGAATGCCCACATCGGAGAACTAAAGAACAATTAACCAAAACAATTAAAAAGGGGATCTCATTTAGGATGCTACAACAATACAGAACGGAAGAACATATATCTATATATATAGATATATATATATCTATATATATAGCCGCCAATAGAGACACAAGTTAAGACACAACTCACCACAACTTAAAAGTGTCATTTCAGCATCTCCCGCAGTGTCGGGAGTAACGGTTACATCAAGTCAACAGCGACACCTGGTGGCCAAACGTCTTCATTGCAACGAAAACCAGAAGCTCTGGTCCTGTGCGTAATCTGTGTAATGTTTAATGTGTTATCTGTGTGTATATTAATATATGTTTAATGTGTTATCTGTGTGTATATTAATATATGTTTAATGTGTTATCTGTGTGTATATTAATATATGTTTAATGTGTTATCTGTGTGTATATTAATATATGTTTAATGTGTTATCTGTGTGTATATTAATATATGTTTAATGTGTTATCTGTGTGTATATTAATATGTTTAATGTGTTATCTGTGTGTATATTAATATATGTTTAATGTGTTATCTGTGTGTATATTAATATATGCTACAATGAAAACCAGACTTCATAAGCCAGCCTCATATATATATTGATTTCCAACCGATTCATTAAAACGGTGAGGATAAACGGGGTCTGAAACATCACATCATCACTTAGGAACCACTGGGGTTCCACGGGAAGAACTCTGTGGAACCCCCAGCTGGAGACACAGGTCACAGCTCACCTATTAGCCGTTAGCTGTTATCTGTTAGCTCTTAGCTCTTAGCTGTTAGATATTAGCTCTAAGCTGATAGCTGGTAGAGCTGAGAGGGGATGGAGGAGCTAGAGGGTGGAGGTGATGGAGGAGCTAGAGGGTGGAGGTGATGGTGGAGCTAGAGGGTGGAGGTGATGGAGGAGCTAGAGGGTGGAGGTGATGGTGGAGGTAAGAGGGTGGAGGTGATGGAGGAGCTAGAGGGTGGAGGTAAGAGGGTGGAGCTAGAGGGTGGAGGTGATGGTGGAGCTAGAGGGTGGAGGTGATGGTGGAGCTAGAGGGTGGAGGGGATGGTGGAGGTGATGGTGGAGCTAGAGGGTGGAGGTGATGGTGGGGCTAGAGGGTCGAGGTGATGGTGGAGGTGATGGTGGAGCTAGAGGGTGGAGGTGATGGTGGAGGTAAGAGGGTGGAGGTAGAGGTGGAAGTAGAGGGTGGAGGTGATGGTGGGGCTAGAGGGTGGAGGTGATGGAGGAGCTAGAGGGTGGAGGGGATGGTGGAGGTGATGGTGGAGCTAGAGGGTGGAGGTGATGGTGGGGCTAGAGGGTGGAGGTGATGGTGGAGGTAAGAGGGTGGAGGTGATGGTGGAGCTAGAGGGTGGAGGTGATGGTGGAGCTAGAGGGTGGAGGTGATGGTGGGGCTAGAGGGTGGAGGTGATGGTGGAGCTAGAGGGTGGAGGTGATGGTGGAGCTAGAGGGTGGAGGGGATGGTGGAGGGGATGGTGGAGCTAGAGGGTGGAGGTGATGGTGGGGCTAGAGGGTGGAGGTGATGGTGGAGGTGATGGTGGAGCTAGAGGGTGGAGGTGATGGTGGAGGTAAGAGGGTGGAGGTAGAGGTGGAAGTAGAGGGTGGAGGTGATGGTGGGGCTAGAGGGTGGAGGTGATGGAGGAGCTAGAGGGTGGAGGTGATGGTGGAGCTAGAGGGTGGAGGTGATGGTGGAGCTAGAGGGTGGAGGTGATGGAGGAGCTAGAGGGTGGAGGTGATGGTGGAGCTAGAGGGTGGAGGTGATGGTGGAGCTAGAGGGTGGAGGTAGAGGTGGAGGTAGAGGGTGGAGGTGATGGAGGAGCTAGAGGGTGGAGGTGATGGTGGAGCTAGAGGGTGGAGGTGATGGAGGAGCTAAAGGGTGGAGGTGATGATGATGGAGCTAGAGGGTGGAGGTGATGATGATGGAGCTAGAGGGTGTAGCTAGAGGCGGTGGGTGGAGGTAGAGGTGGAGCTAGAGGGGGAGGGTGGAGCTATAGGGTGATGGTGATGATGGAGGTAGAGGGCGATGATGGAGGTAGAGGGCGATGATGGAGATGGAGGGTGGAGGTGGAGCTAGAAGGTGATGGTGATGGTGGAGGTAGAGGGTGGAGGTGGAGGTCAGAGTGCTACACCCACACAGGGGTGTTTGAGACAGACTGGGAGGATCCCTTTGTTGATCTGGTGGAACTCCACCAGCTGGAGGAGGTCAGAGAACACCGTCACCCCGTCGTCCATCGAGTAGTAGAGGCGGCCCGCCTCCTCGCACTGAAACATAGAAACATACTATAGATCAATACATAGAAACATACTATAGATCAATACATAGAAATATACTAGATCAATACATAGAAACATACTATAGATCAATACATAGAAATATACTAGATCAATACATAGAAACATACTATAGATCAATACATAGAAATATACTAGATCAATACATAGAAACATACTATAGATCAATACATAGAAATATACTATATATATATATATATATATATATATATATATATAGATAAGTAGATAGATATAAACATACTATATCAATACATAGAAATATACTATATATATATATAGATAAATAGATAAACATGCTATATCAATATATACAAACATACTATATAAGTATAGACAAACAAACATTATATAAACAAAAATATATGTAAACATACTATATAGATATAAATAGATATAAACATACTGTATATATATATACAGTCACATATATATAACGTTGTAAATATCTAAACTCTACATGTAGTAGTGTAATAAATGCTAGCTGACCGGTATGACCAGGTAGTGTTTGGTCTTCATCTTGTGACACAGAGACAGAACGAAACACAGGCTGTGCTGCTGGCTGTCTCTGATCAGGAACATACTGGAGACACACACACACACACACACACACTATAATAATAATGAGCTGCCATGCTAGCAGGCTAGTGTGCTAACGGGCTACAACACTAGCACACTAGCGTCACATGGGTATGACGGTCGATCTAAAGATGTAACAGCAGGTGGAGAGACAGTCGATCTAAAGATGTAACAGCAGGTGGAGAGAGACAGTTGATCTAAAGATGTAACAGCAGGTGGAGAGAGACAGTTGATCTAAAGATGTAACAGCAGGTGGAGAGACAGTAGATCTGAAGACAGCAGCAGGTGGAGAGACAGTAGATCTGAAGAGAGACAGTAGATCTAAAGAGAGACAGTAGATCTGAAGAGAGACAGTAGATCTGAAGAGAGACAGTAGATCTAAAGAGAGACAGTAGATCTGAAGAGAGACAGTAGATCTAAAGAGAGACAGTAGATCTGAAGAGAGACAGTAGATCTAAAGAGAGACAGTAGATCTGAAGAGAGACAGTAGATCTAAAGAGAGACAGTAGATCTAAAGAGAGACAGTAGATCTGAAGAGAGACAGTAGATCTAAAGAGAGACAGTAGATCTGAAGAGAGACAGTAGATCTGAAGAGAGACAGTAGATCTGAAGAGAGACAGTAGATCTAAAGAGAGACAGTAGATCTGAAGAGAGACAGTAGATCTAAAGAGAGACAGTAGATCTGAAGAGAGACAGTAGATCTAAAGAGAGACAGTAGATCTAAAGAGAGACAGTAGATCTGAAGAGAGACAGTAGATCTAAAGAGAGACAGTAGATCTGAAGAGAGACAGTAGATCTGAAGAGAGACAGTAGATCTGAAGAGAGACAGTAGATCTGAAGAGAGACAGTAGATCTGAAGAGAGACAGTAGATCTGAAGAGAGACAGTAGATCTGAAGAGAGACAGTAGATCTGAAGAGAGACAGTAGATCTGAAGAGAGACAGTAGATCTGAAGAGAGACAGTAGATCTGAAGAGAGACAGTAGATCTGAAGAGAGACAGTACTGTGGAGGTCTCACCCGTCCACCAGACCCTGCTCCTCCACCAGCCGCTCAGCCTCCCTCCTGGACACGCCCCCGTGGAACCACGGGAGACCCCTGTGGATGGCTACACACACACACACCATCATCATCATCATCATCATCATCCTCATACACACACACACACCACCATCATCATCATCATCATCATCCTCATACACACACACACACCACCATCATCATCATCATCATCATCATCCTCATACACACACACACACCACCATCATCATCATCATCATCATCATCATACACACACACACACACACACCATCATCATCCTCATCCTCATCATCATACACACACACACACACACACACACACACACACACACCATCATCATCCTCATCCTCATCATCATACACACACACACACACACACACACACACACCATCATCATCATCATCATACACACACACACACACACACACACACACACACACACCATCATCATCCTCATCCTCATCATCATACACACACACACACACACACACACACACACACCATCATCATCATCATCATCATCATCATCCTCATACACACACACACACCATCATCATCATCATCATCATCATCCTCATACACACACACACACCATCATCATCCTCATCCTCATCATCATACACACACACACACACACACACACACACACCATCATCATCCTCATCCTCATCATCATACACACACACACACACACACACACACACACCATCATCATCATCATCATACACACACACACACACACACACACACACACACCATCATCATCCTCATCATCATCATCATCCTCATCATATACACACACACCATCATCATCATCATCATCATCATCATCATCATCATCATACACACACACACACCATCATCCTCATCATCATATATACACACACACACACACATACATAGACACACACACACCATTGTCATCATCATCATCATCATATACACACACACACACACACACACACACACACACACATACAGACATACACACACACATACAGACACACACACACACACACACACACACACAGACATACACACACACATACAGACACACACACACACACACACACACACCATCATCATCATCATCATCATCATCACACAAACACACATACCACCACCACCACCACCACCATCATCATCATCACATCAACACACACACACCATCATCATCATCATCATCATCATCACATCAACACACACACACCATCACACCACCACCCTGTAATGATGTCCTAGACCAGGGGTTCCCAACCTTTTTTGTGCCACGGACCGGCAGATACATGAACAAAAATCTCGCGGACCGGTTGTCAAAGTGTGTGTCAACACACACCCTTAACACAACGGCAGGGCTCCATTTCAGTATAAACGCGCATGTACGCGGAGCGCCCGTAACACAAACCCCGGCTCGTTCACGACCGACACGTCACTAGCGCGTAGTCTCTTTAGTAGCGCGTGCAACTGAAAGTCTCTCGTTATGCCGCCGATATATATTTAATCTATATATATAGATTATACCGCCCATATATACCGCTATATAATCTATATATATAGATTATACTATATATATAATCTCTATATATAGATTATACTATATATATAATCTCTATATATAGATTATACCGCCCACCTATACTCAAATTATTTGAGTCAAATATGATGATAAACACACAGCTGTTTGGCGGCCCGGCAGTAACACCAGCGGTTGGGAACCCCTGTCCTATACGACCCAGACTACTGATACTCACAAGAGGGCCTGGCCCCTGGGCTGGCTGTGGTCCCTGGCGCCACCGCACCTCCCCCTCTGGCTCCTCCTCTGGCCCCCCCTCTGGCCCCCCCGGCCCCTCTCCCTCCACCGGCCCCTCTCCCCCCCGGGGCCCCGGAGTCGGGTCGGAGGCCCGGGGCCCGGCCCGCCAGGCTGCCCAGGAGGGCCTCTCTCCTCTGGCTCAGAAGACGAGAAACACGGTTATCACACAAGCACAAGAACAGCCATTACATGTGTGACCCCCCCTGGTCGGCTGGTTCTCCTGTTGGTCTACCTGTGCAGGTACTGATATACTATTGTCATGCTTCTAATAAATATCATATTTTGCACGTTAATCATGTGTGAACTCCAATCTTTGTCACCACCACTGAGCCTGGTCGTAACACATGCAGAAATCAGGTAAAATAAAATGCCAATCAATGACGTAATCAATATTATCTTGAGGATCTCACTCCTTACTGGGATCCCGGGTGAACCCCAGTAAGGAGACGTGTTTGGGTGTTTGGGGATGATCAATAAAGAATTGATTGAATCCCTCACTGGATTCACGCTGTACACCTTGAGGTACTGCAGCTCTTTCCCCTCTCACTCTACCTGCCTGCGGTCAATACTGTTTGATCTTGTCCTCCCCCTCTCTCACCCACCCTCTCCCCTCCCTCTCCCTCTCTCTCTCTCTCTCTCTCTCTCTCTCTCTCTCTCTCTCTCTCTCTCTCTCTCACCCCCTCTCTCACCCACCCTCTCTCTCCCTCTCTCTCTCTCTCTCTCTCTCTCTCTCTCTCTCTCTCCCCCTCTCTCCCCCTCTCTCTCTCTCTCTCTCTCACCCACCCTCTCCCTCTCTCTCACCCACCCTCTCCCTCCCTCCCTCTCCCTCTCTCCCTCTCCCTCTCTCTCTCTCTCTCTCACCCTCCAGCTCTGCCCCTCCTCTCTCTCTGCGCTCTGCGCTTCACTGGCGCTGATCACTCGTCCCGCGCTGCCGGAGAAATCCATGGCAACAAGGCTGGCATCGGAGCCCGTCTGCAACACACACACACACACACACACACACACACACACACACACACACACACACACACACACACACACACACACACACACACACACACACACACACACACACACACACACACACACAGGCCCACACACGTAAAAATATACTCATATACACTCATATACTACGTAGAATGGGTATATACTGGGTATACTGGATATACACTGGTATACTGGATATACACTGGTATACACTGGTATACTGGATATACACTGGTATACTGGGTATATACTGGTATACTGGGTATATACTGGTATACTGGATATACACTGGTATACTGGATATACACTGGTATACTGGGTATACTGGTATACTGGATATACACTGGTATACTGGGTATACTGGGTATACTGGATATACACTGGTATACTGGGTATATACTGGTATACTGGCTATACACTGGGTATACTGGATATACACTGGTATACTGGGTATACACTGGTATACTGGGTATACTGGATATACACTGGTATACTGGGTATACTGGATATACACTGGTATACTGGGTATACACTGATATACTGGATATACACTGGTATACTGGGTATATACTGGTATACTGGGTATATACTGGTATACTGGATATACACTGGTATACTGGATATACACTGGTATACTGGGTATACTGGATATACACTGGTATACTGGGTATATACTGGTATACTGGGTATACACTGGGTATACTGGATATACACTGGTATACTGGGTATACACTGGTATACTGGGTATACTGGATATACACTGGTATACTGGGTATACTGGATATACACTGGTATACTGGGTATACTGGATATACACTGGTATACTGGGTATACACTGGTATACTGGGTATACTGGATATACACTGGTATACTGGGTATACTGGGTATACACTGGTATACTGGGTATACACTGGTATACTGGGTATACACTGGTATACTGGGTATACTGGATATACACTGGTATACTGGGTATACTGGATATACCCACTGTATAGTGGGTATAGAGGGTATATAGTGGGTATATAGTGGGTATAGAGGGTATATAGTGGGTATATAGTGGGTATAGAGGGTATATAGTGGGTATATAGGGTATATAGTGGGTATATAGTGGGTATAGAGGGTATATAGTGGGTATATAGTGGGTATAGAGGGTATATAGTGGGTATATAGTGGGTATAGAGGGTATATAGTGGGTATAGTGGGTATATAGTGGGTATATAGTGGGTATATAGTAGGTATAGAGGGTATATAGTGGGTATAGAGGGTATATAGTGGGTATATAGTGGGTATAGAGGGTATATAGTGGGTATATAGTGGGTATATAGGGTATATAGTGGGTATATAGTGGGTATAGAGGGTATATAGTGGGTATATAGTGGGTATATAGTGGTATAGAGGGTATATAGTGGGTATATAGGGTATATAGTGGGTATATAGTGGTATAGAGGGTATATAGTGGGTATATAGTGGGTATATAGTGGGTATATAGTGGGTATATAGGGTATATAGTGGGTATATAGTGGGTATATAGTAGGTATAGAGGGTATATAGTGGGTATATAGTGGGTATAGAGGGTATATAGTGGGTATAGAGGGTATATAGTGGGTATATAGTGGGTATATAGTGGGTATAGTGGGTATATAGTGGGTATATAGTGGGTATATAGTGGGTATATAGTAGGTATAGAGGGTATATAGTGGGTATATAGTGGGTATATAGTGGGTATAGAGGGTATATAGTGGGTATATAGTAGGTATAGAGGGTATATAGTGGGTATATAGAGGGTATATAGTGGGTATATAGTGGGTATAGTGGGTATATAGTGGGTATATAGTGGGTATAGAGGGTATATAGTGGGTATATAGTGGGTATAGTGGGTATATAGTGGGTATATAGTGGGTATAGAGGGTATATAGTGGGTATATAGTGGGTATATAGAGGGTATATAGTGGGTATATAGTGGGTATATAGTGGGTATATAGTGGGTATAGTGGGTATATAGTGGGTATATAGTGGGTATAGAGGGTATATAGTGGGTATATAGTGGGTATATAGTGGGTATATAGGGTATATAGTGAGATATAGTGGGTATAGAGGGTATATAGTGGGTATATAGTGGGTATAGTGGGTATATAGTGGGTACAGTGGGTATATACTGGGTATAAACTGGGTATAGAGGATATATACTGGGTATAGTGGATACGTACAGGGTGTACTGGGTATATACTGGGTATAGTGGGTATAGTGGGTATAAACTGGGTATAGAGGGTATATACTGGGTATAGTGGATACGTACAGGGTATACTGGTTATATACTGGGTATGTTGGGTTCTTACCAGTCTGGTTTCTGTCCGGTCGTTGGACAACTGAGCAGCTGACTTGGAAAACTGGAAGTTAGAATGAAGCTGTTTCCCATACTGAACACACACACACACACA
>CM051014.1:2630913-2665913 GCA_027704905.1 Muraenolepis orangiensis | reverse complement strand
TACCCACATAAATAAGGTGACCAAAACAGCCTTTTTCCATTGAAGAAATATTGCTAAGGTTCGACTGTTTTTAACCCAACAGGATGCTGAGAAGTTGATTCATGCTTTTATTTCAAGTAGATTGGACTATTGCAATGCTCTTTTCACTGGTCTTCCTAACAAATCAATAGACAAGCGACAGCTAATTCAGAACTCTGCTGCTAGACGTTTAACGACAACAAGGAAGAGAGAGCATATTACTCCAGTTTGAGCTGCATTGCATTGGCTCCCTGGATCTTTTAGAATTGATTTTAAAGTCCTTGTACTTGTTTTTAAAGCTCTTAACAATTTAGCACCCTCGTACATTTCTGATTTCCTGTCTTTTTGTGTCCCCTCACGAGCCCTAAGGTCCTCCACAGCTGCTCTTTTAAAGGTTCCTGGGGGCCCCAAGGGGAAATTGGGGCATCTGCTTTTAATTCCAATGCACCACAGCCGTGGAACACAATCCCAACACATATTAGAGAGGCTGGCTCAGTGGACATCTTTAAACCACAGTTGAAAACATATCTTTTTAATATTGCTTTTAATTAGCAACTCTTTATTATTTTTAATCATCGATTTTATCCATTTTCTTTGCTTGTGATTTTAGACTGTGTGGTTTACTTTAGGTTATTTTTCTTAATCTGTTATTATTCATTGTCTTTCTTTTATCATGTAATGTGAAGCACTTTGGGCTGCATCTTGTATGAAAAGTGCTATATAAATACAGTTATTATTATTATTATTATTACTACATCACAAATTACTCACTATATAACAAACTACTCACTACATCACAATCTACTCACTTAATCACAAACTACCCACTACATCACAAATTACTCACTACATAAACTACTCACTACATAAACTACTCACTACATAACAAACTACTCACTACATAAACTACTCACTACATAACAAACTACTCACTACATAAACTACTCACTACATAACAAACTACTCACTACATAAACTACTCACTACATAACAAACTACTCACTACATAAACTACTCACTACATAACAACTACTCACTACATAAACTACTCACTACATAACAACTACTCACTACATAAACTACTCACTACATAAACTACTCACTACATAACAAACTACTCACTACATAAACTACTCACTACATAACAAACTACTCACTACATAAACTACTCACTACATAACAAATTACTCACTACATAAACTACTCACTACATAAACTACTCACTATATAACAAACTACTCACTTAATCACAAACTACCCACTACATCACAAATTACTCACTACATAAACTACTCACTACATAAACTACTCACTATATAACAAACTACTCACTATATAACAAACTACTCACTACATAAACTACTCACTACATCACAAATTACTCACTACATAAACTACTCACTACATAACAAACTACTCACTACATAACAAACTACTCACTACATAAACTACTCACTACATAACAAACTACTCACTACATAACAACTACTCACTACATAAACTACTCACTACATAAACTACTCACTCCATAACAAACTACTCTTTCCATAACAAACAGGTCCCGACCTAAGAGAGTGAGGTTGAGCTGACCTTGGAGGACCCCTTGGTGGATGAGTAGAGGCCCGAGCGTCGCAGCAGGAAGTAGAGCCTCTTCCAGGCCCGGCGGCTGGGTTCCTTCACCTGCAGGAAGCCCTGGATCTCAGGACACGACCCCCACCGCAGGAGGTTCTGGGGAGAGGAGGGGGGCAGCCCATGCTATCGGTTAACCAGGTCAAAGGATGAATGCTATGGGCTCAGCAGGTCAAGTTAGGAGGAATGCTATTGACTAACCAGATTAGGAGGAATGCTATTGGCTAACCAGATTAGGAGGAATGGTACTGACTAACCAGATTAGGAGGAATGCTATTGGCTAACCAGGTCAAAGGATGAATGCTATGGGCTAAGCAGTTAAAGCTAGGAGGAATGCTATTGACTAACCAGATTAGGAGGAATGCTATTGGCTATTCTGGGAATGCTAGGGGGAATGCTATTGGCTAACCCGGTTGTAGGATGAATGCTATTGGCTAACCAGGTTAGGAGGAATGCTATTTGCTATTCTGGTCATGCTTGGGGGAATGCTATTGACTAACCCGGTTGTAGGATGAATGTTATTGGCTAACCAGGTTAGGAGGAATTGCTATTGGCTATTCTGGTCATGCTAGGGGGAATGCTATTGGCTACCCAGGTTAGGATGAATGCTATTGGCTATTCTGGTCATGCTAGGGGGAATACTATTGACTAACCAGGTTGTAGGATGAATGCTATTGGCTAACCAGGTCAAAGGATGAATGATATAGGCTAACCAGGTCAGAGAAGGAATGCTATTGGCTACCAAGGTTGTAGGATGAAGGCTATTGGCTAACCAGATCAAAGGATGTATGCTATTGGCTAAGCAGGTCAGAGAAGGAATGCTATTGGCTAACCAGGTTGTGGGATGAATGCTATTGGCTAACCAGGTCAAAGGATGATTGCTATTGGCTAAGCAGGTCAAGCTAGGGGGAATGGTGCTGACTAACCAGATAAGGATAAATGCTATTGGCTAACCAGGTTAGGAGGAATGCTATTGGCTAAGCAGTTCAAGCTATGAGGAATGCTATTGACTAACCAGATAAGGAGGAATGCTATTGGCTAACCAGGTTAGGAAAAATGCTATTGGCTATTCTGGTCATGCTAGGGGGAATGCTATTGACTAACAAGGTTGAAGGATGAATGCTATTGGCTAACCAAGTCAAAGGATGAAGGATATTGGATGAAGGATTGGCTAAGCAGGTCAAGCAAGGAGAAATGCTATTGACCTACTCGGTAAGGAGGTGTGCTATTGGCTAGCCAGGTCGTAGGCAGAATGCTGTTGGCTAACAAGGTTGTAGGATGAATGTTATTGGCTATCCAGGTTCTAGGAGGAATGCAATTGGCTAGCCAGGTCAAGCTAGGAGGAGTGCTCTGGGTTTACCTGGATGAGTTCAGTGGACCTGATCCCGCTGGAGGCGTCAGCGCTGTCAGAGATCATGGCCTCTGGGAAGAAGAGCTACAGAGCACAGGAGAACCATGTGTAAACATCCTGTTTGCTAGCACTCTACCTTTCTGCCACAGGGCGCCCGGGCTAACAGAGCTAATCACGTGACATCGCACCATAGCCTGATTGTGTTTATGTGGTTGACGAGGAAGTGGACACTTCCTTCCTATTGCATTGTTGCATTGGACTATTGGTTAGCCGGGCGGGGAACCTTCTGATGAGGACTCCAAGGAGTTGGGTTGTAAACCAGGGAAGGGAGACGGAACACAGAACTAGAAACTAGAGGGCCCTCAGTAGAGCCCATACCTCCACCACGCCAAAAAAGCACCAACATCGAATCAACTGTTCCTTGGCCCAAAAGTAATCTAACCACCAATCTAAGTCTAAAGGTTATCAGACAAAAAACTGACAAACAAACAGGGGGGAAAACATTGATAAAACTACAGAATAACTAAACTGTAGTACTAAACTGGGACTCACCGCAGGGGTCCGGAAGAACTCGTACTTGGCGTAGTTCTTCCGGAACAGCAGCTTGGAGTCGGCCTTGATGGACCAGGAGGTCTGGACCTGCAGAACCACCTCGTGGTCTTCCAGACACCTCTCTAGAGGGAGGGGAGGGAGAGAGAGAGAGAGAGAGAGAGAGAGAGAGAGAGAGAGAGAGAGAGAGAGAGAGAGAGAGAGAGAGAGAGAGAGAGAGAGAGAGAGAGAGGAGAGAGAGAGAGAGGGGGGGGGGATGGGGTTACACTAGGGACCGACATGGGACACCGTGCTCACATCCCGGGAGATGGAGGACACTTCCTCCATCCTATTGACCTATTAAATAAATAGTATGGATAGTATATTTGTCATTTTTATATTTGTCACAGTTTTACTATTGAGACATTTAGCAGAGCGTTTCACATCACTACTGGGTCAGTGAGATGAGGGAGAGGGAGCGGGATGAACCGATAGGTCCCCCCCCCACAGCACCTTGCTGTTTCTGGAAGCTGTGTGTCCTCCTCTCTCTCTCTCTCCACACAGTTCCCCTGTCCGTCCACCAGACCATCAAACAGGAAGATAAATGATTTACAACTAGTGGTGACGACACAATTAGCGCACGCACACAGACACACACAGACACACACACACAAAGGGGGTTGGGGGGGGGGGGTTGATTTCCATGGTTACCGAGGCCGCGAGCCGGGTGGAACTCGATGAGGGCCCAGTTCTCCTGGTCACTGCAGTGAGCCGTCTGGACCAGCAGGTGGCAGACCTCCTTGGCCGTGGCCCCGGGAGACACCCACAGAGAGCGGTAGCTGTCATCGCCGTAGACCTTCATCAGCTTATGATTCAGATTACATGGGAATAATATTATTATTATGCACATTATATATTCAGAATATTAACTTGATCTGCAATCATAATATATACAGTATATATTATGATTCATATTATATGGGAATATCATTATTATACACTTGTGTGTGTGTGTGTGTGTGTGTGTTTGACTCTGTGTGTGTGTGTGTGTTTGACTGTGTGTGTGTGTGTGTGTGTGTGTGTGTGTGTGTGTGTGACTGTGTGTGTGTGTGTGTGTGTGTGACTGTGTGAGTGTGTGTGTGTGTGTGTGTGTGTGACTGTGTGTGTGTGTGTGTGTCAGTGGGAGGGATGACTGCATATGATTTCATGAACTAGACAAACCAAACCCACGTGCTTGTCGCTGGACGGCGGCGGGACGGAGCCAATCAGCACGGGGGAGTGGGCGGGGCTACACAGCTCTGGGAAGGGATTGGGTATGGAGGGCAGGGAGGAGGAGCTCCGGCCCGTGTCCTCACCTTTGACCCTGGAAATCAGTTAGGTCAGGATAGGTTTCAGTTTTCATTTGTATCTGCATGGCTACTACTCTTATTGTCTATTATATATAGACACATTTTTGTATTTATATATATTTATATAGAAATGTATTTATATATGTATTTATTTTTATATATATTTATATATATATATATTGTCCTGTACTTTCTTCTATGACAACCAAATGTCCCATCTTGGATTAATAAAGTACTATGTTGTATTGTATGTTCAGAGGACGAGAGTTAAGCTACGTAAATCATGGAGGGAATTTCATATTGCGTCATGTTGTGTGTGTGTGTGTGTGTGTGTGTGTGTGTGTGTGTGTGTGTCAGTCATAGGATCCAGATGTTTAAATGTCACTGAGTTACTTCCTCTGTGGACTAGAGTCAGCAGTGTGTGTGTGTGTGTGTGTGTCTCCTGTCCTACCTGGCAGCGGTGATGGCGATTGGCTGAGAGCGGGATGGGGGGCGTGGCCCGGTGTGCTGTGTGGCGGGTTGTTCGTCCTCCAGGAGGTCAAGGGTCATGGTGGAGCCCGTCAGGAAGTCGTAGTCCTCCTCCTCCTCCTCCTCCTCCTCCAACACCCCCACCCAAGGCCCGGCCACCTCCGTCATGTTGCCTAGCGACAAGCCGCCGTAGTTAAAACTGTCACGTTGCCTAGCAACAAGCCGCCGTGGTTATAACTGTCATATTGCCTAGCAACAAGCAGCCTTGGTTAGAACTGTCATGTTGCCTAGCAATAAGCCGCCGTGGTTATAACTGTCATGTTGCCTAGCAATAAGCAGCCTTGGTTAGAACTGTCATGTTGCCTAGCAATAAGCAGCCTTGGTTAGAACTGTCATGTTGCCTAGCAACAAGCGGCCTTGGTTAGAACTGTCATGTTGCCTAACAGGCTAGCATTGTTATAACTGTCCTGTTGCCTAGCAACAGGCTACCATGGTTAGAACTGTCATGTCTCTTAGCAACAGGCTAGCATGGTTATAACTCTGTACTGTTGCCTAGCAACACGCTACAATGGTTATAACTGTCAAATTGCCTAGCAACAGGCTACCAACTATATAAAAGTATGCAGGAGAAACAACCGGCAGCTTACCTTAATGTCCACTCAACCGTCTGGTTGAGACAAAACAACTCAATGAAACGGGTTGTTGGTCGGGTTAGGGCGGTGACGTCACACTGGAGTCAAAGGGACGAACACCTGAAACACACCTGAACAAGTGTTCACCTTTAATAACACAGTAGGCGACCCAACCCCGAGGAACAATGACCTAAACACTACCTGTATTACACATCTACCTGCTGCAATATTGACATAGGGAGTCTAGTTAGTTAAACCCCACTTAAAGTGTAACATTACTGTACAACAACACAAATGGTGTACTTTAAATGATAGCCGGACTCTTGTAGGTGTGATTACTTAAATAAACGATACCGAAACTGAGAAGCTCTCATGAGTCGCTCTAACCTCTAGTACAGGTACTTTAAACTAATCTTCCGTATACAAAACAATACATTTTTTTATCGGGAAACGATAGTTTTTTCTGCTCCGTGTAGGCCATGTTGAACCCAGCGCGTTACTCCCGCCCCCCCCCCTACACCTGTCCGCGTCGACAGGTGAGCGCCGGACCACCGACTCACCAGTCCAGTTGTTTAGTGTAGCCCGACATCGACACGTCGCCCCGTAGTGTCCGTGGTTCGACGGACCGGTTCACCTCGACAACTTTTAAGTTTTATTGGCGCCTCGCAAATACCTGCTGGGGGGGGGCGGAGCGTCGCGCGCAGCACTTCCGACAGGACAGGTAAAGGTGACGTATGCTACTCTACGGCTGCTCAAGGTTTACAAACGTAATAGTTTGTGTGACATATTTTGAGTGAGTTATATAATACGCCGATATTAGAGCGTAACCCGTTGGGCTTTAAGATACACGCCTTTAGTATTTAATCCAGTAGCCTCCGACCTGAGGTGCGTTCACATTAACAGCCCAACATTCCCAACTCTTTATTAACCCAAGAATGTTTTTATAAAGACCACAGAAGACAAAGAGAAGAGACAACACTTGTTAGGATCGAATCATGTTTATTAACGTATTGAGGGGAAACCCCATCGAAGCAGTTTGAGGAGGGGGGGGGGGGATGGGAGGGGGAGAGAGAGACTTACAGATTTACGATCTTTGACCAGAGGCTGCTGGGTAGGGGGCCCCGGGGTGTCAGACCAGCGGCCCATCACCCCCGCTCCGCCCCGCCCCAGGTGGGGACGGGTCCCTAGAGCCAATGGCCCTAGTGTCGGGGGACCGGTTCTAGCCTGGGCACCCAGCTGGCCCGGGGTTGCTCATCCTTCATTAGTCTGAAGCAGTCAGCACTAGACTACAACCAGCTCCTCGGCCCTAGGGAGCCCCAACCAGAGCTCACAGCCCCCCCCCAGAGCTCACCACCCACCAGACGCATTCCAGGACTCGCTGCTTCAGTATGCAGGCCGTAACGGCTGTGAAGCGTTTGGTTTAGCGGTTCCGCACTAATTGAAACACTCGAAAAAAAACAGAAACCAACAAAAACAGGTAACATTTCATAGAGAGGAACAACGCTTCAAGCTTTACACAGAAAATGATGCTTTTTCTTTTTCCAACCCAAAACCGTGGCTAACGGCCATGCTTTTAGAAATGCCCGACGGTGTGGAGGGGGTGACCATGTCACATACCGGGGGTCACCTGCTGAAGGGCCACCACTAGCTAGCCAGTCCAAGTTACAGTATGCTAGCTCTGTATTGCACCGTTAGGGTACGCCAACCATGTAGTTACGGTACGCCAAACGTTGCTTTAAGCTAGCTAGCTTGTCCAACATTGGAACATGCTAGCTAGCAATTTCAACATTGGAGCATCTTGGCGAAGAGATTTTGACATTGGAGTATGGGGAGCTAGCGAGGTATTCCACCATTGGGAGTGAACTTAGCTAGGAAGGTATTCAAACGTTAATGCGCACACTAGCTAGGTATTCCAACATTTGAGCACGCTAGCTAGCAATTTTAACATTAGAGTATGCTAGTTAGCTAGGTATTTCAACATCGGGGGCATGATGGCTAGGCATCATAACGTCTGGGTACCCTAGCTAAGGACCGCTACGCTGGAGCACGCTAGCTAAGGATTGTTGGTCTGCCTTGTGCTTCATGGTTGCGCTGGGGGAGGGGAAGCGATGGAGGGTAGTGACTTAAGAACCATCAACGACAAACACTCAGTGACAGTAAAACAAACGGCATGATTTTCAAACGACGGAAGAATGGTGGAGGAGCGCCTAGTTGGTTTTTTTTGCTTAGTTTTTGTGTTTCTTTGCTTCAACCTGATACAGGTTATGATGCAACTTTCACCAGAACTTTGAGGGGTTTCTAAACCAAATGAACATGCTAGCGTAGCGTCTAGACCGGGGGGGGGGGGGGGGGGGGGGGGGGAGATAACACAGGGGAGATAGAGAGCCCCCCCGCTCCTTCCATGCCTTCTGAAAACCATGCATCCTGTGAGGGGGAGGGAGGGGCGGGGCTAGGGGAGGAGGCCAGAGCACTGTTTTCACAGCGAGGTGTGTAGAAGGCACGCCAGGCTCTGTCCCAGTACCAGCCAACACACACGCACACACACACACACACAATGAACACTCTCAGACTCCCAGGACAGGAGCAGCAGAGGGTAGAGGCCCCAGGAGGAGGGGGGAATGACAGGAAGTGACACGTCGTTTAGGGGGGGGGGGGGGGGGGACAAGGGGAGGAATGACAGGAAGTGAGAGCCGTTCGGAGGGAAGGGGGCGGGGTCTGATCCAGTGCTGCCACTGTGTTAAAACAGGAAAATAAATCAACAGAAAAAAACAAAACAAACAAACAACAAACAAAGTCAGAGGTGGTGTTGGAATGGATCATTTCTGACTCTTGAGCTGATTGGACAGCCAGTCCAGGCCTTCGTACAGGCCGTCCCCGCTGGTGGCGCAGGTAGCCTGGATGTACCAGTTGCGCAGGCGCAGGGAGTGCAGCCCCAGCTTGTCCGTGATCTCAGCGGCATTCATGGCGTTGGGAAGATCCTGGGGGACGCACGCCACACAGGGGTCAACTCAATACTGCCCTTTCACCTGGACTAGGGCACCTCGTCCTTACGTAAAGGCGGGACCTAGTCTGAAGGTTAAGGGGACCTCACCTGTACCCAAAGGGGGGACCTCACCTGTACCCAAAGGGGGGACCTCACCTGTACCCAAAGGGGGACCTCACCTGTACCCAAAGGGGGGACCTCACCTGTACCCAAAGGGGGGACCTCACCTGTACCCAAAGGGGGGACCTCACCTGTACCCAAAGGGGGGACCTCACCTGTACCTAAAGGGGGACCTCACCTGTACCCAAAGGGGGACCTCACCTGTACCCAAAGGGGGGACCTCACCTGTACCCAAAGGGGGGACCTCACCTGTACCCAAAGGGGGACCTCACCTGTACCCAAAGGGGGGACCTCACCTGTACCTAAAGGGGGGGACCTCACCTGTACCCAAAGGGGGGACCTCACCTGTACCCAAAGGGGGACCTCACCTGTACCCAAAGGGGGGACCTCACCTGTACCTAAAGGGGGGGACCTCACCTGTTTGTTAGCGAAGATCAGCAGCACGGCATCACGCAGCTCGTCCTCAGCGAGCATTCTAGCCAGCTCCTCTCTGGCCTCGTTCACCCTCTCCCTGTCATTGCTGTCCACCACAAAGATAAGCCCTGCACACACACACTCATGTTAAACACATTTGTGTGGCCCCAGAGGGGGTGAAACTACAAGCATTTCCAAACTTAATAGACAAAGGGTTTTAGTAGAATATACAATTTATTTTAAACATTCAGATGATTAAAGGTACATCCTCTTTCCCAAATGATTTTAATAAATGTATGTAACGTATTTCAAATGTTTAATAAAGTTTGTATAAATAAATAACTTAAAAAATGAAATACCTAATAGTTAATGACAATATGCTTAACGTGAAGCACAAAGCTCTCATAGTTCATGGCCGAGAGCAGTATAATGGTTTCCTCAGAGGGCAGAACACACCTGTGTTTGAACTAGGGGTAGGCGGGGCTTAACAACCTGACCATTCAAACGGAAGCGTGATAATGGCCAATGCACCTGCTCACTTACACTAGTTCCGGGTTACAACAAAACATACTGTATATGATATACAGTATGTTTTGTTGTAACCTGATAATATATTCTATATTGGTGAATTACTCCAATGTGGAAACTGAGTCTGTTTCCACATCGGAGCATCTTGCATTGGAACAGCTAGCTTAGGAGCTAGATTAGGAGCTAGCTAGGTAGGTGTTTTGTGAACAACTGCGTTTAAATTTACAATTGCAGTCCACATATGGCAACCATTGTTTTGGGAAATTTAAAGAGGCCACAATTTAGTGTGTTTACACTAAGGATAGTTTACATATGGTGCCTTTTGTATCGCTGGCGATAAGACGCGATGGTGGAAACACCGTGAGGGTGGCTAAAGGTAAAACTCGCGCCCCCTACAGCCAGTGGGATAGAAACCAGCGGTGTCTCACCTTGAGTGTTCTGGAAGTAGTGACGCCACAGGGGACGGATCTTGTCCTGGCCGCCGACGTCCCACACGGTGAAACTGATGTTCTTGTATTCTACCGTCTCAACATTGAAGCCTGAGAGACAAACAGCAGAAAGTCAGCGCACCGCCACAGCCTTTCCTAGCGAAATGCTAGCAATGCAATTCTCACACTAACTTCCGATACCAATCACCTAATGCTCGTTCGTGTTTCAAAAGCGACGCCAAGCTACTTGGCAGGACCTGGCCCCCGCTTTCCACCCAACACCCAAGGTATTAGAATACTCTGCAGGGGTCACGCCGCTGAAAGCGTGTCGGTAACCAGGTACTATTATTTTGACTTGCGTTACATCTTACAGCTTTTGAAGATATGCTGATAAGTCTTATCATGTCACCGGCAGCCTCCTTTTGTTTAATATCCACATGTCAATGATTCCACATTGAAACACTGACTTTGAAAAGGAGTGAATATTTAAAAAAGCGTATAAAAACTAACAAAGTCCCGCCGCAATCTACTCTTTAATTTGCATATGAATCAATTATGGGATGCTCAAAGATCCGGAATGAGACAGCTTTCTCGCCCCTTCCGAGTTTCAAAGAGATTGTGGATTAACCCAGGGTAGTCAAGAGAGCACATTGGGTGAGGTAAGGACATGAAGGTGGACAATCATTAGACCTTCAAAAGCCTGCTGCGACCAGGGACGCACATCCACCAGGGGGGTGGACGCACGCACATCCACCAGGGTGGTGGACGCACGCACATCCGCCAGGGTGGTGGACGCACGCACATCCACCAGGGTGGTGGACGCACGCACATCCACCAGGGTGGTGGACGCACGCACATCCACCAGGGTGGTGGACGCACGCACATCCACCAGGGTGGTGGACGCACGCACATCCACCAGGGTGGACGTAGGCCTGATAACAATACATCCGCAAGGGTGGACGTAGGCCTGATAACAATACATCCACAAGGGTGGACATAGGCCCGATAACTATACATCCGCAAGGGTGGACATAGGCCCGATAACTATACATCCGCAAGGGTGGACATAGGCCCGATAACTATACATCCACAAGGGTGGACATAGGCCTGATAACTATACATCCGCAAGGGTGGACGTAAACTGGGCGGGGGCCGCTCACCGATGGTGGGGATGGTGGTGACGATCTCGCCCAGTTTGAGTTTGTAGAGGATGGTGGTCTTGCCAGCAGCGTCCAGCCCCACCATGAGAATCCGCATCTCACGCTTGCCGAACAGACCGGCGAATAACTTCTGAAATGAACCCCCCATGGTAAAGACAGACCTGCAGACAGAAACACAGGTTAAAAACACACACAAGCAGTTAAACCACACCGTACAAGACCCCCCCCCCCCCACTCAGGTGACAAGCAGGTTAACCCCCCCCCCCATCAGGTGACAAGCAGGTTAACCGCCCCCCCCCCATGACAAGCAGGTTAACCCCCCCCCCCCCATCAGGTGACAAGCATGTTAACTACCCACCACCCCACCCCTCCTCCTCTCCAGATGACAAGCAGGTTAAACCACACGGTTAAACCCACCACCCCTCCCCAGGTGACAGGGAAGCAGCAGGTTAAAACCAATACGGCTCAAGACACCCCCCCCCCAGGTTTATAAACCAACACGGCTCCCGCTACGCAGTGGCTTAATATAAATATTATAATAACTTCAACTGCCCACGGGTCCCGGCTACACGGAGACCGCCCGTCGAACACGGGGTTGTAGTAGCAGCTCACCGCTACACGTCGACTCGTAAAACCAGAAGGCCCAATGGAGCGTTAGCAGCAGCAGCTGTCAACCACACATACAATACACACGACCCGGAGCAGGAAACGCCGACATGGCGGAGTCCGTGTGGACGGATGGTAGTAATGGGGGCACGAAAGAAGAAATACTTGTAAAGTGAAGTTTATATTTTTTTTTAATAAACCCCCCCGCCTCGGCTTACTGTTTGACCGGCTTACGGCGGTTAAGGGCGGATGCTCGGTGCAGGGGCCTGCAAAGGTAGCCCCGGGCTACACGGAAACACCGAACCCCCGGTGACGGTTACGGGACAAAAGAGACACGCGGGTGTCCGTACACGACGTGACACGACGCGTACCGTCGAAAGACACACTGGTGACACACACTGGTGACACACACACACACACTGGTGGCAACGTTGCGCAAGCTAGCCGTTCGCGAGCAGCCTTGGTTAGCTTCCGCAGCGCTAGCGGACGGTGCCGACAAAAAAAGATATAAGAAGAGGAAACGGTGACGTCATCCCGATAACCGACACGACGACGCGCGACACCGACCGAGCTCGAGCGCCACTGTTCCGTCTCTCTCCCCCCGCACACACCCAACAAAACACACCTAAACGACTGAACCCCAAATGGCGGCCGGTGGTACCTCAACGAGAGAGAACTCCGAGTGGTTTCGAACGGGACGACGGTTGTTTTTCAAGGCCTTATCTTCCGACAGAGAGAGACGTCTTTTCTCTTTTTCTCGGACCTCGCTCCTCTCCGCTCTTCACCCGTTAGCTCAAAATGGCGTTTGGCGCAACCTACCGACGCTACGCCGGCGTGTCGGCACGCCCCACTAGGAGCGCCGCCGACCAATCAGGTCGCGCGTCGTAGGAAAAAAAAGGTGGCCACGACCCCTCTCCGCCGCGCGACCAATCACGAGGCGCCGAACGGGGTCGTCCGTCGACGTCGACGCCCATGAATAATTAGTGAGGCCGGTGCAACGCACGTGCACGCGCGCAAGTTGCGAGGTGTCAGGTTTCAGTTGTGCTGAAATGACATTTATTTGTTTACTCGTAATTGTAGAAGGCTCCCCTCTTTGGTTCCCGAGGTTCCTCATGGAGAACAAACATGACTTAGTCACCACTAGAACATCTAGTTACCACTAGAACATTTAGTCACCGGTAGAACATCTAGTCACCGGTAAAACATTTAGTCACCAGTAGGACATCAAGTCACCACTAGAACATTTAGTCACCAGTAAAACATTTAGTCACCACTAGAACATCTAGTCACCGGTAAAACATCTCGTCACCGGTAGAACATTTAGTCACCAGTAAAACATCTAGTCACCACTAGAACATTTAGTCACCGGTAGAACATCTAGTCACCAGTAAAACATTTAGTCACCACTAGAACATTTAGTCACCGGTAGAACATCTAGTCACCACTAGAACGTCTATTCACTACTAGAACATCTAGTCAACAGCAGAACATCTAGTCGTCTAAAAAACATTTTAAAGAACCACAATGGAATTAATAAACAAAATAATAATTGAATTGATAGTTTGTTGTGAATGTGTTTATTTGGCTGCACATGCGTGTACACACGGTTTGAATGATGAAATACAAATCAATCAACTTTTTCTTCACGTTTATTTTTGTTATATTGCAAAATAAGGAAACACACAGGCCTTGGTGTGACGAAGAATAATAATAATAATAATAATAAAGAATGTATCCCCAATAAACACATTTTAAGACAAATAGGGAGATAGGCTTACAACATACACAGTCATTGTCATAATGATGATCGTGTCTTCCAAGACAAGACACTTAACTGTTTTATTATAAATGTCCACGTACACATACATACAATTCAGCAATGTTTTGAAATGTAAATATAACTATGCACAAGTCAAGCGTGAGCTATTCGACATATGGGCATTCATGTTTGCGTTTCTCAATTAATACAATTAATTAACAAATGATAATTGCTTTCCACATATGGCTACGAGCTTATGTTGTCTAATAAGTAAAGCAAAAACCATCTTCTCCTCTGAGAAAAGCCACATTTCGGTTCCATGGTCTATTTGCTCTGGTCCAATCTCTTGCTTCCTGTGAGAACAGGAAGCAAGTCCTCCCTCCGAAGCATGTTCCGAAGTCCCGCAAACCCTTTTTCTCGCCAATATCGGTACATTCAGAATCCCCCCCCCCCCCTGTTCCGACACAAGGAGAGAACGAGAACACCCGGGAACAACAAGGTTAGTTCGTCATGAACCAATCCGAACTCCAGCGCTGTAGCACCAATTTTCTAGCACCCTGGTTACAAACTTAAGATGGATCGGACAGAAATGTCCTTAAAAAGCGGCACCTCGTAACGGGCCGGCACTGCATATGGGTTAGGGGTTAGAGGTCAAGGGTTAGGTGTTAGGTGTTAGAGGTCAGGGGTAACGGGTTGGGTGTTAGAGGTTAGGTGTTAGAAGTTTGGGGTTAGGTGTTAGAGGTCAGGGGTTAGGTGTTAGAGGTTAGGGGTTAGGTGTTAGAGGTCAGGGGTTAGGTGTTAGAGGTTAGAGGTCAGGGGTTAGGTGTTAGGGGTCAGGGGTTAGAAGTAGTGAAGGCGCCCCCCGGACGTCCAGCTTCCCGCCGTTTATCCTCCAGTACCAGCGAGGACATCGGTCGGGCGCCGGTACGCAGAGCAGCCACATCCCGGACTCCTGCACTTCCTGTTGGTAGGACACCGGCTTCCTGTCCAGCTTCTCCAGAGTGAAAGCCTTCACTGAGATCTGATTGGCAGACAGGTGAGACAGGTGTAAACGTCAACCCAGGTGAGACACGTCCTGAATTTGACTCAAGCTCCTCACGTCTTTCTGCATTCATGCATTAAACATGCAGGGATAAATAAACAAGGACTGAACGATTAATTATAATGGGAACAAAGCCAGGATTATCATGATCACTTTGACCTCTGACCTGGTCACTGATCCCCATGGCGACATGGCCCACCTTGACCCGCCGGCGTTCCCTGATCCTCAGACTCACTCCGTGGACGTCCTCAATCCAGATGTCAACACCTGGACAGACGGAGTGCTTAACCGCTATACTACCCATGTTAGCTAGCCCTGTGCTAGCTAGCCCCATCTTAGCCAGCCCTGTGTTGCTAGCTCTGTTAGCTAGCCCTGTGTTGCTAGCCCCGTGTTAGCAAGCCCTGTATTAGCGAGCCCTGTGTTAGCTAGCTCTGTAATGCTAGTTCTGTGTTAGCTAGCCTCATCTTAGCCAGCCCTGTGTTAGCTAGCCTCATCTTAGCCAGCCCTGTGTTGCTAGCTCTGTGTTAGCTAACTCTGTGTCAACTAGCGCTGTGATAACTATCCCTGTTTTAGCTAGCTCATACCTTCGAAGCAGTGAGAGGACGGCTGATTGGCCGAGGGAAGCCACTCCAGACGTCCGTCCGTCTGGCTGTTGTAGGAGGAGAAAACTCCGGAGCTCAGATCGTCGGACCAGCGGTCCGAGTCCTGCGACGCAGAACCAGTTTAATATTTTATATCTATGTATGTACCGTATGTATTCAGATACTAGGCAAATAAGGCCCACTTCTTGAAGTGTGTGTGTGTGTGTGTGTGTGTGTGTGTGTGAGTGTGAGAGAGTTATTGGATCCACCTGGTCGGAGATCTGGGACGAGTCGGAGCAGCTCAGACAGGAGGGAGGGTAGTCCCGGGGTTCTGGGGAGAAGTTGACCTCCGGGTTGTCTGGAGGAACATCTTCTCAACACAAGATAGAACGTCACTAGAACATCTAGTCAGTTGTCATCTAATCACTACTAGAACATCTAGTCACCAGTAGAACATCTAGTCGCCAGTAGAACATCTCGTCACCAGTAGAACATCTAATCACTACTAGAACATCTAGTCACCAGTAGAACATCTAGTCGCCAGTAGAACATCTAGTCACCGTAACATCTAGTCACCAGTAGAACATCTAGTCACCAGTAGAAAATCTAGTCACCAGTAGAACATCTAGTTACCAGTAGAACACCTAGTCACCAGTAGAACATCTAGTCACCACTAGTAGAACATCCAGTCACCACTAGAACATCTAGTCAGTAGAACATCTAGTCACCAGTAGAACATCTAGTCACCAGTAGAACACCTAGTCAACAGTAGAACATCTAGTCACCAGTAGAACATCTAGTCACCAGTAGAACATGTAGTCACCAGTAGAACATATAGTCACCACTAGTAGAACATGTAGTCACCACTAGATGTGTACACCTGTGTGTATATCTTCTGTCTCACCTTCTCTGAGGTGTGTGAGCTCCTGTTCAGATCCCCAGGATGCCGTGCTTCTCTTCACACCATTCCTCAACAAGGGGAAGTGCTCCCTCAACGCACACAACAGCCCTGGAGACGAGGAAGACTCCCACTCCTCCTCCTCCTCCTCTTCCTCCTCCCAGTCTCCCTCATAGTCCCCATCTCTCCGAGGCATCGCGCCCCACCTCTCCCAGAACTCCTCCTCTCCCATGTAGATGTCCACCTCGGGGTCGCAGTCCAACCTCCACCGCAGAACTCGGAGGGATCTGGGGTCCCGATCCTCCTCCTCCTCTTCCTCCTCTTCCTCCTCTTCCTCCTCTTCCTCCCCCTCCTCCTCCTTCTCCTCCTCCTCAGAGTCCAGTACGGACATGGCCTGAGATAAGATACACTTTATTAATCCTTAGAAGGGAAACATAGGGGAACTAGAGGGCCCTCAGTAGAGCGCATACCTCCGCCACACCAAAATGTCACCTGGATCTGGATTCGGATCTGGATCTGCGCCCAAATCGAATCAACTGTTTCTTGGCCCATAAGTCATTTAACCACCAAGTTTTGCCCGATTCTGACAAACAGGACAGGGGCGAAACATTACCACCGGTTCATCTTCGGTGGCGGAGGTAATGACATACAGCATCAGCATGATGGAGACGAACAAACACATCTCACAGCCACATGCAACAAAACACAGCCCTGTATTTAACCACCTCCGTGATGGCCTCCTGACATGAGGAGTAAGGGAAAACATCCTTATCGTCACCTCCTCGTATTCACTGCTGTCCTGCTGTTCCGCCGCCACCCTCCAGGGACTGATCCAGCACATGGTGGCCGGTGGGGGCGGGGCCTCTGCTGAGAGAGGGCGGGGCTCGTCTCCTAGACGCCTCCCGGCGACGGCGGCGGTGGGTTCCTGGTGGGCTCCTTGGTGGAGGGACGAGGAGTGGAGGCCCCCCACTGTGGACCCAGAGTGTGGTCACAGTTAAACCTTTGATAGTCCTGCCTGCAGGATTGAACCCCCAGCCAGCTCACACATACGGTGTACATGTACATTACAACACACACACCATGGTCATTTGTTTAGTGTCCCACTTATGCACCCCACAGAGCTAGCAATAATGTGTTTTAGAGTGTCCTGCCAGCTTGTGTCCAGTTGTGTCTTGACGTTAACGACTGGTAGCGGTACTGCTAGCTGGTCTGTACCCCTGTGAAAGTGAGGCAGTCTAGTCTAGCCTAGTGGGTGGGGTTTAACTCCCAGGTGGTGAAAGATTCTGGGTTTGATCCCTCGATGCCAAGCCAACAGTCCTGGGCATCCTAGAGCAAGAGGACCCCCCTAACCACCTACCTGCTCCTTAATGGCCTGCCGTATATACTAATAATCACTGAATGACTGAGTAGTGACCCGGACTAGCGCGTTCCAGGACAGTTTTTATCCAGTTTTTTTTGTCTACTGAACTGTGGGCAGTGCTGCCCCTACCATAACATTGTCACCAATATTACACTGTGTCATACCAATGGATAGATGGATGGATGGATAGACACTTTATTATTATTTTTATACTGTATAGTATATTGTTAAAGTATAGTTTTGTTTATTGTATATAGTATAGTAGATGTTGCCAGGGAGAGGGAAGTTTGGAGCCCCCTGCTGAAGCTGCTATCTCCGCGACCCGATTACGGATAAGCGGGAGAAGATGGATGGATGGATGGTATAGTAGATTTAAGATTTAAGATTGAAGATGATTTTTATTGCGTACAATATGTACAATGCGTACAAGTACAATGGAATGCTTACTCCCCATTCACTCCCACAGTATGATCTTCCTCCAACAATACTATACTAAACTATACAATACTATACGCATACATATATATATATAGTATAAACAACCCTATATACTATGCAATGTACTGTTGTATACTATGTACGATGTACTACTATACTATAACAATACTGTACACAATACAAAGAACAATAAAGTGACTGATGGATGGATATGGATATACATATCGTGAATTGTCATTCTAAAGTGCCAGTAGTGCAGCTGCATCATGAATACAGTGCAGTACTGTGCAGAACAGTGCAGTTACTGTAATGAGTCTAGAAAGTCCAGCAAAAGTAGTGTAATGTAACATGGGTGACAATGTTATGACAGTAGATAATATATAGTGATGTTTATAGTAAACATAACATTACACTATCATAACATGTCATTAACATGACACTATCATAACATGTCATTAACATGACACTATCATAACATCATCATTAACATTACACTATCATAACATGTCATTAACATGACACTATCATAACATGTCATTAACATTACACTATCATAACATTGTCATTAACATTACACTATCATAACATGTCATTAACATGACACTATCATAACATGTCATTAACATTACACTATCATAACATCGTCATTAACATTACACTATCATAACATGTCATTAACATTACACTATCATAACATGTCATTAACATTACACTATCATAACATGTCATTAACATGACACTATCATAACATGTCATTAACATGACACTATCATAACATGTCATTAACATGACACTATCATAACATGTCATTAACATTACACTATCATAACATGTCATTAACATTACACTATCATACTTTGCTGGACTTTCTGGACTCATTACAGTCACTGCACTTGTCTGCACTGTATTCATGATGCTGCTGCACTACTGGCACTTTAACATGCTTACAAATAATTTTTCAAATTTTTATTGTATATAGTCTTTTTTACAGTATTGTTTTAAAAATGGATACTGCAGGATGGAATCGGGAGTAAGCATTCCATTGTACTTGTGACACATGGAGAGTAGAGAATGTTGTCCCTGTGAGGCCCCTCACCTGCTCGGAGGGCCTTGGTCGTCTTCCTCCTCAGCTGGCGGGCCGAGGCCCGGCGGCCCGGGTCCTTCCTAAGCCCCGCCCTCAGCAGCCGGGCGGTGAAGTGATTGCAGCGTGACGGGACCTCCCACAGGGGAGGTGGCTCACTGGAGATCTGACATCATCATGAACAGACAGCGGGACATCACCACACATATCTCATGAACAAAACTAACAAAACCAACATCTCAAACATCTCAAACATCTCAAACATCAAACACATCTTAAATATCTCAAACATCGTACACATCTCAAACATCAAACACCAGAAACATGACATCTCAAACATCTGAAGCATGAAACACATCTGGAACACAAACACATCTCAGACATCAAACATCAGAAACATGACATCTCAAACATCTGAAGCATGAAACACATCTGGAACACAAACACATCAAACACATCTAACATCACACCACACACATCAAACACATCTAACATCACACCACACACATCAAACACATCTAACATCACACCACACACATCAAACACATCTAACATCACACCACACACATCAAACATCACAACATATCACATCTGAAACATCACAACATATTTCAAAAATCGAACACATCAGGAACATCAAACATCAGAAACTTAAAATATCAAACATATCTCAAACATAAACCATCTGAAACATCTGAAACATCAAACACATCTCAAACATCAAACACATCTCAAATATCAAACACATCTCAAATATCAAACACATCTCAGACATCAAACACATCTCAAACATCAAACACATCTCAAATATCAAACACATCTCAAACGTCAAACACATCTCAAATATCAAACACATCTCAAACATCAAACACATCTCAAACGTCAAACACATCTCAAATATCAAACACATCTCAAACATCAAACACATCTCAAACATCAAACACATCTCAAATATCAAACACATCTCAAACATCAAACACATCTCAAATATCAAACACATCTCAAACATCAAACACATCTCAAATATCAAACACATCTCAAACATCAAACATCTCAAACATCAAATGTCAGAAACATTACATCTCAAACATCACAAACATCACATCTCAAACATCACAAACATCACATCTCAAACATCACATCTCATACATCAAACACATCTCAAACATCAAACACATCTCAGACATCAAACACATCACAAACATCAAACACATCTCAAACATCAAACATCTCAAACATCAAATGTCAGAAACATTACATCTCAAACATCACAAACATCACATCTCAAACATCACAAACATCACATCTCATACATCAAACACATCTCAAACATCAAACATCACAAACATCACATCTCATACATCAAACACATCACAAACATCAAACATCGCAAACATCACATCTCAAACATCACATCACAATTGAGAATCAACCACCAGTTTTTTTATGTTTAGTTTTGATGGTGAAGAACACACACACACACACAACACACGCACACACACGCACCACAGTCGTGGAATCAGGAGTGAGGGGGCGTGGCTCACCTTCAGACAGAGGGGCGGGGGCGTGGCTCACCTTCAGACAGAGGGGCGGGGGCGTGGCTCACCTTCAGACAGAGGGGCGGGGCGTGGCTCACCTTCAGACAGAGGGGCGGGGCGTGGCTCACCTTCAGACAGAGGGGCGGGGCGTGGCTCACCTTCAGACAGAGGGGCGGGGCGTGGCTCACCTTCAGACAGAGGGGCGGGGCGTGGCTCACCTTCAGACAGAGGGGCGGGGCGTGGCTCACCTTCAGACAGAGGGGCGGGGCGTGGCTCACCTTCAGACAGAGGGGCGGGGCGTGGCTGACCTTCAGACAGAGGGAGGGGCTCACCTTCAGACAGAGGGGCGGGGCGTGGCTCACCTTCAGACAGAGGGGCGGGGCGTGGCTCACCTTCAGACAGAGGGGCGGGGCGTGGCTCACCTTCAGACAGAGGGGCGGGGCGTGGCTGACCTTCAGACAGAGGGGCGTGGCTCACCTTCAGACAGAGGGGCGGGGCGTGGCTGACCTTCAGACAGAGGGGCGTGGCTGACCTTCAGACAGAGGGGCGGGGCGTGGCTCACCTTCAGACAGAGGGGCGGGGCGTGGCTCACCCTCAGACAGAGGGGCGTGGCTCACCTTCAGACAGAGGGGCGGGGCGTAGAGGCGGACCCAGGGCGGACACCCGTTCAGCATGTGCAGTAGCATGCAGCAGCTGCTCCACACATCGGCCTTGGAGCATCGTCGGTCACCCCCGGCGACCTCGGGGGCCATGTGGGTCTCTGTGCCTGGGAAAGCGGGCCCTGGGGCCCGGGGAACACGACACACACCGGCCTGAGCTTCCTCTGTCGTTCATCTAATATCTGATCACTACATCGTCCGGTAAGATCTTTCCGTTTTGTATTCTACTCCACTCTACTTTAGCCAACTGCTCTACTAATACTATATCTATATTCTACTGTACTGTGATTATAACGTTACTGCTCTATTATAATTGTATTTTTTTGTATTGTACTGTATTACTTTCTATTGGGAATTATATTCATTGTATTATATTTATTGAGATCTATGTGTGTGTGTTTCTAATGTTTAGTGAAAGTTTTGGTTCTGGTTTTGGTTCGGTTCTGGTTCTGGTTCAGGTTTGGTTCAGGTTTGGATCTAGTTTGGTTCTGGTTTGGATGTAGTTTGATTCTGATTTGGTTCTGGTTTGGGTCTGGTCTGGTCTTCTCACCCCGGATCCTGGTGCTGTGTCCATTCACATCAGACCTCTCTGAAAGACCAAAGTCACACAGGAAGATATCCATGCCGTCGGCCGACAGCAGCACGTTGTCCGCTGGAACAAAACAACCAGAAATACAAATATGTTAGAATTCATTCAAGCGGTTCCTTCCAGAATGTAGTAGTTCCAGTCTGTTGACACTAGAGAGCAGCGTGGACAGCATCCGCTAAGTGAAGGCTGCATGTAGCCGTCCTCACAACTGAGGAGAATCTAAAATGTGTGGATTTGCTTCAAATAGTAAACAGGTTAACAGTAAACAGGTAAATAGGTAAACAGAACAGTAAACAGGTATACAGGTTAACAATAAACAGTATAGAGGTCAACAGTAAACAGGTCAACAGTCAACAGGTCAACAGTCAACAGGTCAACAGGTCAACAGGTCAACAGGTCAACAGTAAACAGGTCAACAGGTCAACAGTAAACAGGTCAACAGGTCAACAGGTCAACAGGTCAACAGGTCAACAGTAAACAGGTCAACAGGTCAACAGATCAACAGGTCAACAGATCAACAGGTCAACAGATCAACAGTAAACAGGTCAACAGATCAACAGATCAACAGGTCAACAGGTCAACAGTAAACAGGTCAACAGATCAACAGTAAACAGGTCAACAGGTCAACAGGTCAACAGATCAACAGTCAACAGGTCAACAGATCAACAGTAAACAGGTCAACAGATAAACAGATCAACAGATCAACAGGTCAACAGATCAACAGATCAACAGATCAACAGTAAACAGGTCAACAGATCAACAGTAAACAGGTCAACAGTAAACAGGTCAACAGGTCAACAGATCAACAGGTCAACAGGTCAACAGATCAACAGGTCAACAGGTCAACAGATCAACAGGTCAACAGATCAACAGATCAACAGGTCAACAGGTCAACAGGTCAACAGTAAACAGGTCAACAAGTCAACAGTAAACAGGTCAACAGGTCAACAGGTCAACAGGTCAACAGATCAACAGTAAACAGATCAACAGTAAACAGGTAAACAGATCAACAGGTCAACAGATCAACAGGTCAACAGATCAACAGATCAACAGATCAACAGGTCAACAGGTCAACAGGTCAACAGTTCAACAGGTCAACAGATCAACAGGTCAACAGGTCAACAGGTACACAGGTACACAGGTACACAGGTACACAGGTAAACAGTAAACAGGTCAACAGTAAATGGTAACCGGTAACCTGTAAACAAACCTTTCACATCGAGGTGTAAGACACGGCGATGGTGCAGGTGTTCCAGGGCCCAGAGGACCTGGTGCAGGTAGTGGAGGGCCAGGTCTTCGGGTAGCCTCACCCTCTCCTTCAACACCTGGGCCAGACAGCCTGCCGGAAGGGGAACACCGCCGGGGGGCGGAGACCCAGGGCGGTAATGACAGATGAGATCAAGACTAAAGTCTGGACACCCAGTGGCCTGTACCAACTGATGTGTGTTGACCCATCACTCATCTGGGTGTGGTCTCCCACTCCCTGTGATGTCACTAATGGGGAACACTGTGAAATGTCTTGTAATGGCCACTCAACTTCACACCTGGTGGTTAAACAGGGGCCACTTCCAACATGCATGTAGGTGAACAGCGCCTGGCTTCAGGACACTGTGACACGGTAGGGATTGAAACCAGCCACCCCACTCGGAGTTCCGACCGTTAAATACTTTAGCTTGTTAGTGTCTATTTGTGTGCCGGTGGAGAGCGGGTTCACCTGGCTTCAGGTCCATGAAGAGGACCACCTGGTGGCCCTCGCTGACCGCCCCCAGGAGCCGGACCACGTGAGGACAGTCCAGAGCGCTCCACGTGCTCACCTCCTCGCTGTTGAAGTGCCCTTGGGCAACCTGAGGACCACCGACACCACCCATTATAATACACTACATACACACACACATATATATATATGCTACCGTATATGACCCATCCTCGGGGCTCAGCCTCACCCGCTTGGCTGCACACCGGAAGCCGGTCTTCCGGTCCTGGACGCAGACCACGTCGCCGTAGGAACCGCTCTGGATGTGGCGGAGGGAGTCGTACTCCAGACCCTCCCGGTACATCCGGCCGGCCGGCTGCAGCAGCTGGGGACATGACCTCATCAACGTCACAGAGGTCACATGACCCACAAGAGAAGATGAACACTGAATGAATCCTGCCAGAGACACTGATGTGTCAGCAGGAAAAGAAACAGGACGAGGTCAAGGCAGCGTTAACAATCCAATAAATCTCTATATATATATATATATGTATATACATATATATTTACTGTATATGTATACAGTATATACCTGTATATAAATATATATATTTATATACGGTTATATACCTGTATATACCTGTATATATACAGTGCTGCTCGAAAGTATGTGAACCCCCTAGACATGGTCATTGTAATTGTACAAAAATGTAAAATAACCTTATTAAATGTATATCCAAACACCAATTTGTAAAGCAGGACTTTCCAAATAATGGACACAAACAAAGAAAAATGATGTATTTTCATTATTTATTCAAAAAAAGTGGTTTCTCCCACAAAAACTGAAAATATGACTTGTGCAAAAGTATGTGAACCCTTTTGGTTAATAGCGTGTGGCACCTCCTTTTGCAGCCATTACTGCAATCAAACGTTTTCTATAGCCACTGACCAGTCTCTCGCATCTGCTGTGGGGGATTTTTGCCCACTCTTCCTTGCAGAACTCAGCCAGTTGAGAAAGGTTGGAGGGACATCTGGCATGTACCCCCCGCTTCAGGTCTAGCCACAACATTTCAATTGGATTGAGGTCCGGACTTTGACTTGGCCAATCCAGAGTACGAATCCTCTTTTTTCTGAACCATTCCTTGGTAGATTTGCTGGTATGTTTTGGGTCGTTGTCTTGTTGAAAAACCCATTTACGGACCCAGTTTCAACTTCCTGACTGATGGCTGGAGATTCTTATCAAGAATTTGCTGATACACTTCAGAATTCATGTTTCCCTGGATGATATGGAGTTGTCCAGGTCCAGAAGCAGAGAAGCAGCCCCATACCTTAACATTTCCACCACCATGCTTCACTGTTGGGATGAGGTTCTTTTCTTCATGTGCTGTGTTGGTTTTTCTCCAAACAAAGCGCTTACGATTATGACCAAATAATTCTATTTTGGACTCATCTGTCCAGAGAATGGACTTCCAGAAGGCCTCTGGTTTGTCCAAGTTCTCTCTGGCAAAGTTTAAACGGGCAGCTTTGTTCTTTTTGGAGAGCAGAGGCTTCCTTCTAGCAACCCTCCCATGAATGTCGTGTTGGTTCAATTTTCGTCTAATTGTAGACGCATGTACATTTACACCTGACGCTGCCAGAGAGCTCTGCAACTCTTTAGAGGTGATGTGTGGGTTGTCCTTTACCTGATTTATTATTCTACGGGTGCTTCTTGATGTTAGTTTTAATGGGCGTCCACTTCTAGGCAAAGATGCGGTCATCTTGGACGCCCTCCATTTGTAAATGATTTGCCTCACCGTGGATGGATGGAGCTGGAATCGTTTGGAGATTGTCTTGTAGCCTTCTCTAGACTGATGGGCTGTCAGTACCATTTTCTTGATTTCCTCGGGTATCTCCTTTCCTCTTGGCATGGTTGATTCGTATGGGTACACCCTGGCACTGCAGTCGTTTGGTTGTTTTTCTCTCTCTTTTAATCTGTGTTGTCCAACCCTTTTCCTAATGATGTCTCATTTGATTGGTTTGCTTAATTGACTAATTAAGCACCCAAAAGTGTTTCACCTGAATCTGTTACCTCCTTGACTTTACCAATACAGCTGGGGGTTCACTTACTTTTGCACATCCACTAATTCCATGTTTCATGTATTTTTTTGGCTACTCACACAATTCCCTCTAAAAAAGTACATGGAACTGTTAAACATAAACCTGACATTTCATATATGTAAAACTTGTGATGATAAAATAGGAAAATCATGGTAAAACAACAGAAAACTCTTAACTGTTCAAGGGGTTCACATACTTTCGAGCAGCACTGTATATATATATATATATATATATATATATATATATATATATATTTATATACAGGTATGTGTGGTTCTCGGAGTATACAGATACAGCTATTGGGGTTGGGAGTGGAATAAAATAGAATAGAATAGAAAAATACAATAAAATAAACAAATATATATTGGCCTACATCTAGTATCGAGCTTGTTGCGTTGATGGAATAAAATGCTAATAATGCTACATGGTGTGGTGGTTGTCCTGTGGTATCTACCACAGTATCAAACCAGCCAATGGCAGCTGTCCCTCCTAGCGGATGTCAAGGTGTACATAAAGAGACCCCGCCTGGTGCCTCACGTGGTGAAGCAGGATCCCCTCATTGGCGTGCTCCTCGGTGGCGGCGGTCCGCTCCAGCTCTCTGAAGAACGGCCGGACGAAGTGGCTCTCCGCCTGGGTCACCCTCCCCCGCAGCCCGGCAGGCAGACTCTCGCCCGCCTCCGGGGCGACTTCCGCACGCTCGGAACAATCCGACACGGAACCCCCGCCGCCGCCGGAGTTGGAGTTGGAGTCGGAGTCGGACGACGTGGACCAAGCGTCAGAGTCGGCGTCGCCGGACCAAGAGTCCGAGTCGGAGTCCCCGGCGCGGCCCTGTCCTCCCGACTGTTCGCTGTCCTCGCCCTCGTCTTCCCCCTCCTCCTCTTCCGACAGCAACATGTCGTCTCCATGACGACGAGGATGGTCGGAGATGACCCGGTCGGTGAACTGCGGAGGAGGGGGGATGATGAGGATGCTGCTGGGGATCGACGAGGTCGCGGCGGGGTCGTAGGTGGAGGGGGCAGGGCTGCGGACGGAGGGGTCAAGGTCGTGGTCCTGGGGGGCGGGGTCGTGGGTTGAGTCATGGGCAGAGTCGTGGGCGGAGTCGTGGGCGGAGGGGGCGGGGTCCTGGTGGCCCCGCGGCCGGAACCAGTCGATCTCCTGCACCCAGAAGCCCTGAATGACGGGTGGTTCTGGCTGGTTCACCACGCGGCCTCGCCAGCGCCAGGGCCTCCTGTGGGGTCTCCTCATGGGGGAGCAGGCCTCGCTGTCAGACTCGCTCAGGGGGGAGGGATTCCTGACCGGGGGGGGTCTAAAGAGGGAGGGGATGGAGTCAATACTTCAAGACGTTGATACCCTTAGAGACACTCAATTCAAATTCAAATGCCAAAAAGTATCAATAAATATATTAGTGCAGACATTTTTATAAAGATCTACAGTTCACAGAGAGGTTTTAAAAAGGCTTGTATTTTGAAGTCCCACTGATCTCATTGTCTATATGAAAACACAGAAAGAGATCTTCTGGCTTTACTTCCTCAATCCCTTCAACATCTAAGGCGCTCTTGTGAGTGTGAGCAGACGGTACCTTGGTTCTCTGAGCAGAAGAGATCTGGAGAAAGATGGTTCTGTGCTACTCGGGCTGAACTCCTGCGAGCCCTCCCCTGGAACACAGAGAAGCCACACTTAGTCCTGTCGCTTCCATGCAGCCTTTGGGTCGAGAGTTGCGGTGAAGCGACAGGCATAACCAAGGTCTCAGTCGCCGTGACTACACTCCATTAACTCAGATCCCAACAGCACTGCTGGTGATGAGACACTATTTTTCACTTGCTGCTGTGACCCCCTTACTAAAAAAACCCGGACTCAACCCTGAAACCCCCAACAACTTCCGACCCATCTCCAACCTCCCTTTCCTTTCAAAAATATTAGAGCGAGTCGTTGGATCTCAATTAAAAACACACATGGACTACAATAACCTCTATGAACCTTTTCAATCCGGCTTCCGCTCCAGACACAGCACTGAAACCCTCTCTTAAAGGTCACCAATGACATTCTCCTCTCTGCCGACTCTGGTTCCCTCTCCATCCTCATCCTCCTTGACCTCAGCGCCGCCTTCGACACCATTAACCACTCCATCCTCATCACTCGCCTCCAGTCCTCGCTCGGCATAACGGGCACCGCCCTCTCCTGGTTTAAATCTTATCTCTCCGACAGACACCAATTCATCTCCATCAACAACTGCAAATCCCCCACTGCCAAAGTCCCTCATGGTGTGCCCCAGGGTTCAGTACTCGGTCCCCTGCTCTTCATCATCTACATCCTTCCACTTGGTCTGATCTTACGCCAACATGGCCTCCATTTCCACTGCTATGCCGACGACACTCAGCTCTACCTCTCCACCAAATCCATCTCTGCAGCCACCCACTCCACCCTCACCACCCTCACCACCCACTCCACCCTCACTGCCGTCACCACCCTCACCACCCACTCCACCCTCACCACCCTCACCACCCACTCCACCCTCACCACCTGCCTCACTGCCGTCAAAACCTGGATGCAAAATAACTGACTCAAACTCAACTGCGACAAATCTGAAATCATCATCGGTCCAAACTCCCTCACCCACTCCCTCCCTCCCTCCCTCACCCACTCCCTCACCCGCTCCCTCCCTCCCTCCCTCCCTCACCCACTCCCTCACCCGCTCCCTCCCTCCCTCCCTCCCTCACCCGCTCCACCCAGGATTTCTCCCTGAACATTGATGGTTCGTTGTCACTCCCTCCACCCGCGTCCGCAACCTTGGCATCATTCTTGACCCCACCCTCTCATTCCTCCCCCATGTAAACCAGACCATCAAAACAGCCTTCTTCCACCTTAGGAACATTGCCCGTCTTCGACCCTCCCTGTCACTCTCCGCAGCTGAAACACTGGTCCATGCTTTCATCTCATCCCGGCTCGATTACTGCAACAGCATCCTATATGGTTTACCTAACAACATCCTCAATAAACTACAATATGTCCAAAACTCTGCTGCCCGCTTGCTCACCTCCACCCGCCGCTCTGACCACATCACCCCTGTCCTCCGTGACCTCCACTGGCTCCCGATCAAACACAGGATACACTTCAAAATACTTCTCATCACCTTCAAAGCGCTCAATAACCTGGCCCCCCCCTACCTCTCTGACCTCCTCCACCGCCACACCCCTAACCGTCGCCTCAGGTCTGCTGATGCTAACCTATTAAAACCTATCAGGACTAAGCTCCGGACCTGGGGTGACAGAGCATTTTCTGCAGCGGCCCCCTCCCTCTGGAACGCCCTCCCTATCCACATCCGCAATGCTAACACCCTTCTGTCCTTTAAAACAGCCCTCAAAACCCACCTCTTCACTCTTGCTTTCAACCCATAATTTGTTCTCTGCTTTGTTTTGTTTCTTGTTTTGTTTTGTTGTGTTTGTTGTGTTTTGTATTAGTCTTTATGTTTTCTATTTCCTGTAAAGCGTCTTTGAGCACCTGGAAAAGCGCTATATAAGTCTGATATATTATTATTATTATTATTATTTTAGTGAATGGCAGGGCGCTGACCGACGACATCAGCAAGGCTCCACTACATCTTACCCTGCTCCTGGGCTACGATGGAGACGTAGCCGTTCTTCCGGAGGGCCCCGGGCTGCTCTGAGGTCATGTCCTGGGCCGTCCCTCGCTCCAAAGCGCTGCTCAGGTGCGGTCCGACGACTCGCAGCAAACAGCCTTCCTCCTGGTCTCCGGTCTTCTCCTGGTCTTCCTCCTCCTCGCCTGCCAGTCCGTCCCGCTTCTCCAGGAAGGTCCTCCCAGACCCCTGCTCCACCGCCAGGAAGGAGGGGCAGGAGTTGAAGAGCCTGGGGATAGCCATCTCTCTCCTCGTCGTTTCTTCCTCAGGAGCCTCTCCTCTACCTCCTTAGATCTCCTCAGACCTGGAGCCTCTCCTCCTCTTCTAGACCTCAATACTCCTTCCGCCTCCTGGAAGACATGGAGAACATTCAAGGATAGGTCTAAAGAAAACCCAGTCTATCTGTTTTTCCCTGTCTTTTACAAGATGGTGTCTGTTAGGACAGCTTCTCAGCAGGGTCTGGGAGCTCACCGTGAATGTATCCCCTCCTGCACCCGGTCCACTTCTGCTTCAGGACCACAGGAAGAAACATATCGCTGGGTCTTAAAAAAAGCTAGCCAAGACGCAGCGAGACTACCTCGTCACCCGAATCCCCTCAAATAGAACGGCACAACCACAGTGCGCTGAGGACAGGTGTAGCTATGGCCGTGTTTGATGTGGTGGCGCATGTCATTTGTGTGTGAATGAGCCGTGGCGGTGCCAGAGACCGCGGGTGGTGCCAGAGACCGCGGGTGGTGCCAGCGACCGCGGGTGGTGCCAGCGACCGCGGGTGGTGCTTGCCACAACCGCGGCGGTGCTAGCAACCACTGTGATATAAATAGCGTCTGACTGTCAGCTGTCCACGTCTGTCTTCCTCAACACCCTGCGCGATGACACCCGGCAACCGACACAGAGAAAACAGGAAAGCAACTCCTTGACGACCAGGGGGCCGTTCTGTCCTGTTTCTGCATCTAGAACGTTCCGAGACCCAGGAACAACATGGTGACTAAATCTTTATACGTTTTGTGTTCACACGGTTCCTCGTGAATCTGATTGAAGAGAAACCGTCCTGTGGTCTTTCATTAAAGACCACAGGACGGCCCCCTTGTTGACTCATGAAATAATGTTTTAGAGCAAAGATCTTTAAGTAAAGTAAAGACAACCAACGGTCAGGTCATGTGATACTGTTCCTTCTCTCTGAAAGACTGGGATCCCAGTTGGAGAGGCCGAGGCTCGACTCCAAGACCAACCCTGAAGCTCCATCCGCATTATAGGCCCTGACCTAAGCTGTGGGACCTCACTTACACCTTTTAAAACACTGTTTAAAGTCGTTGTTTGAAGGTTGTTGTTAAACAGTTGTAGTTGGAAGGTTGTAGTTTAACGGTTGTAGTTGGAAGGTTGTAGTTTAACGGTTGTAGTTGGAAGGTTGTAGTTTAACGGTTGTAGTTGGAAGGTTGTAGTTTATAGGTTGTAGTTGGAAGGTTGTAGTTTAACGGTTGTAGTTCAAAGGTTGAAGTTTAAAGGTTGTAGTTTAAAGGTTGTAGTTTAAAGGTTGTAGTTTAAAGGTTGTAGTTTAAAGCAGTGTCTCATAACTTTCGTAGTCTTCTGTACCCCCACCCCCATCTTCACCCCGACACCAAACCATGAATGTTTTCCTTTGAACCAACATTATGCTATCATTATTAATATTAATATTATCAATACGTTTTTAAATGTAAATGCTGAGGCATACGCCCATCTCTGGTCTTAACTTGATCCATCAGCGACAATCAACATATCATATATTATTCATGGTTAATGAATAATATTTAGCAAATTCAACAAACACAAATATTTAATATTTAGCGGTACCCCTGGAGCCTCCTCACAACCCCTTAGGGCACACGTACCACCGGCTGGGAACCACATCATACCGTCTCCTCCACCTCCTCCACCTCCTCCACCTCCTCCTACCTGAGACCTCCTGCTGTGCCTCCTGCTCCGGGGTTCTGTGAACCGCGACCGACCCACGCGCCCGCCTGCTGGAGGGTGCGTTTGTTTTCCGTCTCTGAGAGCTGACCTGCCAGCCTCCTCCCGATTGGCCGTCTGGGTTATGGGATCTGGAACTCCATTCTGTCCTCTGCTGCCACCCACACACATACCACACACACACACACATACACACACAAACACTCACACACACATAGCACACACACATAGCACACACATACACACACACACAGTACACACACACACACACACACACACAAACACACACACACATAGCACACACACACAAACACACACACACACACACACAAACACACACACACATAGCACACACACACAAACACACACACACACACACACACACACACACACACACACATACACACACACACACACACACACACACACAAACACACACAGCACACACACCCTGCCATAAACACACATACATACAAATATTGTTCACACACATACCCCCCCCCCCCACACACACACACATACCCCCCCCCACACACACACACACACATACCCCCCCCCCCACACACACACACACACACACACACACACACACACACACACACACACACATACCCCCCCCCCCCCACACACACACACACAAACTGCCACCCACACCCTCCCCCTTGGCACCCACACAAATATGAAATCCGCCCCCCCCTTCCCCCCACCACACACAAACACACACACACACACACACACACACACACACACACACACACACACACACACACACACACACACACACTACCCTGCCAGACACCTGATCCCGGACGGCCTCAGTGACATCATGACGTCATAGGACCATCCTAGAGCGAGATGACCCTTGACCCCCAACCGTCCCCTCTGCCCGGTCCACTAACAGCAGGTACCAGCCATCCTTAGTGGGGCGCATCTCTGCTGCTATTAAGCCAGACGATGGCAGTAAACTAACACAATTTTAATTGTCTATTTATTAGCTTTGTTGTAAGTGTGTGAGTGTGTGTGTGTCGTACAGACAGCCTACTTCAGATACCCTCTTTTTCCGGTGGGGACGGTGGTTTCAGATGTGTGCGTTTGGTTCAGGTGAGACGTCGTAGTGACGCGGTGTGTCCGCCAGGTGGCGGTACAGTCTCTGTTTTTCGCAGTCTATTCAAATGAACCGTTGAGGTCTGACCAGAACACATTCTACCTCATTCTACCATCAAAAAGTAAATCAATTAAAACACTACAACGTATTTCATTGATTTTTCATTGAAAACATGTCATCAGCAGAGGTTAGAAGTACACAAACAAATCAGCCGAATGACTTAATTCACAACAAACATCAATGTTCTGTTTTAAAAGAAAAGCAAGAGCATCGTCCAACCCGCCGAGGACACAACGCGTTCAGAAAGAACACTCATTTATTTAAATTCCAGAAAAATCGGCGAAGACTGTGGAGAGTACCGCTTATTACAATTAGTGACGTCATAACTCGGAGTCTATTCGTTTGGTCGGTCTAGTATATTGCTGTGTACACGCACTCTTAAAACATGCTCACACAACACACCACAAACACAAGCACAGCACTTCAGCAGGCAGTTAGTTAGGCTGTGTCCTAAATCCTTCCCTCGTTCCCTACTCCCTCTCTAGTAGTTCAGTGTAGAGGACTATATAGTGAAATCCTTCTCTCATTCCCTACTCCCTCTCTAGTAGTTCAATGTAGAGGACTATATAGTGAAATCCTTCCCTCATTCCCTACTCCCTCTCTAGTAGTTCAATATAGAGGCCTATATAGTGAAATCCTTCCCTCGTTCCCTACTCCCTCTCTAGTAGTTCAATGTAGAGGCCTATATAGTGAAATCCTTCCCTCGTTCCCTACTCCCTCTCTAGTAGTTCAATGTAGAGGACTATATAGTGAAATCCTTCCCTCGTTCCCTACTCCCTCTCTAGTAGTTCAGTGTAGAGGACTATATAGTGAAATCCTTCCCTCGTTCCCTACACCCGCTCTAGTAGTTCAATGTAGAGGACTATATAGTGAAATCCTTCCCTCATTCCCTACTCCCTCTCTAGTAGTTCAATGTAGAGGCCTATATAGTGAAATCCTTCCCTCGTTCCCTACTCCCTCTCTAGTAGTTCAGTGTAGAGGACTTTATCGTTAAAACACTTTAGGACACGACTGGAGTCTCCGTTAATGACGTAATTTCTGTCTCATAATTAAACGTGTCAGATCTTAGTCGGTGGACGCTTCTTGTCTTGATACCATGAGTGCACTATATAGGGTATAATATTTCTCACTAAACATTCGGACAGCACTACAATATGGTAAACTCCCTATGGAGGGCACCATTTAGTGAGTAGGGAGGGATTAGGGTTTTAGGACACCGACCATCGGAGGAGAGGAAGAGCACACGTGTGTTACACCAGGTCTGCAGAACCAATCAACCAATTAACCAAGTAATGACACAATGACCTATCTTCTGTCCACACACACACACACACACACACACACACACACACACACACACACACACACACACACACACACACACACACACACACACACACACACACACACACACCGGGGGAGGGGGGAGGGATGGTTAAAACATGCTCATGGGTTCATCATCTAGAGAGATTGAGATTGAAAAAGTGATTGAATTCTCCCCTTCCCCACAGTGTATCTTCAGCTCCTTGTGAAGAGAGACTGAACCTCTCCACCGGCTGCTCCCTGTCATCCAGGACCCGCAGCATGAGTGACATCATCACGCCACCGGCCCAGCCATTGGCCGGCCGGTCCGGTCTAGTCCTAGTCCTGCAGCGTGGATCCCGGCAGCTGATTGGTCAGCGTGTGCCAGCGCTCAAACTTGGTGCCTTGATTCTTCAGGCAGTCCACCCAATGCTGGAGACTCTCGCCCTGTGAGTGACAGCCCAGGGACACGCCCCCTAAAATGCAATGTGTGAACCGTTATTAACCGTTGTATAAACCTTAATGAACCTTCATAAACCCAACTTTATAACCTTTATAACCAGACCTTTATAGTTACAGTTAATACAATGTTCATAAACACTTTATGAACCTTGACGAAAGTAAACAGTTAATAGTCCTTCAAAGTATTCTGGTCTGGTCTGGTCTGGTCTGGTCTGGTCTGGTCTGGTCTGGTCTGGTCTGGTCTGTTCTGGTCTGGTCTGGTCTGGCCTGGTCTGGTCTGGTCTGGTCTGGTCTGGTCTGGTCTGTTCTGGTCTGGTCTGTTCTGGTCTGGTCTGGTCTGGTCTGTTCTGGTCTGGTCTAGTCTGGTCTGATGACCTCACCTATGAAGTCGTTGGACTTTCCCAGGTCGTAGTCCCACACGGTGACCTCTAGGGTCTTAGAGGCCAAATCGCTGAAGGAGATCTCATAGAAAAACTCCTGAGAGAGAGAGAGAGAGAGAGAGAGAGAGAGAGAGAGAGAGAGAGAGAGAGAGAGAGAGAGA
>CM051014.1:2623413-2625913 GCA_027704905.1 Muraenolepis orangiensis | reverse complement strand
TAGGGCCTCCAAAAGTCTAGAACCGGCCCTGGGTGTAGGCACTAGATGAGCTGGTGTGTTTAGACCAGGTGTAGGCACTAGCTGAGCTGGTATGTTTAGACCAGGTGTAGGCACTAGATGAGCTGGTGTGTTTAGACCAGGTGTAGGCACTAGATGAGCTGGTGTGTTTAGACCAGGTGTAGGCACTAGATGAGCTGGTGTGTTCAGACCAGGTGTAGGCACTAGCTGAGCTGGTGTGTTTAGACCAGGTGTAGGCACTAGATGAGCTGGTGTGTTTAGACCAGGTGTAGGCACTAGCTGAGCTGGTATGTTTAGACCAGGTGTAGGCACTAGATGAGCTGGTGTGTTTAGACCAGGTGTAGGCACTAGATGAGCTGGTGTGTTTAGACCAGGTGTAGGCACTAGATGAGCTGGTGTGTTCAGACCAGGTGTAGGCACTAGATGAACTGGTGTGTTCAGACCAGGTGTAGGCACTAGCTGAGCTGGTGTGTTCAGACCAGGTGTAGGCACTAGATGAACTGGTGTGTTCAGACCAGGTGTAGGCACTAGATGAACTGGTGTGTTCAGACCAGGTGTAGGCACTAGATGAACTGGTGTGCTCAGACCAGGTGTAGGCACTAGATGAACTGGTGTGTTCAGACCAGGTGTAGGCACTAGATGAACTGGTGTGCTCAGACCAGGTGTAGGCACTAGATGAACTGGTGTGTTCAGACCAGGTGTAGGCACTAGATGAACTGGTGTGCTCAGACCAGGTGTAGGCACTAGATGAGCTGGTGTGTTCAGACCAGGTGTAGGCACTAGATGAACTGGTGTGTTCAGACCAGGTGTAGGCACTAGATGAACTGGTGTGCTCAGACCAGGTGTAGGCCCTAGCTGAGCTGGGCCCACCGTAGCGTCTTGCGGTACATGTCCTCCTCAGTGATCCCATAGTAGGTCAGGGTCTCGTTCCACACCGGGTTCAGAGTGTTCCTCACAATCCTGGTCTTCAGCTTGTTGGCCTGCAGAAGAAGCACCGGGTTTACACTAGATAGGGTATAGATTATATGATATAGATATAGGGTATAGATTATATTATATAGATATAGGGTATAGATTATATTATATAGATATAGGGTATAGATTATATTATATAGATATAGGGTATAGATTATATGATATAGATATAGGGTATAGATTATATGATATAGATATAGGGTATCGATTATATGATATAGATATAGGGTATAGATTATATGATATAGATATAGGGTATAGATTATATGATATAGATATAGGGTATATATTATATGATATAGATATAGGGTATAGATTATATGATATAGATATAGGGTATAGATTATATGATATAGATATAGGGTATAGATTATATGATATAGATATAGGGTATAGATTATATGATATAGATACAGTCAGAGGAGTGGTCCACCTTGCAGGCTCCAGGGAGCAGGTGGAGCTTGACGTAAGGATCAGCTAGACCATTGAAATCCATGGGCTTCAGACCCTGGTAGAGAGAGAGAGAGAGAGAGAGCGAGAGGGAGAGAGAGAGAGAGAGAGAGAGAGAGAGAGAGAGAGAGAGAGAGAGAGAGACATAGAGAGAGAGAGAGACATAGAGAGAGAGAGAGACATAGAGACATAGAGAGAGAGAGAGAGACATAGAGAGAGAGAGACATAGAGACATAGAGAGAGAGAGACATAGAGAGAGAGAGAGACATAGAGAGAGAGAGAGACATAGAGACATAGAGAGAGAGAGACATAGAGAGAGAGAGACATAGAGACATAGAGAGAGAGAGACATAGAGACATAGAGACATAGAGAGAGAGAGAGACATAGAGAGAGAGAGAGACATAGAGACATAGAGAGAGAGAGAGACATAGAGAGAGAGAGACATAGAGAGAGAGAGAGACATAGAGACATAGAGAGAGAGAGAGACATAGAGAGAGACATAGAGACATAGAGAGAGAGAGAGACATAGAGAGAGAGAGAGACATAGAGACATAGAGAGAGAGAGAGACATAGAGAGAGAGAGAGACATAGAGACATAGAGAGAGATAGACATAGAGAGAGAGACATAGAGAGAGAGAGAGACATAGAGACATAGAGAGAGAGAGACATAGAGAGAGAGAGAGACATAGAGAGAGAGAGAGAGAGACATAGAGAGAGAGAGAGACATAGAGACATAGAGAGAGAGAGAGACATAGAGAGAGAGAGACATAGAGAGAGAGAGACATAGAGACATAGAGAGAGAGAGACATAGAGAGAGAGAGAGACATAGAGAGAGAGAGACATAGAGAGAGACATAGAGACATAGAGAGAGAGAGACATAGAGAGAGAGAGACATAGAGAGAGACATAGAGACATAGAGAGAGACAGAGAGACATAGAGAGAGAGAGACATAGAGAGAGAGAGAGACATAGAGAGATAGAGAGAGAGAGAGACATAGAGAGAGAGAGACATAGAGAGAGAGAGAGAGAGACATAGAGAGAGATAGAGACATAGAGAG
>CM051014.1:2615913-2618413 GCA_027704905.1 Muraenolepis orangiensis | reverse complement strand
TTAGTGTGTTAGAGTGTTAGAGTGTTAGAGTGTTAGAGTGTTAGTGTGTTAATCTAATATAATCTAGTATCTATAATCTATACTAACCTACTAATTAGTGTGTTAGAGTGTGTTAGAGTGTGTTAGTGTGTGTTAGTGTGTTAGTGTGTTAGTGTGTGTTATAGTGTGTTAGTGTGTTAGTGTGTTAGAGTGTGTTAGAGTGTGTTAGTATATTAGTGTGTTAGTGTGTTAGAGTGTGTTAGTGTGTTAGAGTGTGTTAGTGTGTTAGAGTGTGTTAGAGTGTGTTAGTGTGTTAGAGTGTGTTAGAGTGTTAGAGTGTTAGTGTGTGTTAGTGTGTTAGTGTGTTAGAGTGTGTTAGTGTGTTAGAGTGTGTTAGTGTGTGTGTTAGAGTGTTAGTGTGTTAGAGTGTTAGTGTGTTAGTGTGTTAGTGTGTTAGTGTGTTAGAGTGTGTTAGTGTGTTAGAGTGTTAGTGTGTGTTAGAGTGTGTTAGTGTGTTAGTGTGTTAGTGTGTGTTAGAGTGTTAGTGTGTTAGTGTGTTAGAGTGTTAGTGTGTTAGTGTGTTAGTGTGTTAGAGTGTGTTAGTGTGTGTTGGTGTGTTAGTGTGTTAGAGTGTGTTAGAGTGTGTTAGAGTGTGTTAGTGTGTTGAGTGTGTTAGTGTGTTAGAGTGTTGGAGTGTGTTAGAGTGTGTTAGAGTGTTGGAGTGTGTTAGAGTGTGTTAGGTGTGTTGGAGTGTGTTGGAGTGTGTTAGTGTGTGTTAGTGTGTTAGTGTGTTAGTGTGTGTTAGAGTGTGTTAGAGTGTGTTAGTGTGTTAGAGTGTTGTTAGAGTGTTAGTGTGTTATCTATATAGTCTAAGTATCTTATCTATACTACCTACTGATTAGTGTGTTAGAGTGTGTTAGAGTGTGTTAGTGTGTGTTAGAGTGTGTTAGAGTGTGTTAGTGTGTGTTAGTGTGTTGTGTGTTAGTGTGTGTTAGAGTGTGTTAGAGTGTGTTAGTGTGTTAGTGTGTTAGTGTGTGTTAGAGTGTGTTAGAGTGTGTTAGTGTGTTAGTGTGTTAGAGTGTTGAGTGTTAGAGTGTGTTAGAGTGTGTTAGTGTGTTAGTGTGTTAGTGTGTGTTAGAGTGTGTTAGAGTGTGTTAGTGTGTTAGAGTGTTGGTGTTAGAGTGTTGTGTGTTAGTGTGTTAGTGTGTGTTAGTGTGTGTTAGTGTGTTAGAGTGTGTTAGAGTGTGTTAGTGTGTGTTAGAGTGTGTTAGTGTGTTAGTGTGTTAGAGTGTGTTAGAGTGTGTTAGTGTGTTGAGTGTGTTAGTGTGTTAGAGTGTGTTTAGTGTGTTGTGTGTTAGTGTGTTAGTGTGTTAGTGTGTTAGTGTGTTAGTGTGTTAGAGTGTGTTGTGTGTTAGTGTGTTAGAGTGTTGTTAGAGTGTGTTGTGTGTTAGAGTGTTGGTGTTAGGTGTTAGTGTGTGTTAGTGTGTTAGTGTGTTAGAGTGTGTTAGTGTGTTGAGTGTGTTAGAGTGTGTTAGGTGTGTTAGTGTGTTAGAGTGTGTTAGAGTGTGTTGTGTGTTAGTGTGTTAGTGTGTGTTAGAGTGTGTTAGAGTGTGTTAGTGTGTTAGCGTGTTAGAGTGTTAGAGTGTTAGTGTGTTAGTGTGTTAGTGTGTGTTAGTGTGTGTTAGTGTGTTAGTGTGTTAGAGTGTGTTAGAGTGTGTTAGTGTGTTAGAGTGTGTTAGTGTGTTAGTGTGTTAGAGTGTGTTAGAGTGTGTTAGTGTGTTAGAGTGTGTTATAGTGTGTTAGTGTGTTAGTGTGTTAGTGTGTTAGTGTGTTAGTGTGTTAGTGTGTTAGAGTGTGTTAGTGTGTTAGTGTGTTAGAGTGTGTTAGAGTGTGTTAGTGTGTTAGAGTGTTGGTGTTAGAGTGTTGTGTGTGTTAGTGTGTTAGTGTGTTAGAGTGTGTTAGTGTGTTAGAGTGTGTTAGTGTGTGTGTTAGAGTGTTGTGTGTTAGAGTGTTAGTGTGTTAGTGTGTTGTGTGTTAGTGTGTTAGAGTGTGTTAGTGTGTTGAGTGTTAGTGTGTGTTAGTGTGTTAGTGTGTTAGTATGTTAGAGTGTGTTAGTGTGTTAGTGTGTTAGTGTGTTAGTGTGTTAGTGTGTGTTAGAGTGTTAGTGTGTTAGTGTGTTAGAGTGTTAGTGTGTTAGTGTGTTAGTGTGTTAGAGTGTGTTAGTGTGTGTTGGTGTGTTAGTGTGTTAGAGTGTGTTAGAGTGTGTTAGAGTGTGTTAGTGTGTTAGAGTGTGTTAGTGTGTTCGAGTGTTGGAGTGTGTTAGAGTGTGTTAGAGTGTTGGAGTGTGTTAGAGTGTGTTAGAGTGTGTTGGAGTGTGTTGGAGTGTGTTGGCGTGTGTTGGAGTGTTTTGAGAGGGAGTGTGTTGGAGTGTGTTAATCTAATAATAATCTAAGTAATCTATAATCTATAACTAACCTAAAATAATCCATCCTAATCCGATTGGCTAAAGAACGAATTCATC
>CM051014.1:2560913-2608413 GCA_027704905.1 Muraenolepis orangiensis | reverse complement strand
TCTCTCTCTCTCTCTCTCTCTCTCTCTGTGTCCCTCTCTCTCTCTCTCTCTGTCCCTCTCTCTCTCTCTCTCTCTCTCTCTCTCTCTCTCTCTCTCTCTCTCTATGTGTCCCTCTCTCTCTCTCTCTGCCCCTCTCTCTCTCTCTCTCTCTCTCTCTCTCCCTTTATCCCTTCCTCTCTCTCTCCTCTCTCCCCTCTCCCTTGCTCTCATGCTCTCTCTCTCTCTCTCTCTCTCTCTCTCTCTCTCTCTCTCTCTCTCTCTCTCTCTCTCTCTCTCTCTCTCCAACCAGATTTTGGATTTGCATATCTGAAAAAAACGGAAAGGTAATGAACATAACACATCACCATTAATTAAAAATGGATTTTTTTCCCCACGTTTCCACATTTAGTCGATAACGGACTCCGATTGGCTGGAGGATCTGTACACATTTCAGTTGATATAATTAATATCAATGAATATACTGGGACACATATCGATCACCAGATATTAACCAATATGTATAAAGAGGCTGTAGGATTATTTGGGTCAGTGGCTACACCACCATATTATAATATTGCAATAATAACCTTAATAATATGAATGATAATAATTATAATAGGATAATATTTAATTCAATGACCTATAATGCGCAATTCATTCTGTAGCGGTGGTGGCCAAGCGGAGCGGACAGGCTGTTGGTTTGAATCCCACAGTTGGCCCGTGGGGCCGGTCAGCACACACCAACAGCTGAACACCACGGCGCTATATTTAGACCCCACACACACACACACACACACACACACACACACACACACACACACACACACACACACACACACACACACACACACACACACACACACACACACACACACACACACACACACACACACACACACACACACACACACACACACACACTCTCTACTCTACGATGAGCGGGTGAGTCGATGTTACTTTATAAAACGTTAACGACACATGCGTCCATTTGTGTGCGGCGCAACTCGTGTCGCTTCTCTTAACGAATGACGCTTTCCATTTGGGTTATACAGATATAATTATTATTATTAATAATAATAATAATAACAATAATAATAATAATAATAATTTATTTCATTTATGTAGCGCTTTTCAAGACACCCAAAGCGCTTTACATCGTGTGAGTGTGACTGTGCGGTTTTTACTGTGTTTAAACTGTGTTTAAAAGTTGATATAGCGGATTTAACGAATGGTTTTAGCGGGTTGTAACCCCTCGCTGTGCTCCTCCCCCCCCCTCTCCTCCTCCTCCTCCTCCTCCTCCCCCTCCTCCTCCTTCTCCTCCTCCTCCTCCCCCTCCTCCTCCTCCTCCTCCTCCTCCCAGGCCGGCCACCGAGGACCACTACAGGGCGGCTCTGGTTCTGAGCGGAGCTGGGGACGCGCTGGGCTTCAGGAACCAGCGGTGGGAGTACAACCAGTCAGGCCCAGACATCCACCAGGTAATAACCCCTGACCTCTGACCCCTTAACATCTGACCCCCTGACCTCTAACCAGGATCCTATCCCTGACCCCAGCAACAAACAACAAAAAATAACATATAGAAATGTTTAAATAACAATAACAGTGTTTGTTCTGGACCAGAATATGACAAGAAACACCCTTCCTTCTTCCATCAGTCCAGAGATGAATTATTAATATGTAAATGATCCAGAGGATCCACTCAGAACAATTCATGAATAATGCATCTGTTCCAAAGGCAGTTAAACATCAGTTTAATAAAAGATATCCTCGAGGACACCCGTTATATACACGTATATACCAGTGGTGAAGCGTGTCTATCACAACTGGACCTTCTGTAGACCAGGGGTTCCCAAACTTTTCAGCCCGCGACCCGCAAAATAACAGACCCCCCCCCCGTCGGACGGTGATAGTGGGGGGGGGGTCTGTTATTTTGCGGGTCGCGGGCTGAAAAGTTTGGGTATGTCGCGATCGCGAACATCGTGAAAAAAAAAACCTAGCACTACGCTAGATCCACTCTCGCTCCAGCCATATACCTTCTAGCTCCCTATTGAGCTGTGGGGACATCTGAAAGAATACGCCCATTGGCTACAAATCACTATATGATTGGCTGATCAAATTGTCAATCCAAACGTACGCTCTCATTCAGTCTAAGGGCCAAAGTCATCGGGAATACTTTGGTTGAAGGATATTCTTCCCAGCAACCCAGAAAAATATCTGATTGGTTGATTCATTGTTTTTCCAACACAAAACCACTCAAATGCGTCGTGCATGGACCGAGAAAGACAAACAAATCAACGTAACTGTAATATAACAGATAACAACACAGATACCATTCTCATTTATTCATTTGATTTACATTTGATTAAATTTGATTAAATTGTATTACATTTTATTCATACAATTAATTAAAACATTTTTGTTTCATCTGAGAGTTCCAGGGTCTTCTCTGAAGACCCTGACGCTTCACCACTGGTATATACATAGTTCAAGTTCGGCTAAGGGGTGGTTTGCGGTTGTCAGGGAAGCAGTGCATTGTGGGAATACACACCGGTTTGTCCCTCTGTAACCAGGAGCTGGAGGAGCTTGGGGGCCTAAAAAGCATCCAGGTCCAGCTCCCTGATTGGCCGGTGAGTGATGACACAGTCTTACACCTGGCCACAGCAGAGGGTCTGGCTACAGGTGAGAACAACAGCTACCTTTATCACAGTTAGTCTGTTCTTTATCACAGTTAGTCTGTCCTTTATCACAGCTAGTCTGTCCTTTATCACAGTTAGTCTGTCCTTTATCACAGTTAGTCTGTCCTTTATCACAGTTACAGTCTGTCCTTTATCACAGTTAGTCTGTCCTTTATCACAGTTAGTCTGTCCTTTATCACAGCTACAGTCTGTCCTTTATCACAGTTAGTCTGTCCTTTATCACAGCTAGTCTGTCCTTTATCACAGTTAGTCTGTCCTTTATCACAGTCTGTCCTTTATCACAGCTCCAGTCTGTCCTTTATCACAGTTAGTCTGTCCTTTATCACAGTTAGTCTGTCCTTTATCACAGCTAGTCTGTCCTTTATCACAGCTAGTCTGTCCTTTATCACAGTTAGTCTGTCCTTTATCACAGCTCCAGTCTGTCCTTTATCACAGTTAGTCTGTCCTTTATCACAGCTCCAGTCTGTTCTTTATCACAGTTAGTCTGTCCTTTATCACAGTTAGTCTGTCCTTTATCACAGCTAGTCTGTCCTTTATCACAGTTAGTCTGTCCTTTATCACAGTTAGTCTGTCCTTTATCACAGTTACATTGTGGGCGTGTTCTCCTGACCAGCTGTGTCCTCAGGGAGGTGTGGGGAGGAGCTGCTGCAGGAGGTGGCGTCTCGATACGTCCTCGCCATGACGGACATGGAGGGCAGGAAGCCAGGACCCTCTAGCATCCTGGGTGAGAGAAGGAGGTAGAGAGAGAGAGAGAGAGAGAGAGAGAGAGAGAGAGAGAGAGAGAGAGAGAGAGAGAGAGAGAGAGAGAGAGAGAGAGGGAGGGAGGGAGAGAGAGAGAAGAGGGGGGGGGAGAGAGAGAGAGAGAGAGAGAGAGAGAGAGAGAGAGAGAGAGAGAGAGAGAGAGAGAGAGAGAGAGAGAGAAGAGAGAGAGAGAGAGAGAGAAAGAGAGAGAGAGAGAGAGTAATCAATTATAAGTGAGTCTGCCTTAATCTGAAGCAGCAGGATGTCCATCCCTCCTCTCATCTTCCTCTTCATACTCTGCGCCTCCATCCTCTCCTCTGACATCTTCCTCCCCCTCCTTCTCCTTCTCTCTCCATCATCATCTCTCCTCTTCATTTCATCTTCCTCCCCCTCCTTCTCCTTCTCTCTCTCCATCATCATCTCTCCTCTTCATTTCATCTTCCTCCTCCTCCTCCTCCTCCTCCTCCTCCAGGTGTGTCCCAGCTGCGTCCGGGGGAGGAGTCTGGGTACCGTGTCCCCTACAACCCTGAGGCTACAGGCTGCGGCGCCGCCATGCGCTCCATGTGCATCGGCCTCAGGTGAGAGAGAGAGGCGGTTGCTGTGGTTACATCCCCCCCCTCCCCCCCAACCCCCATCCCCCCACAGGGGTTGGGGTTAATTGGAGGAGAGGGTTATTGATTTGAAACTTTAATGAACCAATAGGGTAGTTAGTGGTGACCTGGGAGGAGTTAAATATTAATGGAGATGAAGAAGGGGGAGGGAGGGAGGGAGAGAGGGTCAGGGGGTGAGAGGGAGGGAGGGGAGGCAGAGAGAGAGAGAGAGAGAGAGGGAGGCAGAGGAGAGAGGGAGAGAGAGAGGGTCAGTGGGTGAGAGGGAGGCAGGGGAGTGAGAGAGGGAGGCAGGGGAGGGAGAGAGGGAGGCAGGGGAGGGAGAGAGGGAGGGAGGGAGAGAGAGAGGAAGGGAGAGAGGGAGGGAGAGAGGGAGGCAGGGGAGGGAGAGAGGGAGGGGAGGGAGAGAGGGAGGCAGGGGAGGGAGAGAGGGAGGCAGGGGAGGAAGAGAGGGAGGGAGGAAGGGAGAGAGAGGAAGGGAGAGAGAGAGAGGAAGGGAGAGAGGGAGGCAGGGGAGGGAGAGAGGGAGGGAGGAAGGGAGAGAGAGAGGAAGGGAGAGAGAGGGAGGCAGGGGAGGGAGAGAGGGAGGGAGGAAGGGAGAGAGGGAGGAAGGGAGAGAGGGAGGGAGAGAGGGAGGAAGGGAGAGAGGGAGGCAGGGGAGGAAGGGAGAGAGGGAGGAAGGGAGAGAGAGAGGAAGGGAGAGAGGGAGGAAGGGAGAGAGAGAGGAAGGGAGAGAGGAGTGCTCAGTCAGATCATTTGAGATTTCCAACCGTATTTTCATTTCCTACCTCATGAAACATTCCAACATATGACCTTATGACCTATGACCTATGACCTTATGACATATGACCTTATATGGACTTACAGGGTTATTTACTTATCCAGGTAGTACATATTTCCTTATTGGACTTCCTGTCAAAATACTAATTTCAATTTCATTTTCAGTGCTTTACGGACAGGGTAAAATTACACACACAGTAAATATTTATATTTATAGTTACATAGATTAAAATAAGACAGGATGGTAGGGTGGTTGTTTGAAGGATGGTAGGGTGGTTGTCTGAAGGATGGTAGGGTGGTTGTTTGAAGGATGGTAGGGTGGTTGTCTGAAGGATGGTAGGGTGGTTGTCTGAAGGATTGTAGGGTGGTTGGTTGAAGGATGGTAGGGTGGTTGTTTGAAGGATGGTAGGGTGGTTGTCTGAAGGATGGTAGGGTGGTTGTTTGAAGGATGGTAGGGTGGTTGTTTGAAGGATGGCAGGGTGGTTGTTTGAAGGATGGTAGGGTGGTTGTCTGAAGGATGGTAGGGTGGTTGTTTGAAGGATGGTAGGGTGGTTGTTTGAAGGATGGTAGGGTGGTTGTCTGAAGGATGGTAGGGTGGTTGTCTGAAGGATGGTAGGGTGGTTGTTTGAAGGATGGTAGGGTGGTTGTCTGAAGGATGGTAGGGTGGTTGTTTGAAGGATGGTAGGGTGGTTGTTTGAAGGATGGTAGGGTGGTTGTTTGAAGGATGGTAGGGTGGTTGTTTGAAGGATGGTAGGGTGGTTGTTTGAAGGATGGTAGGGTGGTTGTTTGAAGGATGGTAGGGTGGTTGTCTGAAGGATGGTAGGGTGGTTGTTTGAAGGATGGTAGGGTGGTTGTTTGAAGGATGGTAGGGTGGTTGTCTGAAGGATGGTAGGGTGGTTGTTTGAAGGATGGTAGGGTGGTTGTTTGAAGGATGGTAGGGTGGTTGTTTAAAGGACGGTAGGGTGGTTGTTTGAAGGATGGTAGGGTGGTTGTTTGAAGGATGGTAGGGTGGTTGTTTGAAGGACGGTTGGGTGGTTGTCTGAAGGATGGTAGGGTGGTTGGTTGAAGGATGGTAGGGTGGTTGTTTGAAGGATGGTAGGGTGGTTGTTTGAAGGATGGTAGGGTGGTTGTTTTAAGGATGGTAGGGTGGTTGTTTGAAGGATGGTAGGGTGGTTGTCTGAAGGATGGTAGGGTGGTTGTTTGAAGGATGGTAGGGTGGTTGTTTGAAGGATGGTAGGGTGGTTGTTTGAAGGATGGTAGGGTGGTTGTTTGAAGGATGGTAGGGTGGTTGTTTGAAGGATGGTAGGGTGGTTGTTTAAAGGACGGTAGGGTGGTTGTTTGAAGGATGGTAGGGTGGTTGTTTGAAGGATGGTAGGGTGGTTGTTTGAAGGACGGTAGGGTGGTTGTTTGAAGGATGGTAGGGTGGTTGTTTGAAGGATGGTAGGGTGGTTGTTTGAAGGATGGTAGGGTGGTTGTTTGAAGGATGGTAGGGTGGTTGTTCGAAGGACGGTAGGGTGGTTGTTTAAAGGACGGTAGGGTGGTTGTTTGAAGGATGGTAGGGTGGTTGTTTGAAGGATGGTAGGGTGGTTGTTTGAAGGACGGTAGGGTGGTTGTTTGAAGGATGGTAGGGTGGTTGTTTGAAGGACGGTAGGGTGGTTGTTTGAAGGATGGTAGGGTGGTTGTTTGAAGGACGGTCGGGTGGTTGTCTGAAGGATGGTAGGGTGGTTGGTTGAAGGATGGTAGGGTGGTTGTTTGAAGGATGGTAGGGTGGTTGTTTGAAGGATGGTAGGGTGGTTGTTTTAAGGATGGTAGGGTGGTTGTTTGAAGGATGGTAGGGTGGTTGTCTGAAGGATGGTAGGGTGGTTGTTTGAAGGATGGTAGGGTGGTTGTTTGAAGGATGGTAGGGTGGTTGTTTGAAGGATGGTAGGGTGGTTGTTTGAAGGATGGTAGGGTGGTTGTTTGAAGGATGGTAGGGTGGTTGTTTGAAGGATGGTAGGGTGGTTGTTTAAAGGACGGTAGGGTGGTTGTTTGAAGGATGGTAGGGTGGTTGTTTGAAGGATGGTAGGGTGGTTGTTTGAAGGACGGTAGGGTGGTTGTTTGAAGGATGGTAGGGTGGTTGTTTGAAGGACGGTAGGGTGGTTGTTTGAAGGACGGTAGGGTGGTTGTTTGAAGGATGGTAGGGTGGTTGTTCGAAGGACGGTAGGGTGGTTGTTTAAAGGACGGTAGGGTGGTTGTTTGAAGGACGGTAGGGTGGTTGTTTGAAGGATGGTAGGGTGGTTGTTTGAAGGACGGTAGGGTGGTTGTTTGAAGGACGGTAGGGTGGTTGTTTGAAGGACGGTAGGGTGGTTGTTTGAAGGATGGTAGGGTGGTTGTTTGAAGGATGGTAGGGTGGTTGTATGAAGGATGGTAGGGTGGTTGTTTGAAGGATGGTAGGGTGGTTGTTTGAAGGACGGTAGGGTGGTTGTTCGAAGGACGGTAGGGTGGTTGTTTGAAGGACGGTAGGGTGGTTGTATGAAGGACGGTAGGGTGGTTGTTTGAAGGATGGTAGGGTGGTTGTTTGAAGGATGGTAGGGTGGTTGTTTGAAGGACGGTAGGGTGGTTGTTCGAAGGACGGTAGGGTGGTTGTTCGAAGGACGGTAGGGTGGTTGTTCGAAGGACGGTAGGGTGGTTGTTCGAAGGACGGTAGGGTGGTTGTTCGAAGGACGGTAGGGTGGTTGTTTGAAGGACGGTAGGGTGGTTGTTCGAGGGTTGAGGGTGCAGCAACTGAAGAGGCCCTGTCGCCCCAGGTCCGTAGTTTGGTACTGGGGACTATCAGGCTGTTGGTGTCAGCGGACCTGAGGTGACGGGTAGGAGTGTGACGGGGAGGAGGTCAGAGAGGGAGGGAGAGGCCAGGTTATTGAGGGCTTTGTCGGTGATGAGAAGTATTTTGAAGTGGATCCTGTGTTTAACCGGGAGCCAGTGGAGGTTGTGGAGGACAGGGGTGATATCGGCGACGGGTGGCGGTGAGCAGAATGGCTGTGATCCTGGCAGTACATATATGACCTTATTTGGACTTCCTGTGATGCGGGCTAGATACCCCAAGCCGGACCAGTTGCTGTCTCTGGTGGCGGTTGCCGTGGAGACGGGCAGGATGACCCACCCCCACCCCACCGGGTTCCTGGGCGCCGTGGCGTCCGCCCTTTTCACGTCCTACGCCGTCCAGCGTCGGCCAATCAGAACGTGGGGGCTGGGCCTCCTTAATGACGCCTGTCCAATTGCCCTAAACTTCGTCCGGGGGCGGGGCTTCGCCATGGAGGAGAGCGAGCGGGACTGGGGCTACTTCAGCGACAAGTGGACATGGTAGGAGGCTAGCTGAGCTAATATGACTAGCCTAGAATAACAGGATTAGCTGAGACGCTCACATGCATAGCATAACAGGGTAAGCTGACAGGCTAACATGACTAGCCTAGTAGGGCTAGCTGACAGGCTAACATGACATAACATGACTTGGTGTACTTGCCTAATATAGCTATGTAGCTAGATATGCTAACTTTATGATTTAATTAATGAAGTCATATGCATTAACTTACCTTACTATATACATTTAACATAGCTTGATATGTCGGCTTAATATTTGATATATTAGGGTGGTTCATAACTCATAAATGGTCAGTTTGTATAAATAACTACCTCTCAGTTCTTCAATATGAGATGAAACATTAAGCGAGAGGCTGTCTCCTGTCCTCAGGTACCTGGACCAGAGGGGCCTCAAGGGGGCGGGGCCTGTGGTCTGGCCCGCCCCCTACGGGCCGGCGGAGAGAGACGTGGCCTATAAGAGCTTCAGCCTGTCCGGGTGGGCGGGACGCAGTGGCCACGATGCCCCAATGATAGCCCTGGATGCCCTGCTGGGGGCGGGGCCTGACTGGGAGGAGCTGATGAGCAGGGCGGGCTTCCACGGAGGTCAAAGTTCAAGGAGTTATTTTTATTTGTATATTATGAAACCATATATATATATATATATATATATATGTATATATATATTTTCCGACCTCAAGCATACAAACTATTTTAGAGAGACAGACAGACAGACAGACAGACAGACAGAGAAAGTACAGTACAGCAAAAATGATTTAGCATCTAACCAGAGTGCACATGTTGCAGTAAAGTTCATGGTAATATAATATAATGAACAGTTTAAGTGTACAGGTTAAAGACAGTCTAGGTATAAATGTGATGTGATCATAATAACAGGTATATGTATATACAGGTAAGTGATCATTTAACAGGTAGTGATCAGGGGTATGCAGTTATTGAGAGCAGGATACAAATATATAGATGTAAATATATATACAAGTGAGCATATATAAATGTATGGCAAGTATAAATGTATATGTATATACAGGAGTAGGAGCAGTTCTATCAACAGATTTAAATCCATATGTCAGGTACAGTAACCAGGTATCTTAGTTATTAACATGTCAACTATAGAGAGGTGGGGAGTTGTGATACCGTTTGTTTTTAGTTCGTTTTTTTTTTTTTTCTTTTTTTAGTCTGAGACATTGGTGGTGATTGTTCTAGGTGTGGAACAGGGGGGGGCAGGGGCGCGAGCAGGGGGGGGGCAGGGGCGTGAGCAGGGGGGGGGCAGGGGCGTGAGCAGGGGGGGGGCAGGGGCGTGAGCAGGGGGGGGCAGGGGCGTGAGCAGGGGGGGGTAGGGGCGTGAGCAGGGGGGGGCAGGGGCGTGAGCAGGGGGGGGCAGGGGCGTGAGCAGGGGGGGGTAGGGGCGTGAGCAGGGGGGGGCAGGGGCGTGAGCAGGGGGGGGCAGGGGCGTGAGCAGGGGGGGGCAGGGGCGTGAGCAGGGGGGGGCAGGGGCGTGAGCAGGGGGGGGCAGGGGCGTGAGCAGGGGGGGGGCAGGGGCGTGAGCAGGGGGGGGCAGGGGCGTGAGCAGGGGGGGGGCAGGGGCGTGAGCAGGGGGGGGCAGGGGCGTGAGCAGGGGGGGGGCAGGGGCGCGAGCAGGGGGGGGCAGGGGCGTGAGCAGGGGGGGGCAGGGGCGTGAGCAGGGGGGGGCAGGGGCGTGAGCAGGGGGGGGCAGGGGCGTGAGCAGGGGGGGGCAGGGGCGTGAGCAGGGGGGGGGCAGGGGCGTGAGCAGGGGGGGGCAGGGGCGTGAGCAGGGGGGGGGCAGGGGCGTGAGCAGGGGGGGGCAGGGGCGTGAGCAGGGGGGGGGCAGGGGCGTGAGCAGGGGGGGGGCAGGGGCGTGAGCAGGGGGGGGCAGGGGCGTGAGCAGGGGGGGGGCAGGGGCGTGAGCAGGGGGGGGCAGGGGCGTGAGCAGGGGGGGGGCAGGGGCGTGAGCAGGGGGGGGGCAGGGGCGTGAGCAGGGGGGGGCAGGGGCGTGAGCAGGGGGGGGGCAGGGGCGTGAGCAGGGGGGGGGCAGGGGCGTGAGCAGGGGGGGGGCAGGGGCGTGAGCAGGGGGGGGGCAGGGGCGTGAGCAGGGGGGGGGCAGGGGGGGGCAGGGGCGCGAGCAGGGGGGGGCAGGGGCGTGAGCAGGGGGGGGCAGGGGCGTGAGCAGGGGGGGGCAGGGGCGTGAGCAGGGGGGGGCAGGGGCGTGAGCAGGGGGGGGGCAGGGGCGTGAGCAGGGGGGGGGCAGGGGGGGGGCAGGGGCGTGAGCAGGGGGGGGGCAGGGGCGTGAGCAGGGGGGGCAGGGGCGTGAGCAGGGGGGGGCAGCAGAGGGGGACAGCAGTAGGGGGGGGGGGGGACAGCAGCAGGGGGGGGGGCAGCAGCAGGGGGGGCAGCAGGGGGGGGGGGGGCAGCAGAGGTGCAGCAGCAGGGGGGGGCAGCAGGGGGGGGCAGCAGAGGGGGACAGCAGTAGGGGGGGGGGGGACAGCAGCAGGGGGGGGGGACAGCAGCAGGGGGGGCAGCAGGGGGGGGGGGGGCAGCAGAGGTGCAGCAGCAGGGAGGGGCAGCAGGGGGGGGTCTGTCTTCATGGTGCAGAGTTCAGGGAGATGACAGCTGAGGGGAAGAAGCTGTTCCTAAGCCTGCTTGACTTGGAACAGAGGTTTCTATAGCGCCTCCCGGAGGGGAGGAGGGCCAACAGTCCCTGGTTGGGGTGAGAGCGGCCTTCCTCAGACACCGTTTGTGGTGGTAGTGTTTACTGCAGGGAGGGGTAGTCCAACGATGTGTTGGGCGGTTTTCACCACCCTCTGCAGCGCTTTCCGGTCGGAAACAGTTGGTGAGTATGCTTTCAATAGCACAGATATATATATATAGATATATAGATAGAGTGATAGATAGATAGATATTTATATATATGTAGATAGATAAATAGAGTGATAGAGTGATAGATAGATAGATAGATAGAGTGATAGATAGATAGATGGATAGATATAGAGTGAGATAGATAGATAGATAGATAGATAGATAGATATATAGATAGATAGAGAGACATAAAGGGCCCCTCAGCTCTCTAATGTTAATGGAACTGGTCCTGGATGGCTCTTTACAGAGCTGGCTCCCCACGGTGGACACACTGACTGCTAGAAATGAATCACACACACACACACAGCCATCCACACACACACAAACATCTATCCACACACACACACACACACACACAGCCATCTATCCACACACACACAGACACACACACACACACAAAGCCATCAACACACACACACATAACCATCTATCCACACACACAAACACACAAAGCCATCCACACATACTGTACACAGCCATCCACACACACACACACACACTAATTCATTCATACACACAAGTGAATTAACTCATCCACACATACACAATCTGCAACACTTTATTGACCGAGGGGAGGTCTGCTGTCATGGCGACAGACTTTTATGTTGTGGTGGGAGGGGGGTAACTTCCTGTGACTCACCACAGTAAGTAGTATTTATCTCCATCTCCGTCTTCCTCCCTCATCCACCTCGTCTCTCCCCCTGTCAACATCTCTCCCTCAATCTCTCTCTTTCAACATCTCTCTCTAAACATCTCTCTCTCTCTCTCCCCCTTTTAACATCTCTCTTTCGATCTCTCTCTCTCTCAACATCTCTCTTCCTCTCTCCCCCTCTAAACACTCTCACCCCTCTCTTTCCTCCCTCGCTCACCCCTCTCTCTTTCCTCCCCCCTCCTTCTCCCCCCCAGGAGACAGTGACAGTACTGCAGTGATAGCGGCGTGTTGCTGGGGTTTGCTGTACGGCACGCAGGGCGTCCCTCCAGGGAACTACCAGAACCTGGAGTACCGGGAGCGCCTGGAGAGCAGCGCCCAGACCCTCTACGCCCTGTCACACTAAACCCTGAACCTAACCCAGACACTAAACCCTGAACCTAACCCAGACACTAAACCCTGAACCTAATCCAGACACTAAACCCTGAACATAACCCATACACTAAACCCTGAACCTAACCCACACTACACTGACACTAACCCAGACACTACACCCTGATCTTAACCCAGACACTAAACCCTGATCTTAACCCAGACACTAAACCCTGAACCTAATCCAGACACTAAACCCTGAACATAACCCAGACACTAAACCCTGAACCTAACCCACACTACACTGACACTAACCCAGACACTACACCCTGATCTTAACCCAGACACTAAACCCTGATCTTAACCCAGACACTAAACCCTGAACCTAATCCAGACACTAAACCCTGAACCTAAACCAGACACTAAACCCTGAACCTAACCCAGACACTAAACCCTGAACCTAACCCAGACACTAAACCCTAAACCTAACCCAGATCTTAACCCAGACACTAAACCCTGATCTTAACCCAGACACTAAACCCTGACTCAGACACACCTTAATCTTAACCCTACTTACATCTTAGTTACACTTACCCGTCATCGGTGTCTCAATTCACCCCGAGGTCATTGACCCCTTGGAGGACAAGAAGGTGAAAGCAGGACCTTCAGAGACCAGAGAAGCAGACCAGCGTGCTAGCGGATTATTACAGTTATATAGAGGGCTCCCCCTAGTGGACACACTAGTGAACTAGTCCTAGTTACCAAGCCTTTCGACGCAATCATCCGAGAAGAATATTAATGAATAATTAATTAATTAATTAATTAATTAATAATAAAGGATTTTGTGTTTTGATCCATGAAACCAGACGTGTCGTAGAGTTGAAAACTTTTATTTTTTGGTCATTGTTGTTTTGATCTTTTTTGTGTTTTTTTTTTCCTTTTTATTATTCATGATTTATTCACGAATCACGATGTGAATCATGATTCTCTACAGGAGGGAGAAAAGTCCAACGTTTCCAACTCCCAGTTAAAAATAAGTCTTTTTTTTCTAGAAAAATCCTCAACTCCTCCCCTTTCCACAGTCGGCCGACACGCTCGGCCTTCTGGGTAAGGTTGTAAAAACAGAGCAGGGGGGCGGAGCCTGAGTCTCTGCTCCGCTGGGGGGGGGGGGGGTCTCCGTGTCTGAAGGTGGCTGAAAGAGGGGAGTAGCCAGCGCAGAGAAAGGGGATGGCCTGCCCTCGGTCATCTTCATCTTCATCATCATCGTTGTGGTCCTGTGGTGATGGAGAGTAGAGGGGGGAGGGCAGGAGGTCGTCTCTCCTCTGGCAAAGGGGGGAGGGGTCAGTTCCCAGGGGGGTGGAAGGGGGAGGGGTGTGTCTGTACCTGCATCGCTGTGGGAGTAGGAGAGACACATCAAAGGTCTGGATTCGATCCCCATGTCCAGTCTACCTGTAGGCATCCTAGAGGAAGATGCCCCCTAACCCTCTACCGGCTTCTAAATGACCCAACTCTAGAAGTGTCTAACCCCTACCTACTCCTTAATGACCCGTCTCTGTACTGTCTAACCCCTACCTGCTCCTTAATGACCCGTCTCTGTACCCTCTAACCCCTACCTGCTCCTTAATGACCTGTCTCTGTACTGTCTAACCCCTACCTGCTCCTTAATGACCCGTCTCTGTACTGTCTATCCCCTACCTGCTCCTTAATGACCTGTCTCTGTACTGTCTAGCCCCTACCTGCTCCTTAATGACCTGTCTCTGTACTGTCTATCCCCTACCTGCTCCTTAATGACCTGTCTCTGTACTGTCTAACCCCTACCCGCTCCTTAATGACCCGTCTCTGTACCCTCTAACCCCTACCTGCTCCTTAATGACCTGTCTCTGTACTGTCTAACCCCTACCTGCTCCTTAATGACCCGTCTCTGTACTGTCTATCCCCTACCTGCTCCTTAATGACCTGTCTCTGTACTGTCTAGCCCCTACCTGCTCCTTAATGACCTGTCTCTGTACCGTCTAACCCCTACCTGCTCCTTAATGACCTGTCTCTGTACTGTCTAACCCCTACCTGCTCCTTAATGACCCGTCTCTGTACTGTCTAACCCCTACCTGCTCCTTAATGACCCGTCTCTGTACTGTCTAACCCCTACCTGCTCCTTAATGACCCGTCTCTGTACTGTCTAACCCCTACCTGCTCCTTAATGACCTGTCTCTGTACTGTCTAACCCCTACCTGCTCCTTAATGACCCGTCTCTGTACTGTCTAACCCCTACCTGCTCCTTAATGACCTGTCTCTGTACTCTCTAACCCCTACCTGCTCCATAATGACCCGTCTCTGTACTGTCTAACCCCTACCTGCTCCTTAATGACCTGTCTAACCCCTACCTGCTCCTTAATGACCTGTCTCTGTACTGTCTAACCCCTACCTGCTCCTTAATGACCTGTCTCTGTACCCTCTAACCCCTACCTGCTCCTTAATGACCCGTCTCTGTACTGTCTAACCCCTACCTGCTCCATAATGACCCGTCTCTGTACTGTCTAACCCCTACCTGCTCCTTAATGACCCGTCTCTGTACTGTCTAACCCCTACCTGCTCCTTAATGACCTGTCTCTGTACCGTCTAACCCCTACCTGCTCCTTAATGACCTGTCTCTGTACTCTCTAACCCCTACCTGCTCCATAATGACCCGTCTCTGTACTGTCTAACCCCTACCTGCTCCTTAATGACCTGTCTAACCCCTACCTGCTCCTTAATGACCTGTCTCTGTACCGTCTAACCCCTACCTGCTCCTTAATGACCTGTCTCTGTACTGTCTAACCCCTACCTGCTCCTTAATGACCTGTCTCTGTACTGTCTAACCCCTACCTGCTCCTTAATGACCCGTCTCTGTACTGTCTATCCCCTACCTGCTCCTTAATGACCTGTCTCTGTACTGTCTAGCCCCTACCTGCTCCTTAATGACCTGTCTAACCCCTACCTGCTCCTTAATGACCTGTCTCTGTTCTGTCTAACACCTACCTGCTCCTTAATGACCTGTCTCTGTACTGTCCAACCCCTACTTGCTCCTTAATGACCTGTCTCTGTACTGTCTAACCCCTACCTGCTCCTTAATGACCTGTCTCTGTACTGTCTAACCCCTACCTGCTCCTTAATGACCTGTCTCTGTACTGTCTAACCCCTACCTGCTCCTTAATGACCCGTCTCTGTACTGTCTAACCCCTACCTGCTCCTTAATGACCTGTCTCTGTACCGTCTAACCCCTACCTGCTCCTTAATGACCTGTCTCTGTACTGTCTAACCCCTACCTGCTCCTTAATGACCTGTCTCTTTATGGTCTAACCCCTACTTGCTCCTTAATGACCAGTCTCTTTATGGTCTAACCCCTACCTGCTCCTTAATGACCTGTCTCTGTATGGTCTAACCCCTACTGCCTCTTTGATGACCTGGATCTGTATCCGTACCTTGGGGGTGTCCCAGGTAGTAGTGTTGAGGTGCTCCTTGCTGGGGGTGCTGGGGGACAGAGCCGGGCCCCTGCTGTGGAGGGGGCAGCATCACCACCTGGTGGCCGTGGCCCCCTGAAGGGTGGGGGCCTCCCATGGCTCCCTGGACGTGGGCCTGGGTGGAGGAGACTCATTACAAAGAAGTCCCATGAGCCCAACCAGAAAGGCAAGACGGCTGCTAGGTGAATAGCCAGAAAGTAAAGGCACACCCTGACCTAAAGCTGTAGGATTGTACCATTATGAGAATTTTTTTTTTATATTTACTATCTAATATTTTTACTATTCAATATTTCACACATTTATTTCACACATTTTTCTGTATGGGCGGCAGTGTAGCTCAGGAGGTAGAGCGGTCGCCTCACAACCGGAAGGTTGCTGGTTCGATCCCCGGCTCCTCCCAGCAAAAGCTGTCGAGATATCCTTGAGCAAGACACCCTAACCCTAACTGCTCCTGACCTGCTGGCTGTCTCCTTGATGGCTGACTCCACCGTCGGTGGTTGAATGCGTGTATGAATGGGTGAATGTGAGGCATGACTTGTAAAGCGCTTTGAGTGGCCGCACTGGTTAGAAAAGCGCTATATAAATGCAGTCCATTTACACAGGAGAAATGTTTTTTTTGTAGAATGCAAAAATGACCAGTCCAGGTAATATGTAATATTCAATGTAATATTTTAGTGTTGTGGTCCATCCGTTTTGTTGAAATCTCTTAAAATTTAAAAATATTTGTAAGAAATAGAATTCTAAAAAAAAAAGAATACTATAAAAATAAAAGAATAGTACAAAGCTAATGGAAGACTACTAAAGTTGAATACTACAAAAATAATATAATAATACTAAAACAATAGAATAATAGACAAGTGAAATGGCTGGCAGCTGGCCAAGGAAGATGATTGACATTCATGTCCACAAGCCCTTCAGCCCAGGACTGGTGTCCTACCTGTGTGATCTGCCCCATGGGGTAGGAGTGGGCCATGCCCTGGTGTCCTACCTGTGTGATCTGCCCCATGGGGTAGGAGTGGGCCATGCCCTGGTGTCCTACCTGTGTGATCTGCCCCATGGGGTAGGAGTGGGCCATGCCCTGGTGTCCTACCTGTGTGATCTGCCCCATGGGGTAGGAGTGGGCCATGCCCTGGTGTCCTACCTGTGTGATCTGCCCCATGGGGTAGGAGTGGGCCATGCCCTGGTGTCCTACCTGTGTGATCTGCCCCATGGGGTAGGAGTGGGCCATGCCCTGGTGTCCTACCTGTGTGATCTGCCCCATGGGGTAGGAGTGGGCCATGCCCTGGTGTCCTACCTGTGTGATCTGCCCCATGGGGTAGGAGTGGGCCATGCCCTGGTGTCCTACCTGTGTGATCTGCCCCATGGGGTAGGAGTGGGCCATGCCCTGGTGTCCTACCTGTGTGATCTGCCCCATGGGGTAGGAGTGGGCCATGCCCTGGTGTCCTACCTGTGTGATCTGCCCCATGGGGTAGGAGTGGGCCATGCCCTGGTGTCCGTGGATGCTGTAGCCCTGCATTGGGTAGGAAGCCTGGGGGGAGGTGTGGCCCGGGGGCATGTTGGAGGGCGTGGGGGCCGGCATGGGCCCCGAGTGGTACAGAGACTGAGGGCCCCCCTGGGGGTTCTGAGGGGAGACCAGAGATGCCATGATTACTGTAAGGTTACTCTCCCTTTATCACAGCTCCAGTCTGTCCTTTATCACAGTTAGTCTGTCCTTTACCACAGCTCCAGTCTGTCCTTTATCACAGCTAGTCTGTCCTTTACCACAGCTAGTCTGTCCTTTATCACAGCTCCAGTCTGTCCTTTATCACAGCTCCAGTCTGTCCTTTATCACAGCTCCAGTCTGTCCTTTATCACAGCTCCAGTCTGTCCTTTATCACAGCTAGTCTGTCCTTTACCACAGCTAGTCTGTCCTTTACCACAGCTAGTCTGTCCTTTATCACAGTTAGTCTGTCCTTTATCACAGTTAGTCTGTCCTTTATCACAGCTAGTCTGTCCTTTATCACAGCTAGTCTGTCCTTTATCACAGCTCCAGTCTGTCCTTTATCACAGCTCCAGTCTGTCCTTTATCACAGCTAGTCTGTCCTTTACCACAGCTAGTCTGTCCTTTACCACAGCTAGTCTGTCCTTTATCACAGTTAGTCTGTCCTTTATCACAGCTAGTCTGTCCTTTATCACAGCTAGTCTGTCCTTTATCACAGCTCCAGTCTGTCCTTTATCACAGCTCCAGTCTGTCCTTTATCACAGCTCCAGTCTGTCCTTTATCACAGCTCCAGTCTGTCCTTTATCACAGCTAGTCTGTCCTTTACCACAGCTAGTCTGTCCTTTACCACAGCTAGTCTGTCCTTTATCACAGTTAGTCTGTCCTTTATCACAGTTAGTCTGTCCTTTATCACAGCTAGTCTGTCCTTTATCACAGCTAGTCTGTCCTTTATCACAGCTAGTCTGTCCTTTATCACAGCTCCAGTCTGTCCTTTATCACAGCTAGTCTGTCCTTTACCACAGCTAGTCTGTCCTTTATCACAGCTACAGTCTGTCCTTTATCACAGTTAGTCTGTCCTTTATCACAGTTAGTCTGTCCTTTATCACAGTTAGTCTGTCCTTTATCACAGTTAGTCTGTCCTTTATCACAGTTAGTCTGTCCTTTATCACAGTTAGTCTGTCCTTTACCACAGCTAGTCTGTCCTTTATCACAGTTAGTCTGTCCTTTATCACAGTTAGTCTGTCCTTTATCACAGCTAGTCTGTCCTTTATCACAGCTAGTCTGTCCTTTATCACAGCTCCAGTCGGTCCTTTATCACAGCTCCAGTCGGTCCTTTATCACAGCTCCAGTCGGTCCTTTATCACAGCTCCAGTCGGTCCTTTATCACAGCTCCAGTGTGTCCAGGTCTCACCTGTCCCTGGCTGGGAGCAGCATGTTGGGGTTGGGGCTGGTTTCCATTAGGAGTGCTGGACGGCTGTGGCTGGTGGCCTTGACCAGAGTGGTGGGAGAAGCCCTGGGGGGCTAGAGAGAGAGAGAGAGAGAGAGAGAGAGAGAGAGAGAGAGAGAGAGAGAGAGCGAGTTAATGGAAAACATGTATGTGGATGTGAAGTGTGGATGTGTAGTGTGGATGTGAAGTGTGGATGTGTAGTGTGGATGTGTAGTGTGGATGTGTAGTGTGGCTGTGAAGTGTGGATGTGTAGTGTGGTGGTACTGACCGTAGAGGCCCTGCTGCTGGACCTGGGGGTTCTCTCCCTGGGTCTGGAACTGGGCTGCTCCCGGGGGCCCCATGGCCTGGGGGTGAGGGGCCCCGCCCTGGCTGATCATCCTGGCCCCTCCCTGCAGCATAGAGTACATCGGCTACACACAGAGAGAGAGAGAGTGAGAGAGAGCGAGAGCGAGAGTGAGAGAGAGATGTATATATAAAAATCTTAAAATCTCTCCAGTCAGGATGAAAATGGTTCTTCTTCATCATTTTGTGACACAAATAAAAATAATTTGGGTGTCCCTCGGTGGGACCGCACCAAACACACTCAGACCTCTGACCCATAGTTTGCTAGGAACCGTTGCTCTACATGAAGAGTGGTGTAGATGTGTGGGGTCTGGGTCTCACCTGTCCGGGGTAGGGGGCCATGGCCTGCAGGACCTGCTGCTGTCCGTACTGCTGGGGGTTGTACTGCAGGTAGGACTGAGGGTAGTGCGACGCCACCAGAGGGGCCCCGGCCGCCGAGGCGGCGGCCTGGAGCATTTGGGGTGCCGAGCCCCCGTGGTCCGACCTGGGACCCGGGACCACTGGCCCTGGGGACAGAGGAGGGGCCGCTGGGTCAGTACCCACCACACACACACACACACACACCCACCAGGGGGTGCCAACCTTGACCACCCGATTTCAGATTTAATTTTCTTTGTGATAATATAGAATATTGTTCTACGGTGTACCTTTGGCTCTGGGGTATTTCCCCTGGTTAACTGTAGACATGGTGTACTGGAACATCTGGGGGGGCTGAACAAAAAAAAGAAAATCACATTAGAACCACCTGACATCACCTGAAACAATGTGTGCTTCACTTTCAGGTATTTTATTCTATTTGTTAACTGGTGTGTGTACCTGTACAGAGTGGATCTGGGACACGTAGGACAGGTAGGGGCCGTTGTACATGGGTCCCTGGGCCCCAGGGTGCTGCTGCTGCTGCTGTTGCTGCTGCTGCTGCTGCTGTTGCTGCTGCTGCATCAGCACGGTGCTGGGGGGGGTGGGCCGTGGAGGGGTGGGGGCCGTGGAGGGTTTAGACTGGAAGACAACACCACCTACTGTTATACTGGTACAGTACTAATGTAGTACTCCCTCTAGTAACACCACCACCTACTGTTATACTGGTACAGTACTAATGTAGTACTCCCTCTAGTATCACCACCACCTACTGTTATACTGGTACAGTACTAATGTAGTACTCCCTCTAGTAACACCACCACCTACTGTTATACTGGTACAGTACTAATGTAGTACTCCCTCTAGTAACACCACCTACTGTTATACTGGTACAGTACTAATGTAGTACTCCCTCTAGTACCACCACCACCTACTGTTATACTGGTACAGTACTAATGTAGTACTCCCTCTAGTACCACCACCACCTACTGTTATACTGGTACAGTACTAATGTAATACTCCCTCTAGTACCACCACCACCTACGGTTATACTGGTACAGTACTAATGTAGTACTCCCTCTAGTACCACCACCACCTACTGTTATACTGGTACAGTACTAATGTAATACTCCCTCTAGTACCACCACCACCTACGGTTATACTGGTACAGTACTAATGTAGTACTCCCTCTAGTACCACCACCACCTACTGTTATACTGGTACAGTACTAATGTAGTACTCCCTCTAGTACCACCACCACCTACTGTTATACTGGTACAGTACTAATGTAGTACTCCCTCTAGTACCACCACCACCACCACCTACTGTTATACTGGTACAGTACTAATGTAGTACTCCCTCTAGTACCACCACCACCTACTGTTATACTGGTACAGTACTAATGTAGTACTCCCTCTAGTACCACCACCACCACCACCTACTGTTATACTGGTACAGTACTAATGTAGTACTCCCTCTAGTACCACCACCACCTACTGTTATACTGGTACAGTACTAATGTAGTACTCCCTCTAGTACCACACCACCACCACCTACTGTTATACTGGTACAGTACTAATGTAGTACTCCCTCTAGTACCACCACCACCTACTGTTATACTGGTACAGTACTAATGTAGTACTCCCTCTAGTACCACCACCACCACCACCTACTGTTATACTGGTACAGTACTAATGTAGTACTCCCTCTAGTACCACCACCACCTACTGTTATACTGGTACAGTACTAATGTAGTATCCCATAGTAACAACACCACCACCTACTGTTATAGTAGTACTACAGCAGTTCTCACGTGGTCATGTGTAGTATTACAGTAGTACTATGTGTAGTACTACAGTAGTTCTCACCATGGTCATGTGTAGTATTAATGTGTAGTATTATAGTAGTACTACAGTAGTTCTCACCATGGTCATTTGGGCCTTCACAGGGTTGAACTCCTTGGCGTTGGGGTTCAATGTTGACTTCTTCACTTGGCTGGAACAACAACAACAACATTAGCATCAAAGGGCTAAGCTACGGCTACACCTAGCATGGTCACTAGGCCTGCAGCTTCAGCCAGCATGGTCTCTAAGGTCACTAGCGGCCGCTACATATAGCATGGTCTCCGTGCCTGTAAGTAGAGCTAGATCTGGCAGCTACTCACTCAGCCACGCCCTCTGTCCTCTCTCCGGGGTCCTCAGCCCCGGGGGTCCTGGCCGGCGCTGGGATGGCCGGGGAAGTCGCGTCCTCAGGATCCTCGTTTGATGGGCCCGGGGAAGTGGTTGTGGCTTTAGGCTCGGGGGCGGGGGAGGTCTTGCCGAGGGCAGCCGGGGGCGGGGCCGCATCACCGGGAGCAGGGGGGCCTGCTGAGGCTGGGGAGACGGGGACACTGCCGCCACCGCTAGGCTGGAGCTGGAGGACAGACACTCGCAAATTAAAACACTCGCAAATTAAAACACACACACACACACACACACACACACACACACACACACACACACACACACACACACACACACACACACACACACACACACACACACACACACACACACACACACACACACACACACACACACACACACACACACACACACACACACACACACACACACACACACACACACTCACTCACTCTCACTCTCACTCTCACTCTCACTCTCACTCTCACTCTCTCTCTCTCTCTCACTCTCTCTCTCTCTCTCTCTCTCTTACCCTGAACTCTTTGCCAAACTTGCGCAGCTCCTCGATCTGAGAAAGCTGCTGCACGGTGGGAGGAGCTGCAGAACAACCAAACAAACGCTCTTTAAGACTCTGGCCTCGCGTCACACAACACCTAGCTAACAGCAGCGAGCTAACACCAGCTAGCCAGCCGAATACAAGCCAGCTAAAAACCAGGCCTCAGTCAGACTGATTTGAGTCTGGTTGAGGCAGCCTCACCTAGCCTCAGTCAGACTGATTAGAGTCTGGTTGAGGCAGCCTCATCTGGCCTCAGTCAGACTGATTAGAGCCTGGTTGAAGCAGCCTCACCTGGCCCCAGTCAGACTGATTAGAGTCTGGTTGAAGCAGCCTCACCTGGTCCCAGTCAGACTGATTAGAGTCTGGTTGAAGCAGCCTCACCTGGCCCCAGTCAGACTGATTAGAGTCTGGTTGAAGCAGCCTCACCTGGCCCCAGTCAGACTGATTAGAGTCTGGTTGAAGCAGCCTCACCTGGCCCCAGTCAGACTGATTAGAGTCTGGTTGAAGCAGCCTCACCTGGCCCCAGTCAGACTGATTAGAGTCTGGTTGAAGCAGCCTCACCTGGCCCCAGTCAGACTGATTAGAGTCTGGTTGAAGCAGCCTCACCTGGCCCCAGTCAGACTGATTAGAGTCTGGTTGAAGCAGCCTCACCTGGTCCCAGTCAGACTGATTAGAGTCTGGTTGAAGCAGCCTCACCTGGCCCCAGTCAGACTGATTAGAGTCTGGTTGAAGCAGCCTCACCTGGCCCCAGTCAGACTGATTAGAGTCTGGTTGAAGCAGCCTCACCTGGCCCCAGTCAGACTGATTAGAGTCTGGTTGAAGCAGCCTCACCTGGCCCCAGTCAGACTGATTAGAGTCTGGTTGAAGCAGCCTCACCTGGCCCCAGTCAGACTGATTAGAGTCTGGTTGAAGCAGCCTCACCTGGCCCCAGTCAGACTGATTAGAGTCTGGTTGAAGCAGCCTCACCTGGCCCCAGTCAGACTGATAAGTCAGTGTGAGGCTGCACAGGATAAGCCAGCAATCACCACTCACTCAGCCGGTAACATTGCTTTGTTAACATTTCACCATGTGAATGAACAGGTTCGCTACAACAGCTGCCGGTGTGCTGTGAGTCAGAGGAGCCCAGAAAAGACACTTGGCTTTTGGATGGCATGTGGCTACACAAGGGGTATACTACCGCTACACAGGCTAGCGCTAGCTTCAGGATAGCAGTAGCGTACAGGTGCAGCAGGTCGCTACCTTTAGCCGTCTTGTCCCCGGTGCTGCCGGGACTCTCTGCTGAGCGCTCTTTACTTGCCGCACTTAGGATCTCATTCACTACACACAGAGACAGACAGAGAGAGAGAGAGACGGGTAGAGACAGAAGATTTGATTAGTGCTTATTTATAGTCTGTATGTGTGTAGCTCATATCAACCTCAAGTTTCCAAGATAAAGTAAATATTCCAGAAAGCGTCCATATCCTAGGACAATGAGATCACGGGGAGGACCCTTACCGTCTACTGGGAACAGAGGGGTGGGGCCTGTGGTCTTGTGGGCGGGCATCTGAACAGAGGACGTGTCCAAGAAAGGTGGGTCGTGGGAGGGCCCTGACTTAGGAGAGCGGGCAGCTGGTGGAGGAAGGAGAAACTTCAGTCCACAGAATGTGTGTGTGTGTGTGTGTGTGTGTGTGTGTGTGTGTGTGTGTGTGTGTGTGTGTGTGTGTGTGTGTGTGTGTGTGTGTGTGTGTGTGTGTGTGTGTGTGTGTGTGTGTGTGTGTGTGTGTGTGTGTGTGTGTGTGTGTGTGTGTGTGTGTGTGTGTGTGTGTGTCCTGTAGTTTGTGTGCGTTACCTGTAGTTTGGGAGTGTGTGTTCTGAGAGCGGACCGGTCTGTTTGACTGTGGAGGTCTCTGGGCCTTTGGAGAGGTTCTGGATGACACTGAGAAGGACCACACGCACACACAATGTAGTGATGATATGAGATATGATTGATTGATTTTTGATTGCCAGGTCAGAGCTAAATCTCCCAGGTGTCCGGACCGGGACTCACCTCCATTGATGGGCCTGGGTCCGTCGGCCGAGTGGGAGAGCGCGGGGGAGGCGGCGGTCTGAGCCGGGGAGGCAGCGGCGGGGCCGTGGTGTCCTCCGTAGCCCCTGGCCGGCAGGGGGCTGCTGCGCTCCGTGGAGGGAGGAGGATTGGGAGCGCTAGAGGAGGAGGATGAGGTGGGGGGAGGTCTGGGGGAGGAGGAGGCGGGGTTGGAGCGGTAGCCTCCCCCGAGGCGGCCATGGGGCGGGGGTCCGCTGGGACCTCCCCCTGGAACCCTCTCCGCTCGCTCCCTGTTGATCTCACGCTGTCGCTGGGGCAACGGGATGTACTTCCCCTCCCTGAGAGACAAACAGTGAGGTTAGCCCAGGTGAGACAGAAGGTAAGCCCAGGAGAGAGACAACATTTTTATGTAAAATTTAAACATTTAAAAAAAGATCAGCATAGAAGTAAACCTAATGATATCCTGCTGGCTCCTCCCCCCAGTCTAAACCAGTGGCTCCTCCCCCAAGACTAACCCAGTCGCTCCTCCCCCCAGACTTACCTAGTGTCCTCTCCCCCAGACCAACCTGATGGCTCCTCCCCTCAGACTAGCCACTCCCCCAGACTAACCTGGTGGCTCCTCCCCCAAACTAACCTGGTGGCTCCTCCCCCAGACTAACCTGGTGGCACCTCCCCTCAGACTAGCCACTCCCCCAGACTAACCTGGTGGCTCCTCCCCCAGACATACCCGATGGCCCCTCCCCCAGACATACCCGATGGCCCCTCCCCCAGACCTACCTGGTGGCTCCAGGGCTGTCCCTGCCCCTCTCTCGGTCCCCGGTGTCCCGTAGCACAGCGCTGAACTTGTCCTCCTCACTCTTGCCCTCGTCGTTCTCCATGTTGACCCGCTGGCGGTACTGGGGGCTGGCCTCGATCTCATTGGCCAGCCGGGCGGCACGCGCCTCCCGCTGTCGGAAGCCCTCGGAGCTGCCCCGCTCCAGAGGAACCCTGGGGGAACATGGCCGCCGTCAGGATACTTAATCACCCACGATGCACTTGGGGATCCGGGTGGAAGGGGCCCCTTAAGGAGAAACTTCATGGTTATTCCACGTGGATCCTAGTGAGCTAGACCCGGGGCCGGACTTATTTGAACAATCCTTTTTTAAATGGTCCGGTGTCAAGGTACGTCCCCTTATAGAGCTTCACCACTGACAGCGCAGACTGGTATTATACCCGTTTGACAACATCTGAACCCTACAAGAAACCACTAGTCGTTTTCTTCACCCTTCGCTTGGTGCGGTCTTTTGGTGCGTTTGCTATTGTGTCTTACCCAAGTCTCGCTCTGCAATCTCCCGTTGTCAAATCGGCTAAATATTAAGCCATTACTGAACATCTTTAAGATTACAATAAGCTACACTTGTACTACACTCTGTAGTCCTACACATGTCAAACCATCATGGGTTTATGTCTCATCAAGTCTGGCTGTGATGTTTTGACAGAGAATCTGAGAGGACCGTGATGATTGGACTATTTAGAGGATAGGGTACAGCCCCCCTCCACTAACCTGTACTGTAAATGCTAATGTCAATGCATTATAGAACTGCATCTGAACACTTACGTCGTACACGTTCGGGAAATCTTACCACGACATGATGATGTTTCAGTAATTGAATGTTTTAAACTGTCCATGTTAACATGTTAACCAAATATGCACACATTATATATATTCCTTTGCATCCCAAATATGATTTGGTGCTGGTGAACAGGGGGTACTTAGTTGGAAAAATATCTTTGGAGGAGGGGGTACATAAAAAAAATAGTGTGAGAACCAATGGACTACAGAGACGGTCAAAGCACAGTCTGTCGTATCCGTATTCCACGACGACGCAAACACCCTCCGCTTCCTCCTGCACTGTGTGGGATGCCAGGAGGAGTTGTCACGGTAACCGGGACTCACGTGTACATGGAGAGGCTGGAGTCGTAGGTGGACGTGATGCCGTACTTGGACTCGTTGTAGCGGAACATCTCGCTGGCGTCCCAGCCGTTGGACTGAGGGGGAGAACACACTGGTTAGACTCTACCATACATATATACACAGACCTCCCTCTCTCTCTACTATGGTAGAGAGACACTGGCCGAGACTTTGTCCAGGTCGTAGTTGTCTCTCTCTCTCTCTATATGTGTATGTATGATGGAGCGACACTGACCAATCTCTCTCTCTGTATATATTATGGTAGAGACACTGACCGAGTCTTTGTCCAGGTCGTAGTTGTCTCTCTCTCTATATTATGGTAGAGACACTGACCAATCTCTCTCTCTCTCTCTCTCTCTGTATATATTATGGTAGAGAGACACTGACCGAGTCTTTGTCCAGGTCGTAGTTGTCTCTCTCTCTCTCTCTCTCTTTCTCTATATTATGGTAGACCCTGACGAGTCTTTGTCCAGGTCGTAGTTGTCTCTCCCTCTCTCTCTCTGTGTATATATTATGGTAGAGAGACACTGACCGAGTCTTTGTCCAGGTCGTAGTTGTCTCTCCCTCTCTCTCTCTGTGTATATATTATGGTAGAGAGACACTGACCGAGTCTTTGTCCAGGTCGTAGTTGTCTCTCTCTCCGTTGCTGTCTCCTCCGTCCCAGCGCTGCAGCACCTTCTCCTTGTGCTCCCCGTTTACACGCGTCGCACTGATGCCCGTGTCCGTGAAGGAGTCTGTCTCACACACACACACACACACACACACACACACACACACTTTGAGTCTTCAAAGTCATCAGAAGTGTATGATATCTGTGTGCGGGCGGGCGGGCGTGTGTGTACCTCTGGTGGCGAAGTTCAGGTCCACGTCCTTGCAGGTCATGGTGATGAGGTCGCTGGGGCAGAAGATCATGGTGTCTGTGATCTCCTCCCGGCGGGGGAGGGCCACAGGAGGCCCCTTCCCCTCGGGACGCTTGTGGACCGCGTCCACGGCCAGCTCGCACTGAGACACACACGGCAGGGAAACACATGTTAGGATTACTGTGTGTGTGTGTGTGTGTGTGTGTGTGTGTGTGTGTGTGTGTGTGTGTGTGTGTGTGTGTGTGTGTGTGTGTGTGTGTGTGTGTGTGTGTGTGTGTGTGTGTGTGTGTGTGGTGTGTGTGTGTGTGTGTGTGTGTGTGTGTGTGTGTGTGTGTGTGTGTGTGGTGTGGGGGGGGGGGGGGGGGGGGGGGCAGGACTGCAGCTCTCACCCGAGTGCTCAGTGTTTTGAAGATGCCTTCATACATGTTTCCATTCTTCACACGTACGTCACAGGTAGACCCCTAAGGAACCGGGAGAGACCAGGAGAGACCAGGAGAGACCAGCAGGGAACAAGAGGATTAGCTCGTTTATCAGTAAAACCATGAATGGGGAGAAAGCTGTGTAGCCGGCGGAACATCGAAATCGAACCAGCAACCATTTGATATCCAGAAGGACAATGGAGCAGGAAGTAAGGGGCAGGAGTGGACAGCGTGTGGCACTGGTGCTGGAGGGGTCCTCCATGACACTACAGGAAGTACCGCAGGTCACATGACCCATATACAGGAAGTACAGCAGGTGACTTACTACCACAGCTGTGAGGAAGTGCAGCATTCTGGCATTGTTGTAGACTCCCTCGAACGTCTGGAACACAAACAACACAGTCACTCAAACACCTGTACAAGATACACACAGTCACTCAAACACCTGTACAAGATACACACAGAGTCACTCAAACACCTGTACAAGATACACACAGAGTCACTCAAACACCTGTACAAGATAAACACAGTCACTCAAACACCTGTACAAGATACACACAGAGTCACTCAAACACCTGTACAAGATACACACAGAGTCACTCAAACACCTGTACAAGATACACGCAGAGTCACTCAAACACCTGTACAAGATACACACAGAGTCACTCAAACACCTGTACAAGATACACACAGAGTCACTCAAACACCTGTACAAGATACACGCAGTCACTCAAACACCTGTACAAGATACACACAGAGTCACTCAAACACCTGTACAAGATACACGCAGTCACTCAAACACCTGTACAAGATACACACAGTCACTCAAACACCTGTACAAGATACACACAGTCACTCAAACACCTGTACAAGATACACACAGTCACTCAAACACCTGTACAAGATACACAGTCACTCAAACACCTGTACAAGATACACACAGTCACTCAAACACCTGTACAAGATACACACACCCCCACCCCCCCCCCCCCAACTTGAATCCATTTCTGAAATGCCTGAATGTGAGCAGTCGGGTCAGCCCAGTACCACAGTACTACGAAGCAGGGTTTGGAGTCAGCGAGGTAACTTAAGGGTCAACCCGGAGGTTTTTAGAGCCACGACAGTGGTTCACTTTTTTTCTCTTCTTAGCATTGCTTCTATATTCTAGTTAGCTCATCTCTGGTCAACGACGCCGCTCTTGTAGACTTGTTCATGCTTGTGTTTGGTCATGGGGTCCAAACCCCGACCCTTGGGAGTGAACATGCTCATAGCTAGGTTGGAACACCCGGGGTTGACTTAAGGAGTTCATGCCACTTACGAATGACTGCGATTGTTAGGGTTAGTGAAGCCAGACAAGGCAAACATTGCCTAAGTATGTTGAACTTGCTTCGTACAGGCCTGCTCCGTTTTCCTTATTATTCAATGTTCTAATATAGCTACAGAAATCCTATCTGTATCAGTATTGTAATCATATGCAGTTGTTGTGCAATTTGCAAACAAACTAAAAGTGAAGCAGTGAGTTTAAATATCCGGAGAAACAGCAGGCGTTCTGATTGGCTGCTGTAACGGGCCCTACCAGGGATTCTGATTGGGTGTTCATCCTACCCTACCAGGGATTCTGATTGGGTGTTCATCCTACCCTACCAGGGATTCTGATTGGGTGTTCATCCTACCCTACCAGGGATTCTGATTGGGTGTTCATCCTACCCTACCAGGGATTCTGATTGGGTGTTCATCCTACCCTACCAGGGATTCTGATTGGGTGTTCATCCTACCCTACCAGGGATTCTGATTGGGTGTTCATCCTACCCTACCAGGGGTTCTGATTGGGTGTTCATCCTACCCTACCAGGGATTCTGATTGGGTGTTCATCCTACCCTACCAGGGATTCTGATTGGGTGTTCATCCTACCCTACGGGGGGTTCTGATTGGGTGTTCATCCTACCCTACGGGGGGTTCTGATTGGGTGTTCATCCTACCCTACGGGGGGTTCTGATTGGGTGTTCATCCTACCCTACCAGGGATTCTGATTGGGTGTTCATCCTACCCTACGGGGGGTTCTGATTGGGTGTTCATCCTACCCTACGGGGGGTTCTGATTGGGTGTTCATCCTACGGGGGGTTCTGATTGGGTGTTCATCCTACCCTACGGGGGGTTCTGATTGGGTGTTCATCCTACCCGACGGGGTGTTCTGATGTTTTGATTGGCTGTTCAACCTTAGGTTTATACTCACCGCAGAGGACTGGAATGATGGCTTCACTGCTGTTCGACCCCTAAAAAGGCAAAACAAAGTGAACACTGGTTAAAAACCAAGCTAGACAATGGGTTTAGCATCACTGATCTAACCCGGGTAAACACCAACCAACCTGGCTAGTTAGAACAAGTTAAACTGGTCAGATAGATGAAGAACAACTTGTTCTAAATCCAAAGCCCCAGGGAACATCAGAGTGTGTGTTGCTGCACCTCTAGAACAGAGGCTGTACACTGTAGGGGAGATACAGCTGTAGAACATAACAGTGTGGGCATTGTACTGGTCCTACTGGGATGACCACACCAGTGGGAATGGGCAAAGCTAACTGTGAACCCATTCACTTCTGCATGCCTTATACTCTGACTACAACACTCATTAAATATACAAGATGACCACTTGGACTAAATATTCCTGAGTCCTTTCCTAAAACCCTCCTTAGTAAACCACGTTGGGAATTGTGTGCGTGTGTGTGCAACACGGATGTGTTTAAATGTCACATGTTAGCACTTCTGCTATGGACGCTACAGCAGGGCTGACCACACACATCCAGACACTGTTGGCTGGACACACACACACACACACACACACACACACACACACACACACACACACACACACACACACACACACACACACACACACACACACACACACACACACACACACACACACACACACACACACACACACACAGCATCCAATACGACCTTGGTGACGGTGAACCCATCACGTGATGGGTGAGTAATAAACCAGTCCCAGCTTAGCCCTGAGACTAGAGTGAGTCCCCCCCGATAGAGTCCACCTCCTAGGGGGCTGGGGGTCGGGGTACCGGGGGCCTTTCACACACATCACAAGCCAATTGATTTGCTCATCAGCACTTCCACTAAACAGCGGCAGTTCAATAGTTCCTTTTTTGTTTTTTTTAAATCCCCTTCATTTGTCATTTGTTCATGACGTTCATTTATATGTCAAGCGCTTTGATTGGCTGTACCTGTACCGCTTGTCACGTGCAAACCCTAATCTGATAGGTCCGCTGCGTCAGTGCCACGCCCCCCCGGGACACGGCGCTTTAACCGGTAGGCCCCGCGGAGTCATGGGAACATCCCCGGACTGTCCTGGGCAGCCCTGCCGGCCTCCACTCACCTTCCGACGGGCGTTCTGTTGCCGCTGGGCCCGCTGGACGGGGAAGACATGCTGCTGGCGGCGGCGGCGGGAGGCGACGTGCCGTTAGACGCCGCGGGTTTCCGTCCACCGGGACCGGGCTGATGATGTTGATGTTGTTGTTTCAACATGGTCAAGCTTTACCTAAAGCTCACCGGTAATAACGAGGACAAGTCACCGGTTTTTAACTTAAACACCAACCTCACCGGCTAACCAGGCTACGGGACCTTAACCGGCGCTTCTTCTTCTGGTCTCTCTCGCACAAACTACCGACCAGCAGACGGGCTGGTTTATGAAGTCGTCGAGCCGCTGAACGATTTAACGGACGGTGTGTCACGAGACTCCCGTTAAATCAACACGCGAGCGAGCGGTGTGTCGGCGAAGGCTAGCGCTAGCTTCCCCGGCTCTCTCCCCAGTGGTGGTCGGTCGTCGCTTCCCTCCTTCTTCTTCTTCCTTCCTTCTTCTCTCCTCCTCCTCCGCCTCCTCCTCCTCGACTGAAGCCCCTCTGGATGAGACCGAGACCGGTCCGGTGCCGTTACTACGCGGGGTTGAGGTTTCACGGTGAAAACCCTGCGGTCGGTCGGTAACCTCGGCTCGCGGCTGAGTGGAGAGAACCGGCTGGGGGGAAAGGGCGCGCGGGTACATGGGCGTGCGTGCGTGCGTGCGTGTCTGCGCGCGCGCGCCATTCACCCCCCCCCCCTTCACACACACACACACACACACACACGCACACATTGGTGTGCGCGTGCACGCCTGACATACCTTTACCGCAAAGTAAATACATAATCGATCACATTTATCGATATTTGGATTTGGTAGTAAAAAAAAAGGAGGAGGGGGCGGGGCGGGGTGTACTGTACACGTGGCGCCGCCGTGCGTACTTTCAGCTGACCAATGCAAATCAATATGTTCAATCGATCATCTTTAATTGATCGTACCTCTGATACCCCTCGTGCTATGGATGGTGTTTGCCATAAGAAGGGCCACGCTGCCTCATCAATACATATTGGGAAACCCTCGCACTGTATGAATGAGGCGTGTATGAATTATCAGTGCGCCATTACGCGCCATTACGGTTGTTGCGTCAACGCTCCGGTTATTACGGTTATTGCGTCATTACTCCGGTTACTACGGTCAGTGCGTCATTACGCCGGTTATTACGGCTGTGTACACTACTACTGTAATGGCGCCCTCCGTGCGGGACTTGTGAGCACCGGTGAGGTTCAGTGTTAAACTCCGCAGGGGTCATGTGTTGGGGGGGTTGTAACTAACAGTGGAGGCGCTCATTCATTCATTTATTCATACTTTGCCAAAGGTGACCCGGTGAGTGTTGATTGCTTACTGGTTAGGTGAACTGTGATCCAGTCTATACTGTCAATGAGGCGGCGTAGGTTATTCCTTATAATATATATGTGTATATATACATATATATCTAAATAATATATATATATATATATATAGATAAGATGCCTTCATTGTCACTGTATTGTATTCATAATACAATGACATTGGTATCAGTCACAGTGGAGTTCAAACACACACACACACACACTGCATCGAACTATAATACACAAAATAAGATATAGCAAACATATCAAAGTTCTTCTAAAGTGGGCTGCAGAGTCACTGTGCATGTATCTAGAGAGTCTGGGTGGCTTTGGGGAAGAAACGTGTTTATATCAATATAAATATAAACTTATCCACTCCTCTCCTCCCTGTCTGACAGCCCCCCCCCCCTTATGTTGACTCGTAAATGCTGGAGCATCTCGCTCCGTCCCGCCCTGCGGTGCTGTCCCCAGCGGGCGGTCCACCGCCGCTATGACGTCATCGTGGTGGGCGGCGGACACGCGGGCACTGAGGCGGCGGCGGCGGCGGCCCGGGTGGGCGCCAAGACCCTGCTGGTCACCCAGAAGATAGAGACCATCGGTGAGAGAGAGAGAGAAATGGTTCTTCACCACCAGGGATGAACTGTACCTTCAGGACCCCCTCAAGTGTTAACCCAGGGTCTCCCCCCCCCCCCTGCAGGGGCCCTGTCCTGTAACCCGTCCCTGGGGGGCGTGGGGAAGGGCCAGCTGGTCCGGGAGGTCGACGCGCTGGACGGTCTGTGCGGCCGCGCCGGGGACCGCGCCGGGATCAACTTCTCCATGCTGAACCGCAGCAAGGGCCCCGCGGTGTGGGGGCCCCGCGCCCAGCTGGACCGCCAGCGCTACCGCCGCTTCATCCAGGTGACGCCCCTTGGCGACCGCACTGCCTAGCAACCAGACCCCCTGCTTCAGAAAGGATGGAAACGTGATATCTCCTCCCTCCTCTCTCCCCTCTCAGAGTGAGCTCCAGACAACCCCCAGGCTGGAGGTCCTGGAGGGGTCTGTGGAGGAGCTGCTGGTGGAGGAGGAGGTGGACCCAAGGAGACCCGGCCAGCACAGAGTCACTGGGATACGCCTCGGTAGGAACGCTCGGTAGGAGCTTTAAACATTATGGCTAGAGATGGGACTGAGCTAAGAGCTAACTCCTGTCTCTCTCTCTCAGCTGGAGGTGCCGCATCACTACAGGCCCACTCGGTGATTCTGACCACAGGAACCTTCCTGTCGGGCTTTCTGTTCCTGGGCCAGACCACCTCCCCGGGGGGCCGGATGGGGGATGCCCCGTCCGGCGGCGGTCTGTCCCGCACCCTCAAGGAGACCCTGGGTCTGCAGGTGGGCCGGCTGCGGACCGGGACCCCGCCCCGCCTCCTGAAGGACACGGTGGACCTGAGCCTGGCCTCGCTGCACCCCCCCGACCAGCGGCCCACACCCTTCAGCTTCCTCAACACACACACCTACTGCAAGGTGAGGCCCACTAGTGACACTCCCTGGGCGTAATATGTCTATATATATATATATATATATGTCTATATAGATATATATATGTCTATATATATATATGTCTATATATATATATCTATATATATATATCTATATATATATCATATCTATATATCTATATATCTATATACATATCTATATATATATATACATATATATATATCTATATATCTATATATATATATATATATATATATATATATATATATATACACACACACACACATATACTGTATATATATGTGTATATATATATATATATATATATGTGTATATATGTGTGTGTGTATATATAGATAGATAGATAGATATATATAGATATAGATATAGATATATATATATAGACGTAGATAGATAGATACACACAGATACACACACACAGTATGTCTACACGTGGCTATATGTGTCTAGACATGTCTATATATGTACCTACTGATAAGTCGGTACATACACCATACCTCTGGGTTCCCTTCGAGAGGGGGTGTTGGTGTGCTGGGGTGGTGTAGGATGCTGGTTTGATTCCCTGTGTTCCCGTGTGCAGCCGGAGGAGCAGCTGCCGTGCTACCTGGTTCACACAACGCCAGGGGTGGAGCGCGTTGTGATGGAGTGTCTCCATGACAACAGTCACATCCAGCAGGACACCAAAGGACCCAGGTACCACTAATGTTTAATCTCAGGGTGTGTGCGTGTGTGAGAGAGAGTCTAAGTGTAGGGTCAGGTACTGTAGTAGTTAACCTCAGGTGTGCGTGTGTGTGTGGTCAGGTACTGCCCCTCCATTGAGTCCCGAGTCCTGCGGTTCCCGGGGCGGAAGCACCAGGTGTGGCTGGAGCCGGAGGGCGTGACCTCTGACCTCATGTACCCCCAGGGTCTGTCCATGACCATGCCCCCAGACATGCAGCTCCGCCTCCTCAGAGAGATCCCCGCCCTGCACCGCGTGGAGATCAGCACACCTGGTACATTCATCACTACCATACAACACACCTGGTACCTGTCCACTACCAGGGTAGTGACACATTCATTAGTACCATCACTGTCATCACTATCACCTGGTACCTGTCCGCTACGAGGGTAGTGACACATTCATCACTACCATACAACACACCTGGTACCTGTCCGCTACGAGGGTAGTGACACATTCATCAGTACCATCACTATCACCTGGCACCTGTCCGCTAAGAGGGTAGTGACACATTCATCAGTACCATACAACACACCTGGTACCTGTCCGCTACGAGGGTAGTGACACATTCATCAGTACCATCACTATCATCACTATCACCTGGTACCTGTCCACTAGGAGGGAAGTGACACATTCATCACTACCCTCCATCTTCTTTCTTCCAGGGTACGGGGTGCAGTACGACTACGTCTGCCCCACCCAACTGTCCCCGTCCCTGCAGGTGAAGACCACCCAGGGCCTCTTCCTCGCCGGACAGATCAACGGGACCACGGGCTACGAAGAGGCCGCCGCTCAGGTGTGTGGTCAACCTTAAACCCTAACCCTCCCTAACCTTAAACCAGATGTTTTAGTATTGTGTTTTATTGCCTTACTGTATTTTAGGTTTTATATTTTGTTACTTATTTTATTTGTCTGTTGTCTCCTATTGTGACAGTAACACTTTCCCTCATGGTTAATAAAGTCTAATAATGATTTACTTTATTAATGCTTAATTAATAACAATGAAGTGTCTTTGCGATAGGACACCACAGCCTACTGACAGGCAGGTTGCTCAGATAAAGGTTCAGTAGTTGTCTTGAACAACTCACTTCATCACGTCGACCACAAGCTAGCCGGCCGCGTGCTGTAGTTCTCGCCGCTGGACCGAGGGGGGCGGGGCCTAATGTCAAAGAGACCGGCCAATCGCAGCGGGGGGGAGGGGCTTCTGTCCCGGCTCCTTGTCAGTCAGTCCCATGGGTTTCCTGTTGTCGTGAGAGCGAACTGCCCCTTTAAAACCCCAAGGTTATTGAATTTGTGTGTATGTGTGTGTGTGTGTGTGTGTAGGGTCTGTGGGCGGGGGTGAACGCAGCCCGCTCTGCGCTGGCGGCCCCTCCCCTGGCGCTGTCCAGGACGGAGAGCTACATCGGGGTGCTGGTGGACGACCTGGTGACCCGGGGGGTCACGGAACCGTACCGCATGTTCACCAGCCGGGCCGAGTTCAGGACCCGGCTGAGACCCGACAACGCAGACCTGCGCCTCACGCTGAAGGGTGTGAACACACACACACACACACACACACACACACACACACACACACAGGAGAAAAAAAACACACACACACAGGAGAGACACACACACAAACATGAGACACGCACACACAAACACAGGAGATACACACACACACAGGAGAAACAAACACACACACACACACACACACACAGGAGAGACACACACACAAACATGACACACACACGCACACAAACACAAGAGACACACACACAGGAGAGACGCACACACAAACAGGACACACACACACACAGGTGAGGAGAGAGTCACACAGGACAACAAACAAACACACTTGTGAGGACACACAGGACGACGACAAAGAACCCACACACAGTAAATACAGTATTAAGGCTACGTTTTTAACTCTACACATACTTGTTGTGGACCTCAGTCTGCCCCTGGGAGCTATGACCTTCATAAGGTTATGACCTCTGGTGTGCTGTGACCTCCAGGGTTCGAGGAGGTGGGCTGTGTGTCGGCCCGGCGCTACAGCGAGGCGGTGCGGGTGAGGGACACTCTCCAGGAGGCCTTCGCCACGCTGGACTCCCTGTCCCGGACCGCCGGCGCCTGGAGGAAGACCCTGCAGACAGACTGCATCAGCCAGACCAGGGCGGGGATGATCACGTAAGACCAGTCGGAACATGGGAGGAGGTCATGTGTTTGTCTATCAGCAAGATAACTCAAAAAGTTATGTACGAGTGAGGGACCTCTAGTTAAAGATATCGATGCATAATGTGTTGTATGTTTGGAAGACTGAAAAGAGGAAAACAGTTTTGATGAAAGGTTGAGGATCTGGTGGTTTCAACATGCCAATGAGGATCTAAAGCCATGGAGTGGGTCCCCGGGCCAGAAGGACCCCCTTAGGTAGATCTAAAGCCATGGAGTGGCTCCCCGGGCCAGAAGGACCCCCTTAGGTAGATCTAAAGCCATGGAGTGGGTCCCCGGGCCAGAAGGACCCCCTTAGGTAGGTCTAAAGCCATGGATTGGGTCCCCGGGCCAGAAGGACCCCTTAGGTTGAGAGGATGGGTGTTCTGTGTCCAGGGCCAGGGAGCTGCTGCAGTACAACGACATCACCTTCGACAGCCTGGTCGCCGCCTTCCCACAATCCCTTGCACCGTTCCTGGAGTTCTCCCAAAGAATCAAGATAGAAGGTGGGAGTCGAGTCTGACATGTGTAGCTAACCCCTTGTCTCCGTCTCCTAGCTGGTAGCTAACCCCTTGTCTCCGTCTCCTAGCTGGTAGCTAACCCCTTGTCTCCGTCTCCTAGCTGGTAGCTAACCCCTTGTCTCCGTCTCCTAGCTAACCCCTTGTCTCCGTCTCCTAGCTGGTAGCTAACCCCTTGTCTCCGTCTCCTAGCTAACCCCTTGTCTCCGTCTCCTAGCTGGTAGCTAACCCCTTGTCTCCGTCTCCTAGCTGGTAGCTAACCCCTTGTCTCCGTCTCCTAGCTAAACCCTTGTCTCCTAGCTGGTAGCTAACCCCTTGTCTCCGTCTCCTAGCTAACCCCTTGTCTCCGTCTCCTAGCTGGTAGCTAACCCATTGTCTCCGTCTCCTAGCTGGTAGCTAACCCCTTGTCTCCGTCTCCTAGCTGGTAGCTAACCCCTTGTCTCCGTCTCCTAGCCGTGTAGCTAACCCCTTGTGTCCGTCTCCTAGCCGTGTACCAACCCCACTGTGAGCTCCAGAAGCGTGAGATTGAGAGGATCCAGAGGGAGGAGGGGATGTCTCTGTCTCCAGACCTAGACTACCTCTCCCTGCCCGTGTCCCTGTCCCAGGAGGTCCGGGAGGTGCTGGACCACGCCCGGCCCGCCACCGTGAGTTACAGCCACGTCGGGTCATCCAATAGCACGTTAGCCCCGGGTATGGCGACGTCATCGCCTGGTGGCCGTTTCCAGCTAATCGGACCGGTTGTCGCAGTGACCCATTCTGCCCTAGAGGTGGTGCTGTTGCTGCAGATTGACGTGTGTGCGAGTGCCCGCATGTCTGCCTGTTTTTCAGTTGCTTCCACTCTGGGCCGGAGGGAATACCAGATGAATGCAGAGACAGTGTAGTAACATGTTGTTTTAATAACATACTGTTTTCATACAGTTATTTTGGTAAAAAAGTATTTTTTATTTGATTGTTTAGTGTTCAGTTCCTAACTGAGGCTAGAGACATTATTTCAAATTCTAAGCCTGTACCTGAAATGACCTTGTGACCTCCAGGATCTTGCTCAGACCCCCAAGGGGGCCGTGTCTCCTACCGATGACATCACGGCGGGTGGGCGTGTCTTTGTCTCGTATTGATGACCTAGTCAGTAACGCTCCTGTCTCCTGTCCTCCAGCTGGGCTCGGCCACACGTCTTCCCGGCATGACGCCCGCCGCCATCGTCCACCTACTCAACTACGTCCAACAGACCAACCAGAACCCCAGGACCCGGGGGAGGACCTCCAGACCACCTGGGCCCCAGGAGGGAGAGAGGACCAAAGCCACGTCCTGACCTGACCTCTACCTCAGAACACATGACCTTTTGAAGTATAGATCCTACAAAATGTACAAAAATAAACTATGGTGTTTTTTTTTAACTAAATAAACCGTAAACTGATGAACTTGACTCCCGGTCCAACACGCTGTGGTCAGCTGGTCCACATGGGTGTGGAGGTGGAGCTCTCTAGCGCCACCAGCAGGGCGGCGGCGGTCACCAGCAGCAGGGTGAGGGCGCTGCAGGGTCTGACCACACCCCCGGCTCCTGCCCCGCCAGACAGGGCGTGGCCGTCCAGCTCCGCGGCCCCGCGGCCCAAGAAGTCGAAGGGAAGCCTCCAGCCAGGCTGGGGCCGGGCCCGGGGGGCTGGGGGGGAGGAGGTGGTGTCCACGAAGAGAAGCTGGGAGCTCAGGATCAGGGAGGAGGAGGAGGAGCACTACGGAGGAGAAGAGCAGGAGGGAGACATGGATAAGGAGAAGAGCAGGAGACATGGATGAAACTAACTAAACTAACACCTTGAGTATTCTTCAACACATACAACATATGCATCCTTAAACCAACAAAGGTCCTTAAAACTAACATAACTAACACCTAAACCTTAAGTATCCTTAAACTTACATGTTAACCTTCACTAACAATTTAAACATGTGCCACTTTAACATGCATAAAGCTGGTCTACTTAAACTGAAATCGAACTAACAGCTACATGCTAACCTTAACTTAGATCATAGCTGCATTGAAAGGTTTCCGTTCACGTCTTGTGGTCATAAGGGGCAGGATCTTATTGGCTGAGCTGTCGGGACTAAGCAGCGGTTCCTACCTTGATGGTTTCACACAGGAAGTGGTACTGGGCTCCCAGGATGTGGTTTTGAGGCAGGTCCATCCAGCCAAGACGTGCCCACAGCACCCGGATGGAGAGCGACAGGGGCAGGGTGCAGCCTGTCTCACAGCTCTCCTGAGAGAGAGACAGATGGGTGGAGAGAGAGAGATTAGTGTAGAGTGACAGGGGCAGGGTGCAGCCTGTCTCACAGCTCTCCTGAGAGAGAGAGACAGGTGGGTGGAGAGAGAGAGATTAGTGTAGAGCAACAGACAGAGGGGAAAGAAGAGTAGAGAGATAGGTGAATCAAGAGAGAGACAGAGGTCCTTTATATTGGTTAGATATATGGAGGGTTTATGAATATGTTACATGAATATGTATAAATACGACACCATGTGTGTACCTGGATGTCGACGGGGGGGCAGTCCCGGAGCAAGACTCTGGTCCAGTCTGGTTCTGGACCCCAGTTCATGGCCAGATGGTCTGGAGGAGAGACCAGACCCTGGAGGACCTGGTAGAGCTGGAACCTGAGCTCAGAGCAGGAAACCCCAGGTGAGCTGGGTCTACCAGACAGAGAGAGCAGACATGGAAGAACAGGAGTCAAAGAAAAAAACATCCGTTTGTGGCCCACAAACACAAATCCACAATATCTGCAGAGCCTCTCTTAAGTCCTACCCATACAGTACTAGGTTCTACACATCATACACTCAGTCCTACACCCACAACTCTACACCCACAGCCCTACACCCATAGTCCTAGATCTACAGTCCTACATCCGTACACCCACAACCATACACCCAGTATGTGAGACCAACAACACACTCTACACCCAACGTTCCAGGTTAGGTTAGAGGAGCCCAACAGTTCTAGCCCCATGAGGGGTACCTGAAAGAGCATCCGGTGATGGTGTTGCGAGGGAAGAGGACAGGGGAACGTCTCCTGGGGTCCGAGGAACACTCTCCTCCATCAGAGACCCCCATCACCGTGATCTGATCCACGGTCAAGGAGAAAACCTTGGGTGTGTTACCAACTGCTAAACCAAAGATATCTTTCAATAGCATGAACATGAGGACAGGAGATAAAGGATACTGGCGCCACCGATCCATTGAAGCGGCCAATCACAGGCGAGCCCAGTGGAAGGCCGACTGCGGGGATTGGTCCGGACGGGGTGGGGCGGGGCGTGGCTAGCTGTGGGGAGGGGAAGTGAGACCATATAAGGTCGGTGTGTGTCACCAAGCCACCTGAACATAACTGACAGACTTCTGACCTCATTATTCTAGCTATTGTTTATCTAGTCCTTATATGTACTTCAACACATCAGGAATACAATAACAAACAAAAACTAAATAAAAAAAATCAACATAAATGCAATACCAAAAACACTGATAGAAAATAACAGGAGCTCTGGGCCCCTAGGATTAGGATAGAGGAGAGAGAAGAGAGAGGAGGGGAGTGAGAGGTGAGGAGAGAGGAGAGGAGAGAGGAGGGGAGTGAGAGGTGAGGAGTGAGAGGTGAGGAGAGAGGAGGGGAGTGAGAGGTGAGGAGAGAGGAGGGGAGTGAGAGGTGAGGAGAGAGGAGAGAGAGGAGGGGAGTGAGAGGTGAGGAGAGAGGAGGGGAGTGAGAGGTGAGGAGAGAGGAGAGAGAGGAGGGGAGTGAGAGGTGAGGAGAGAGGAGGGGAGTGAGAGGTGAGGAGAGAGGAGGGGAGTGAGAGGTGAGGAGAGAGGAGAGAGAGGAGGGGAGTGAGCGGTGCGGCGCGGGCGGGGCGTGCGCGGTGCGGCGAGCGGCGGGGCGTGCGCGGTGCGGAGCGCGGCGGGGTGCGCGGTGCGGAGCGCGGCGCGAGCGGCGGGGCGTGCGAGGTGCGGAGCGCGGCGCGGAGGCGGGGCGTGCGCGGTGCGGCGCGAGGCGGGGCGCGCGGTGCGCGGCGCGGCGGGGCGTGCGCGGTGCGGCGCGGGCGGGGCGTGCGCGGTGAGCGGCGCGGCGGGGGTGCGCGGTGCGGCGCGGGGCGCGCGGCGGGGCGTGCGCGGTGCGGGCGCGGCGGGGGTGAGCGGTGCGGGCGCGGCGGGGGCGTGCGCGGTGCGGGCGCGGCGGGGCGTGCGCGGTGCGGGCGCGGCGGGGCGTGCGCGGTGCGGCGCGCGGCGGGGCGTGCGGGTGCGGCGCGGGCGGGGCGTGCGCGGTGCGCGGCGCGGGCGCGCGGCGGGGCGTGCGCGGTGCGGGCGCGCGGGAGCGCGGGGCGGTGAGAGGTGAGGAGAGAGGAGGGGAGTGAGAGGTGAGGAGAGAGGAGGGGAGTGAGAGGTGAGGAGAGAGGAGAGAGAGGAGGGGAGTGAGAGGTGAGGAGAGAGGAGGGGAGTGAGAGGTGAGGAGAGAGGAGGGGAGTGAGAGGTGAGGAGAGAGGAGGGGAGTGAGAGGTGAGGAGAGAGGAGAGAGAGGAGGGGAGTGAGAGGTGAGGAGAGAGGAGAGGAGAGAGGAGGGGAGTGAGAGGTGAGGAGTGAGAGGTGAGGAGAGAGGAGGGGAGTGAGAGGTGAGGAGAGAGGAGGGGAGTGAGAGGTGAGGAGAGAGGAGAGAGAGGAGGGGAGTGAGAGGTGAGGAGAGGAGTGAGAGGGGAGGAGAGAGGAGGGGAGTGAGAGGTGAGGAGAGAGGTGAGGAGAGAGGAGGTGAGGAGAGAGGAGAGAGGAGAGGGTCCAGCAGCGTACCGTGAAGCTCAGGGAGTGACTCTGAGACAGGAGGCGGTCCAGCTCCACGTCAGCCAAGACCAGGGACACCGTAGCTCTGCTCAGCTCCCCCCTCCCCGTGAACACCACCTCCAGCTCCACCTGGCGGCCGGCGTCACGGACACACACACACACACACACACACACACACACACACGCACGCACGTCACACGTCACACCGTATTACATGACGCCGTTAGCCTCACGGTTTGCTGTATGACACCATTAACTGTATTGCCATTTGCTGTATAGACAACTTTCCTCAGCCACGCCCCTCATTTCCTCTCCCTCTCTCTCTCTGAAACGCTCGTCTATAGTTCTGGTGAACAGGCTCCTCCCCCGCTGACCTTTGCCACCACGTGGAGACAGGATCGGTCGAGCCTTCGGGGCGCCGGCCAGGAGGAGAGCGGAGTCACCGGGACCTAGAAGCACACGTTCTAGATGAGACAGAACCTGGAGCGGAGCTCTACTGTCATCCCCGCGTAGGGTCCCCGACCCCGAGGTCGGGAACCACCGCACTAGAATATAATGTCTATTGCGATGACGAGGGACGCTCCGATTAATCGACAGCCGATATTCATTTTTCAGCTCTCAAATGCGGCCGATCAGAAGAGCCGATCGGATGACGCAAAATACAGGACGCTTTTCTCAATGCGATGTGAGCGAAGCAGAAATCCTGGCAGCACTGCTGAAAGCTTCCGGTAAATACAGATCAATCATATTATCATATATCCTAGTTTATCGTTTACATTTTCTTGTGGGTGGGTAAGATTGATCAAAAGATGTGTGCTTTATCTCGTAGCTTCACGTAGCGGCTTTTAATAATCCAAGAAGAATGAATGTGTTCTCTGTCTACCTTTCTGTGTTTAGAGCACTGTTTCTGTGTGTGTGTGTGTGTGTGTGAGATGATATTATCGTGATATATTATATATATATATATTATATTTCTGCAATGCATTTCAGAATAGTTACTTTTATTGCTGTTATATATGTAATAGTAATTACATATATAATACTACACAATATATGGAACTTTAAGATCCCCATAACCCCCACCCACCATGTGATCGGCAATCGCTGATCGGTCCCAAAAGCCCTGATGGGAGCATCCCTGATAATGACTCTATGACGCAGTCGTCACACTCACCAGCATGTCCACCGGCTGCTCCGACTCTGGCACCGGGAGCTGGAAGAAGAACAGCAGGTTAGCAGTGAGGAGAGAGACAGAGACAGAGACAGAGACACAAAGAGAGACAGAGAGAGAGAGAGAGAGAGAGAGAGAGAGAGAGAGAGAGAGAGAGAGAGAGAGAGAGAGAGAGAGAGAGAGAGAGAGAGAGAGAGAGAGAGAGAGAGAGAGAGAGAGAGAGAGAGAGAGAGAGAGAGAGAGAGAGAGAGAGAGAGAGAGAGAGAGAGAGAGAGAGAGAGAGAGAGAGAGAGAGAGAGAGAGAGAGAGAGAGAGAGAGAGAGAGAGAGAGAGAGAGAGACCTTGAGCAGCTTCAGGTCAGTGTAGTAGGAGGAGGCCCTCAGGGCGGGGTCTGTAGCACAGGAGTCAGCAGAGACCACACGGGTACAGGAGACCACCGAGGACCTCATGAATTCTGCACACACACGATGGAGGAGTTACCATGGAAACATGCTGCACCTCTATCTGACCCACTGACCCTTCACTTAAAAAGCTGCTCCCTTACTGGCCGGGTTCCGGTCCACACAGGAAGCGCTTCCTGCCCCTGGAGAGGGCTGTCGGAGGAGACCCCATAGCGATGACGTGGAGTAATAGGTCAGGATGACATCATCAACCTGCGACAGATAGACAGATGGGAGGGTCATTTGGTGTCTGGCGGTGTCTATCATACAGTGTGTGTGTATGTGTGTGTGTGTGTGGTACCCTGTAGAAGGGCCTGGCGTGGGGCCTGGTGACTAGAGGCTCAGGTCCTGAGAAGCGGTAGGAGGCCCCCAGAGCCGGGGCTGCAGGCAGAGAAGATGGAGCTGAGCGGAAGGTTCCATTTTCTACAGACGGGGGGGGGGGGAAATCAGAATGCTTTTATTGTCGTTGTACAAGTACAACAAAATTGTCCATGTCGTGGTTCCACCCATATTAGAAGAGAGAGAGACAAAGATATGGATAATGTGTTTTTTTAATAATTACTAAATAATATATTTTTGTATCTTATTTTAGTTTTTTCGTGCTTTGCGAAGGCTAATATACATTTCTCATTTAATAAAGCCTTTGAAGTGGAATTGAATAAAGGCAGAGAGAGCCCTAGAGAGAGACAGAAGTGAACACAGATGGTGATTCCCAGACCAGCTGGTCTCTCTCTGGAGTCTGGAGGCCCAACAGAGGCAGAAGAGGGTTGAGAACTCTCACCCGGAGGCCGGACACAGAACAGCCCGTCGGCCCGCGTGACCAGCGCCGGGTCCACGTTGGCCCGGAACATTAGCCAGTCCTCCACACACGACCCGGACCTGAGGACCACAACCAACATCAGGGCTCCGTCCTCTGAGCTCAACACCCCCCCCCCCCCTCCCTCCCTCTTTGAATTTAGCAATTCTGAACACATCTTCAGAGCTATACACATGGGAAATGAACCACGTCTGAATGTATGGCGTGGCCCCAGCTGCAGGGCGTACCTGGTCTCCTCTGGACAGCCCCTGAACACCGAGCGGAGGTCTGCCACGCCGCAGTCCAGCAGGTCGCAGCAGCAGCCGATGTCACACAGGCCTGGGCTGAGGTCACAGAGACACACTGCGGACAGAGGATAGAGGGCTTTAACAAGGGGGGGCTGTACACGTTATGCCTCACCTTCACCCATTCATACACACCTTCATACACCGGCGGCAATGTCAGCCATGAATGTGTGTGCAGGGGTGACAGGGTGAGTGTGTGTGTGCAGGGGGTAACAGGGTGTGTGGGTGCAGGAGATGACAGGGTGGATGTGTGTGCAGGGGGTGAGTGTGTCTGCAGGGAGTGACAGGGTGAGTGTGTGTGCAGGAGGTGACAGGGTGAGTGTGTGTGTGCAGGAGGTGACAGGACAGGGGTCAGGGCTCTCTGACGTCAGCACACAGCATGTCTCAGTCACTCAGTCACTCAGTCACTCAGTCACTCAGTCACTCAGTCACTCAGTCACTCAGTCACTCAGTCACTCAGTCACTCAGTCGGTCCTACCGTCTAGTGGCCCCCCGGGCCCGGGGGAGGGGGAGGGAGAGATAGAGGGGGGCTCCCCGGTGCTCCAGCCCGTGACCGGAGTCACCTCGGTCTGGTTGGCGGCGGCGGTGGAGTTGGGGTCGCCGGTCGTCGCGTCCAATCCGCTGCTCTGGTTGTTGTTGTTGTTATTCTCCTCCTCCGGACTCGTCGTCGTCAGACCGCCCGGGGTCGGGGTCGGACCGTCCGACCCCTCGCCGGGGGTCGGACCGTACAACGACCCGCCGTCTGCGGTCGGGCTGCCGGGAGGCGGCGGGGCGGTGGGTCCGGACTCTGTGGCGGCTCGGGTCAACCCGACACACACGACCATCCACAGATGGAGAGAACGGCGCCGAGCAGGGGGGGTCATGACGTCACATCCCCTGAGACCCGCACTGCTCTTACACGCTGGCTAACGCTACGGTCCACTAACACGGGTTAACGACACCCACGCTGGCTAATGCTAACGTAGCGGCTATCGAGCTGTGCATTAAAAGCTCAAACGATAAAAACCTGTGAACAAAATATGCAACCCAAGCGCCACCGAGAGCAGGAGAAGCTTCGCGTTGCCAAGGAACGAAGACGCCAAATACCTTAACTTCCGTTTCTATGGGAAAGTGTGCGCCGCTGTTCTGTGCTCGACCTCTGCCGTCAACACATGGTTCCGCTGCCAGACATATCCAATGAGAAACCAATCGATTGACTTGATCAATCCATAATAAATACAAATTCATACATAAGTCTGTCGATGTGTTTGTTTTGTTTTATTGTACGTCCTCGTTGTACGTCGTCGCGTATCATCATCATCGCAGTCTAAGGTCTTCCGTATCACGGATGTACTTTGAAGACTTGATTTTCTAATATTCAATATTAGAATTTAAATTTGACAAATAAAACAATATATATATATTGCGACGCCCTATGAAAAGCAGTGTTTTGTATCACGTTTACACGGTGACACTTTAAATATGTGAATAGTGTTAGGAAGAGGGGTTGCTAGGCAACACGGCGTCGGCGACTGTTGGTCCTAAAGGAAAGAAAAGAAAATCCGTGAGTTGAGACTTTTATTATAAACGTTTGTCTTTACATCAATTGTCTTGACCGTCTAGTCTACATGTTAGTTGGTCTACATGTTAGTCAATGTGTTAGTTAGTCTGTTATTCTAGACTAACAGGTAGTCTAACATATAGACTAACAGATAGACTAATATATAGACTAACATATAGACTAACAGATAGACTAACAGGTAGACTAACATATAGACTAACAGATAGACTAATATATAGACTAACATATAGACTAACAGATAGACTAACTGTTAGTCTATCTGTTAGTCTACCTGTTAGTCTACCTGTTAGTCTATATGTTAGTCTATATGTTAGTCTATCTGTTAGTCTACGTGTTAGTCTATATGTTAGTCTATCTGTTAATCTATATGTTAGTCTACCTGTTAATATATCTGTTAGTCTATATGTTAGTCTATATGTTAATCTATATGTTAGTCTATATGTTAGTCTACGTGTTAGTCTACCTGTTAGTCTATCTGTTAGTCTATCTGTTAGTCTACGTGTTAGTCTACGTGTTAGTCTATATGTTAGTTTATATGTTAGTCTATATGTTAGTCTATCTGTTAATCTATATGTTAGTCTACCTGTTAATATATCTGTTAGTCTATATGTTAGTCTATATGTTAGTCTACCTGTTAGTCTGTTAGTCTACGTGTTAGTCTATATGTTATATATCTGTTAGTCTATAGTTACCTGTTAGTCTATCTATTAGTATATCTGTTAGTCTGTTAGTCTACCTGTTTGTCTGTTAGTCTACCTGTTAGTCTGTTAGTCTATCTGTTAGTCTATATGTTAGTCTACCTGTTAGTCTATCTGTTAGTCTACCTGTTAGTCTGTTAGTCTATCTGTTAGTCTACCTGTTAGTCTGTTAGTCTATCTGTTAGTCTATATGTTAGTCTACCTGTTAGTCTACCTGTTAGTCTGTTAGTCTATATGTTATTCTACCTGTTTGTCTGTTAGTCTACCTGTTAGTCTGTTAGTCTATCTGTTAGTCTACCTGTTAGTCTATCTGTTAGTCTGTTATTCTACCTGTTAATCTGTTAGTCTACCTGTTAGTCTATCTGTTAGTCTGTTATTCTACCTGTTAATCTGTTAGTCTACCTGTTTTTCTATGGCAATGACTAAACATGTAGTTTAACGTCTGTTTGTTCTCCCTGTGAAACAGAGGTCGACCAGCGTCATCATGTCGCAGGAGAAGCAGCCTCACCTGGACGGAGATCTACATCTCCGCTCCGAGCTGTGTGTTTACATCATACTTTAGCTTATTAAAACATCAAAATCATTATAATGAATTGCATGTGTCACTATATATTCAAGAATAACTATTATATTATTTTAATTTAATATATATATCACAGGCTGAGGCGAATGAGAACGAAGAAAAATATTTGCTTCGATTCCCTTTTCCATTTCTCCAGAAAATGTGGGCGGGACGTTATGAGATGTCAGTTTAACAAAGATGGCTCCCTATTGGCTGTAGGGTTGAGTGACGGGGCCGTCAAGGTCAGTGGTGACAGGGTGAACGACTCTTCTAGTGGTGACATTGTGAATGTGTGACAGGGTGAATGTGTGTGGAGGGGGTGACAGTGGGGTGACAGGGTTTAGTGTGGTGGTGGT
>CM051014.1:2550913-2555913 GCA_027704905.1 Muraenolepis orangiensis | reverse complement strand
CTGGCTAGGGCCCATAAGGACGCTACAGGAGGTCAACCTGCCACACTGGCTAGGGCCCAGAGCGCAACGCACACCTGTAACATACAAGCAGCGGTGAAGTCAAACTACTGCAGCAGGCCAATTACAATGGCTGCTTGAGGGCTCCTCCAGAGACACAGGGAATGAGGAATCCAGTTTGATTGCAATGTTTGTATACTGGTGACCGGTGCAGTTGGTACACGCCACAGCTTTCTCCTTAAGTGTGTGTGTGTGTGTGTTGTTGGTTGCTGGTTTAATTCAAGGTCAATGATAACCAAGGACCGACAGGTGTGTACCCAGCCACAGAGTACTCAGTGTGACTCAGGCCCGGTGAGGCTGCTTAACACAACCACCAACCACACACACAATGGACAACCACACACACAACCACCAACCACACACACAACCACCAACCACACACACAACCACCAACCACACACACAACCACCAACCACACACACAATGGACAACCACACACACAACCACCAACCACACACACAATGGACAACCACACACACAACCACCAACCACACACACAATGGACAACCACACACTTCACAACAACACAAATAGAAACACCAGGAGTGATTAGATTAGATTAGATTAGATTAGATTAGATTAGATTCTAATGTATTGTCATTGCACAGCACAGCAAGTACAGGTGCAGCGAACAAAATAATTTAGAGTGAGTGAGTAAGTCGGAATATAGAGTTAGAGTTAAAATGTTCATCTAAAATAAGTAAGCAAAGCTTTATTTATGGAGCGCTTTTTAAAACACGTGACAAAGAGCTTCACACGCATACACACGAGGGCGACTAAGTCCAAATACAGCACAATGACAGCCAAACTGAAACCAACAACAGGTTTATTTGAGAGGTTTAAGGAGAGGAGCAGTAGTACGGAAGGTATTCATAGAGCAGGGTAGGGCTGTCTCACGCCGCTCCCTCCCGGCCCGTCACGAGGGGGGACATCAATAACACACAGTAGAACATGACGTGTGTGTGTGTGTGTGCTGTTGTGTCGGACGTTAGCTTCAGATGAACCCCTGCTCAGATAAGACTTGACTCTACGGTTGCCGGAGCGTCACATGACCAGCGTGACCCAATCACATGACTGACACAGATCATAGAAGGTGTCAATCATTTACACTACAACTGGTTGGTGAATGATAAAACCACACACACACACACACACACACACACACAGAAAACATACAAAGACACAAACAAATGATATATATGCACAAATGGGATGTGTGTTATAATGTGTGTGTGCCTGTGTGTGTGTGTGTGTGTGCGTGTGTGTGTGTGTGTGTGTGGTTGTGTGTCTGTGTGTGTGTGTGTGCCTGTGTGTGCCTGTGTGTGTGTGTGTGTGTGTGTGCCTGTGTGTGTGTGCCTGTGTGTGTGTGCCTGTGTGTGTGTGTGTGTGTGTGTGTAGGCACCACGTGGACCCAGGAGATCGTAGACCTTCTCCTCCATCAGGGGGACCCCGAGGTCTGCAGCCGGGGTCCCATTGCCATCAGGATGCCTTTCCTGGAGATCTTCTCCCCTCCCCCGGTCCCCTCAGGTCTGGACCTGTCTGTCAGTATACCTGTCTATACAGCTACAAGTCTGTCTGTCTGCCTGTCTGCCTGTCTGTCTGTATACCTGTCTATACAGCTACAAGTCTGTTGGTCTGCCTGTCTGTCTGTATACCTGTCTATACAGCTACAAGTCTGTTGGTCTGCCTGTCTGTCAGTATACCTGTCTATACAGCTACACGTCTGTCGGTCTGTCTGTATGTCTACCTGTCTGTACAGCTACCTGTCTGTCGGTCTGCCTGTCTGTCAGTATACCTGTCTATACAGCTTACAGTCTGTTGGTCTGCCTGTCTGTGTGCATACCTGTCTATGCGGCTACCTGTCTGTCGGTCTGTCTGTCTGTCTACCTGTCGATGATGATGATGATGATATGTTCCAGGTCTTGACCTCCTGAAGGTCATGCCCCCCCCCAGGGTCATCAAGACCCACCTTCCCTTCCAACTGGTCCCTGAAGGGTTCTGGAAGAACAAGTGCAAGGTGAGGTTCCCCTGGAGGTCTGGAGCCTCCCCACAGATGTGGGACACCTGTTTGAATTAGGTCTGTAGGCTTGCTGCAAGTCAAACCTTAACATAAATAACATCAAAGAGACACACAACAAAGTAAGGGTGCAAAAGTCACTTTACTAAAGTAATTAACTAAGTTATGTTAACTGTGTCACGTGTGTGGAATATGTGAGAGTGAACATGACACCCTGGTTCCACCTGGGGAGGGAGCCGGAGTCAGGGCTTGGTGTGGGTGGGACCCAGAAGCAGAGCGAGAGAAGCAAGGTAACTAAATGGTCTTTTAATTGACCAGTGGACGCGCTGATTAGGCTGAGCAGATGGCAGTCCAACGAGAAACAAACCCAGAAAGTACAAAACATGGTCCAAAAACATGGTCAAGGCCAGCAGAGGGTGGGAGGAAACAGGTTGTCGAGGGTTGAGGGAAAGGTACAAAAACTCTGAGGCAAAAACACAAAGTGGTTATCCAGGCGATGGTCAAAACACAGGGAATCACAAACAGAACATAATACGTGAGACTTTGACTTGAAACAGACGTGAAGCTTTCAGAGATTCAGTGTGATAATCCAGCGGTGAATGACAGACAAGACATGGTTTAAATACAGCTTGTCAATGAGGTGTGATTGACAACAGGTGAGTCCAGTATGACCCGGGCGACAGGGAAAACACGGAGTGGCATTCGGAACGGAGTCCGGTGACATCGCGGATCCAGGAAGCTAGTGGTAATCCAGGACTAGGAGCGGGAAGAGCTGGGTTGGACCGTGACAGCCAGAGAGAGAGAAAAGAGACAAAAATGACGCAACCTTTGAGAGGTGTTCCCTGTGTGAAGGAGGAGATGCTCCTCTCTCCCCCTCCTCCCCTCTGACTCCCCTCTGGTCCTCAGGTCATCTACGTGGCTCGGAACGCCAAGGACAACCTGGTCAGCTACTTTCACTTTGACCGCATGAACCAGACGCAGCCGGAGCCCGGACCCTGGGACTCCTACATCCAGAAGTTCATGGACGGAAAACGTACTGTTGTACCCGTCTCTGTACTGTCTATCCCCTACCTGCTCCTTAATGAGCCGTCTCTGTACTGTCTAACCCCTACCTGCTCCTTAATGACCCGTCTCTGTACTGTCTAACCCCTACCTGCTCCTTAATGACCTGTCTCTGTACTGTCTAACCCCTACCTGCTCCTTAATGACCTGTCTCTGTACTGTCTAACCCCTACCTGCTCCTTAATGACCTGTCTCTGTACTGTCTAACCCCTACCTGCTCCTTAATGACCCGTCTCTGTACTGTCTAACCCCTACCTGCTCCTTAATGACCTGTCTCTGTACTGTCTAACCCCTACCTGCTCCTTAATGACCTGTCTCTGTACTGTCTAACCCCTACCTGCTCCTTAATGACCTGTCTCTGTACTGTCTAACCCCTACCTGCTCCTTAATGACCTGTCTCTGTACCGTCTAACCCCTACCTGCTCCTTAATGACCCGTCTCTGTACTGTCTAACCCCTACCTGCTCCATAATGACCCGTCTAACCCCTACCTGCTCCTTAATGACCTGTCTAACCCCTACCTGCTCCTTAATGACCTGTCTAACCCCTACCTGCTCCTTAATGACCCGTCTCTGTACTGTCTAACCCCTACCTGCTCCTTAATGACCCGTCTCTGTACTGTCTAACCCCTACCTGCTCCTTAATGACCTGTCTCTGTACTGTCTAACCCCTACCTGCTCCTTAATGACCCGTCTCTGTACTGTCTAACCCCTACCTGCTCCTTAATGACCTGTCTCTGTACTGTCTAACCCCTACCTGCTCCTTAATGACCCGTCTCTGTACTGTCTAACCCCTACCTGCTCCTTAATGACCTGTCTCTGTACTGTCTAACCCCTACCTGCTCCTTAATGAGCGTCTCTGTACTGTCTAACCCCTACCTGCTCCTTAATGACCTGTCTCTGTACCATCTAACCCCTACCTGCTCCTTAATGACCTGTCTAACCCCTACCTGCTCCTCAATGAGCCGTCTCTGTACTGTCTAACCCCTACCTGCTCCTTAATGACCCGTCTCTGTACTGTCTAACCCCTACCTGCTCCTTAATGACCTGTCTCTGTACTGTCTAACCCCTACCTGCTCCTTAATGACCTGTCTCTGTACTGTCTAACCCCTACCTGCTCCTTAATGACCTGTCTCTGTACTGTCTGACCCCTACCTGCTCCTTAATGAGCGTCTCTGTACTGTCTAACCCCTACCTGCTCCTTAATGAGCGTCTCTGTGCTGTCTAACCCCTACCTGCTCCTTAATGAGCGTCTCTGTGCTGTCTAACCCCTACCTGCTCCTTAATGACCTGTCTAACCCCTAGCTGCTCCTTAATGAGCGTCTCTGTACTGTCTGACCCCCAGTGGCGTGGGGCTCCTGGTACCATCATGTCAGAGGTTACTGGGAGGAGCGAGAGAAGAACAACATCCTCTACCTCTTCTATGAAGACATGAAGGAGGTCGGACCTTCTTTACCTCCGCATTCTTTGCTCTCTTTTCCTCCTCCTCCTCCTCCTCCTCCTCCTCCTCCTCCTCCTCCTCCTCCTCCTCCTCCTCCTCCTCTCCTCCTCCTCCTCCCCTCCTCCTCCTCCTCTCCTCCTCCTCTCCTCCTGCTCAACCAGACAGTGACTCCTCCTCTGTCTTGTCTCGGTCAGAACCCGCGTCGCGAGGTGGAGCGCATCATGCGCTACCTGGACCTGTCCCTTTCCGATGATGTCATTGGCCGCATTGTGGAGCTGACGTCGTTCAAGGCCATGAAGGAGAACCCCATGGCCAACTACACCTTCATCCCCATGGTGGTGTTCGACCAGACCATCTCCCCCTTCATGAGGAAGGGTAGGTGTAGCAGACTGGGGCTGTGTGAGGTCTGATGCTGCAACCAGAGC
>CM051014.1:2535913-2545913 GCA_027704905.1 Muraenolepis orangiensis | reverse complement strand
TCAGAGGCAGACTTGGCAACGGCGGTGCCAGAGCCCATGGCGATACCGATCTCCGCCTTCTTCAGGGCGGGGGCATCGTTCACACCATCACCAGTCTGGACGAGGAGGAGCAGGAGATGATGGAGGAGGATGGGGTGATGGAGAAGGAAGAAGAAAAAGGAGGAGGAGGGGGTTATGAACCTCTCTCACCTGGTCAAGTGTTGCAGACTAGTCTAGTACGAAGAGGAAGAGGAAGAGGAAGTGCTCACCATGGCGGTGATTTCATCGTGACTCTGGAGGTATTCAACGATCTTGGACTTGTGGGATGGCTCCACGCGGGCGAAGCAGCAGGCTCTGAGCACAGCCTCCGACTGCTCGGCGATGGGCAGGTCGTCAAACTCACGGCCAGTGTAGGCCTTGTCAGACACATCCTCGTCCTCGGTGAAGATGCCAATACGACGGCAGATGGCAATGGCGGTTCCCTTGTTGTCACCTGACGGAGGAGGAGGAGGAGAGAGAGAGTCAGGGAGGAAGGAGGGAGGAGACTAGCATGTACCGGATCTCACGGAATCGAACAGAATTTCACTGAATTTAACTGGATTGAACAGGATTGAACTGGATTGAACTGGATCTAAGTGGACCTAAGAGGATCTATGTGGATCTAAGTGGATCTAAGAGGATCTAAGAGGATCTAAGAGGATCAAAGAGGATCTAAGAGGATCAAAGAGGATCTAAGAGGATCAAACCAGATCTAAGAGGATCTAACTGGCTCTAAGAGGATCTGAGGATGGGAGGGGAGGGTGACTGACCGGTGATCATGATGACACGGATGCCAGCATCTCTGCACAGTTCAATGGAGCTGGCGACCTCCTTACGGGGAGGATCCAGCATGCCCACAACGCCAACGAAGGTCATGTTGACCTGGGAGGAGAGAGGGGAGGAGTTAGACGCTGGTCACACGCATCTGTGTGTGTGTGTGTGTGTGTGGACGGCCCTCACCTCATAGTCTGCGAACTTGGTGGAGTCCTCCAGCTTCATCTCCTCGGGCTTCATGGGGTTGTCGCAGGTGGCCAGGGCCAGGCAACGCAGGGTGTCGCGACCGGTTCCCCAGTCCTTGATCACGGTCATGATTTTGTCTCTGATGGCATCGGTCAGGGGAACACGGGTGGTGCCCACTCTGACGTAGGTGCACCTCTCAATCACGCCCTCGGGGGCGCCCTGCCAGGGGAGAGAGGGAGACACGGTCACCCCAAACCCCACACACCAAATCCCAAAGGAGAGAGGGAGACACGGTCACCCCAAACCCCACACACCAAACGGAGCAAGATAACTGAAAATTGTTTGTATGTAATTAGACAAAACTTGATGGGTAAATGATTACTTATGGGCCAATGAACAGTTGAGGAGATTTTGGCGTGGATCCGATTCCTAATCTGGATCCAGGGGACTTTTGGTGTGGTGGAGTGATGCGCTCTACTGAGGGCCCCTCTAGTTTTTTACTGTTTTAACACTGATGTCAAATGTCTTTTAACAACTTTAACTTGTGTGTTTTAGCCTTCCTCCTGCGAAGTTGTCTTGGAGGTGTAACGTTGTGTCTCTTATGAGGTCAACAAAGCGAGCGCTCACCTTCACAAACATCTTGGCTCCACCGTCTCCTTTGGCGGGGGTGCAGTACACGGACATGGACTTCCTGTCACGGGAGAACTCCAGGGTGAAGTTCTTCGTCATCAGCTGCTTGACAACCTGAACACAACCAACCAAACGCCGCTTAGCCACCAAGTCATGAATTGATTAATCAATGTAGAAGAAGAAGAAGAAGAAGAAGAAGAAGAAGAAGAAGAAGAAGAAGAAGAAGAAGAAGAAGAAGAAGAAGAAGAAGAAGAAGAAGAAGAAGAAGAAGAAGAAGGAGAAGAAGAAGAAGAAGGAAGAGGAGGAGAGGACCAGGAGGAACTTACGGTGCAGCAGGCGTTGGCCCGCTCGGGCTTGTTCAGGTTCTTGACGTTGGAGTTGAACACGTTCATCTTCTCCACCAGGCAGCACAGGGCGGTCTCAGTGGCCTCACCAACCTTCTCAAAGATCTTCTTGGACTGGACGACAGGAGAGGAGAGCACAACCACAACGTTATACACATATATACACATATTGATGGATATAAATATAGATAGATTTGATATATATATATACATATAAATATATTCTGTAGGAGTCTGTTAGGGAGGGACCAGCTCACCTCATTGTAATCCAGAGAGGAGTCGTTACAGAGGGCGCAGATGGTGGACAGCTCCACCAGACCATCGTAGGCACTGCAGTTGGTCCTACCGCCTCCCTGGGAGCTGCGGGGAGGGGGAGAGATGGAACACAGATTAATCTCATATCAACCATCCCCGTGACGATGTGTAAAACATCACAACAACATGTCAGACATCACCGTGACAACACGGGTACACCAGGGTAACTTACACCTCTCCTTCGGGGGTGTACTTGGATCCGGAGATGTCAAAGGCATCCAGGTTGACGTTGTCGCCTTCGGCGCTCTTGACGATGAACATCTGTGAGGCGGAGAGAGAAGAGAAACACTTTGTTAGTCCCCAAGAAGCCAGCAGAAAAACACTGTTAGCTCTTCAGAACCCAGCGCTGCTGCGTGAGCCAGACTAAACAGCCTACACTGCCCAGCGTGACCAGGCTGGTCCGAACAGCATCACCCACCTTGGTCACACACATCTGGTTGGTGGTGAGGGTTCCGGTCTTGTCAGAGCAGATGACGGAGGTGCAGCCCAGGGTCTCCACAGAGGGCAGGGACCTGACGATGGCGTTCTTCTTGGCCATGCGGCGGGTGCCCAGGGCCAGACAGGTGGTGATGACGGCGGGGAGACCTGGGAAGGAGGAGAGGGAAAGGCACAGAGAAGGAAAGGTTAGACCACACGTGTCGTGGGCGTGGGCGAAAGACCGCCACGAGCCATGGAGAAGAAGAAGAAGAAGAAGAAGAAGAAGAAGAAGAAGAAGAAGAAGAAGAAGAAGAAGAAGAAGAAGAAGAAGAAGAAGAAGAAGAAGAAGAAGAAGAAGAAGAAATAGGAAGGAAGAAGGAGAAGGCGAAAGGAAGAAGAAGGAGAAGTAGAAGTAGAGAAGAAGGATGGAGGGTCTCACCTTCAGGGATGGCGGCCACGGCCAGAGCCACAGCGATCTTGAAGTAGTAGACGGCACCACGGATCCAGGAGCCTCCATGGACGGGGTCGTTGAAGTGGCCGATGTTGATGGCCCACACGGCGATACAGATGAGGGTGATGACCTTGGACAGCTGCTCGCCGAACTCGTCGAGCTTGGCCTGCAGTGGGGTCTTCTCCTGCTCGGTGGCAGCCATTTGGTCACGGATTTTGCCGATCTCAGTGCCGGTGCCGGTAGCCACGGCAATGCCGACAGCTTTGCCGGCGGCGATGTTGGTGCCCTGCGGACGGACATGGAGGAGGACCATGAGGAGGACCATGAGGAGGACCATGAGGAGGACCATGAGGAGGACCATGAGGAGGACCATGAGGAGGACCATGAGGAGGACCATGAGGAGGACCATGAGGAGGATCCATTGTACGAAATGGTGGGAAAACCTTATTTTATGTTGCACAAACAAATCTGGACCTGCTTTGCTTCTGCTTTACAGAAATTAACTTTTTTGTACGGGGACATTTAACTATCCCATTTATATATAAATACAACTTTCTTGGGGAAAAATGCCCAGAGCCCTGGCTCATGTCTGACCGTGATGTCTGTCAGCATGCGTGTTCTGTGGAGCTACATGTTTTATGTTCATGTATATTTGCATAAGTAAACTCTCTGGTAGGAGGGTCCTTACAGAGAAGAGCATGTTCTTCTTGTCCTGGTTCACAGCTCTGGCGTCGTTGACGGCCTCTGTGTGCTTGATCACACTGACGGACTCACCTGAGGAGAAGCACAGGTAAACAACCACAGGTAAACAACCAGAGGTAAACAACCACAGGTAAACAACCACAGGTAAACAACCAGTGGTAAACAACCAGAGGTAAACAACTGTGGGTACACCACCGCAGGTAAACAATCACAGGTAAACAACTGTAGGTACACAACCACGGGCAGACCAACAATAGGTAAACCAGAGTCTCTCTAGGACCCAGGAAGAGGAGTGTGTTGACGGCTGGATGGTGTCCGGGTCAGAGACCTACCGGTAAGGATGGACTGGTCAACACGCAGGGTGGTGGACTTGATGGAGACAAGCCTGATGTCAGCGGGAACCTTGTCACCGACTGGAGGACAGAGACAGAACGCTCATCAGTACTCAAACTCAAACATTCAGATAGTCTTGCGGGAGTCACATAATATTCAACTTTGCAAAATAATATTTTATATAATTATAAATATATAATATTTTTCATACCACTGTAAAAATGTATTCTGTTTAAAAAAGGAATAAGGAAGGAATAAGGAATAGATGATTCTGGGATTTGACTGATATTTCTAAAGAGTGACTTTTATGGTTTAAATGTTTTGTGGATGTAATGTTTTAGGAACCACTAAAAGAAAGCTAATTCTTAGTGAGGGGTTTTTGCTTTGAAAGTTAATCCCGGGATTCCAGAGCAGGGTGGCGCCCCTGACCGACATGCGTTGCAGCCAATCGCACAAGAGCGAAGGGGCGGAGCCAATGGGGAACGAGGGACAACAGGTGTACATTGATAAATGGACACGGAGAAGGGAGGGGCCGCCAGGGGGGGCGGGGGGGGGGTGTTAAAGGGGGGCGGGGTATTTATACCCAAGATACTGTTTTCCTTCACTCAGCACCACTTCCTTTTATAGACTTCCTGTCTGAAGGACACAAACTTCTTGCCTTACAACGCGTTTCACAACACTTTATTTACGGCCAGAGTCTTAGAGGCTCAGCGGAGCGGAGCTTCTAAGGGCTTCCCTCGGCTCTCCGGCCCGCGGAGGTGACCTTGACCCTGAAGGTCAGCCCGGACGGCAGCCGGTCTGAAGATAACAGACACCTCCTCGTGTGTTCCCTGGTAGTCTATAAGACGCTGCTTGGCTCCTAACTCGAGGGTCACGGGGTAGGTGTGATATTTAAGCCTCATGCCTATGTTTCATCTTTCCAGACTAGACATCCAGACAAGATGAACCTCTCGGTTCATCTTGTCTGGAGTCTACCTAGAAGAACTTCACGGTGGGACCATAGTTTTAGTATAAGCAGAGGAGACTTTGACTAAGCTTGGCTGTGAAGCTACCATTACGTGACACATGAGGTCCCCCATGAAGTCCCTTAGAGGTGTTGAGGTCTTACTGTCCAGTTGGGGGGGGGGGGGCCGATGTCCTACAAGTGAGAACATTGGAACTAAAGACACTAGTCTAGCTGATGGTCTGGTGAAGCTCCTCCCCCTCCCCCCCCCCAGCAGGAATTCAGGTCTTACCTGACACCTCAACGATGTCACCGGGCACGATCAGCCTGGCTTTGATCATCTGGACACTCTTCCTGTCGGAACGGTACACCTTGCCCATCTCGGGCTCATACTCCTTCAGAGCCTCAATGGCGTCCTCAGCGTTACGTTCCTGCAGGCGCACACACACACACACACACACACACACACCCACACACACACACACACACACAAACATACATGAACACACACACACACACACACACACACACACACACACACACACACACACACACACACACACACACACACACACACACACACACACACACACACAGAGGGCTCAGTTATAGAAGTGTGAAACATTACTTCACAGATATTGTTTAGATGTTCAGATAGTTGTGAGTAGTGAATTCACTATTGTACGTTTAATGGAGTGGAATGAGTTTCATACTGTGTGTGAACTGAGTCCTGATGGGTTCTGATGAACTGGACTGTGAGGAGGTTCTGATGACCTGTACTGTGAGGAGGTTCTGATGACCTGTACTGTGAGGAGGTTCTGATGACCTGTACTGTGAGGAGGTTCTGATGACCTGGACTGTGAGGAGGTTCTGATGACCTGGACTGTGAGGAGGTTCTGATGACCTGTACTGTGAGGAGGTTCTGATGACCTGTACTGTGAGGAGGTTCTGATGACCTGTACTGTGAGGAGGTTCTGATGACCTGTACTGTGAGGAGGTTCTGATGACCTGGACTGTGAGGAGGTTCTGATGACCTGTACTGTGAGGAGGTTCTGATGACCTGTACTGTGAGGAGGTTCTGATGACCTGGACTGTGAGGAGGTTCTGATGACCTGTACTGTGAGGAGGTTCTGATGACCTGTACTGTGAGGAGGTTCTGATGACCTGTACTGTGAGGAGGTTCTGATGACCTGTACTGTGAGGAGGTTCTGATGACCTGGACTGTGAGGAGGTTCTGATGACCTGTACTGTGAGGAGGTTCTGATGACCTGTACTGTGAGGAGGTTCTGATGACCTGTACTGTGAGGAGGTTCTGATGACCTGGACTGTGAGGAGGTTCTGATGACCTGTACTGTGAGGAGGTTCTGATGACCTGTACTGTGAGGAGGTTCTGCTCTGTGTTGGGATATTTCACAAGTCCAGTTGTTGCTGTTGCAGTTGTTGTTGATCAGGAAGCAAACATCACATGTGTGTGACGCGTGTGTGTGTGTGTGTGTGTCATGTGACGTTGGTCACGGCAACCCACCTGCCACACGCCAACAATGGCGTTGGCGATGAGGATGAGGAGGATGACGAAGGGCTCCACGAAGGCAGTGACGGTCTCCTCGCCTTCCTCAAACCAGGCCAGCACCTGGAGGGACACCGGCCAATCAGAACACACCAACACAGGGACGACCCGGTGTGTGTGTGTGTGTGTGTGTGTGTGTGTGTGTGTGTGTGTGTGTGTGTGTGTGTGTGTGTGTGTGTGTGTGTGTGTGTGTGTGTGTGTTGGCATGCTCTCTCTCTCTCTCTCTCCCTCTCAGGGGTGAGAGGAGGTCAGGGTGGGGCAGTTAGAACATGTCAAGGAGTCGGGTTTTCCTCCAGCGCCGGGTTATGGCTGCTGCTGCCAGAAGATCCCACCGCTGAACATGATAGCACCTCCATGCACTACATGCTGATTGTGTAATCCCCGCAAATATGACCCTTTATTATCCACAAGCCCCTGCTCCCCACCCACTGCCATGCAAGACTCCTTCTACCCCTTTGTCCTGACCTCTGACCTTTCTGCAAGGATTGGGTTTCCGCCTCCTGCAAGAGGCCTTTCTTAAAATAGTACGTCACCCCCTTGCTCCTGCAACCCCGCACCTCCACCATCTCCGGCCCTCACCACCTCCCCCTCTCCACCACCTCCCCCTCTCCACCCTCACCCCCTCCACCCCCTGACCCCCTGCTGGGGTGCTCTCCTTCTAAGGCGAATGCTGACAGCTGCCAGTGGGGAGAAATTAATACACCTCCTGCACCACCACCGGGCCCCCCACCCAAACCTCACCCTGCTCCTAAACACCGTGTGTGTGTGTGTGTGTGTGTGTGTGTGTGTGTGTGTGTGTGTGTGTGTGTGTGTGTGTGTGTGTGTGTGTGTGTGTGTGTGTAAGTGTGAGATAGTGTGTGTGTGTGTGTGTGTGTGTGAGTGTGTGTGTGTGTGTGTGTGTATGTGTGTGTGTGTATGTGTGAGGATTCTAAGATATTGTTTGACAACGTGACAAGACAGCAATGACGGATGTGTGTGTGTGTGTGTGTGTGTGTGTGTGTGTGTGTGTGTGTGTGTTTGTGTGTGTGTGTGTGTGTGTGTGTGTGTGTGCATGTGTGCGTGTGTGTGTGTGCATGTGTGCATGTGTGTGCATGTGCGTGGCTGTGCTGGACAGCTGATATCCTACAGAGACCGTTGGAACAAACAACCTTCAGCAGGCCGAGTGTTTTAAAAGAAACAGTTGAGTCTCAAGTTCTGCAGACGGTGGCCATGGATTGGCCAATGAGTGAACCAATCAGAGAGAGGCGTGAGGAAGGAACCTGTACTCACGAAAGAGATGCAGGCGGCCAGCAGCAGGATTCTGACCAGAAGGTCCTCAAACTGCTCAGCGACCAGCTCCCAGACGCTCTTACCTAGAGGAGGAGGAGGAGGAGGAGGAGGGGTTACCGTGGTTACCATACAGGTGGTCACCATGGGGACAACATAATATGACTCTCTGAGGATACAGAGAGAGGCCCAAGTGTGTCTGTATGGTGGGTACTGAGGAGTAAGTTAGGAAGCACATGGTCTCTGTGTGACCTGCTCATCTCACGGAGTTTAGATTAATCATAGATTGTTCATCTGATGTGAGATCAAGTCTGTGTGTGTGTGTGTGTGTGTGTGTCAGTCTGTGTGTGTATATGTGTTTGTCTGTGTTCCTGTGTGTGTGTCTGTGTGTGTCTGTGTGTGTGTGTGTGTGTGTGTGTGTGTGTGTGTGTGTGTGTGTGTGTGTGTGTGTGTGTGTGTGTGTGTGTGTGTGTGTGTGTGTGTGTGTGTGTGTGTGTGTGTCCAATGATGAAGACTTACCCTCCTCAGCGGGGAGCTCTGCAGTCCCACAAGGAAAGAGAGAGAGAGAGAGAGAGAGAGAGAGAGGGAGAGAGAGAGAGGGAGAGAGAGAGAGAGAGAGAGAGGAGAGAGAGAGAGAGACATGTTAGCATATGTGGAATAGACACAGACTCACTGTACATTCATAACCAGACACATCCTCAAACTGGTTCTCTGTCTGTTTTTGCCCCTGATGTTGAAAAAGTGTTCAACTGTCTGAATGAATGCTAACGCTTTAGCAACAAAACCCCTGGGCTAACTTAAGATTCAGTCTGACATATGTGTTGTGATAGTGCTATGGTGCTACAGTGAAGTCACTGCAGTGCTACAGTGAAGTCACTGCAGTGCTACAGTGAAGTCACTGCAGTGAAGTTGTAACAGTTAAGTTACTTCAGTGAAGATAATACAATGAAGTGACTCCAGTGCAGTGACTCCACTGCAGTTACTGCAGTGAAGTAACTGCAGTGAAGTAACTGCAGTGATGTCATTCAGAGCACATTAGCCTTCTATTGATCCACCACGGTACCCCAGAACACTAGCATGTGGGCCATCTAAGGAGCTCAAATGTGATTGGCTGGCCTAAAATGATCTGGCTCCCCCACGAGGCCCGTCTCTACTCCCTCTCCCTCCCCCTTCCTCTCCCCCCTCCCCCCACCCCATCCCTCCTCACCCGCGAAGCTCCTTGAGCCATCAGCTGTTGTGCTCTCCGCTCTTCTTCTGTGCTCGTCCTTAAATAGATCCTCAAAGCTGCTCCAGTATCCGCCCTCACGCCAGCTGCTGGACGCGCTTGCTAAAAACACTCTCTCGCACCTCCTGCTAGCTCCTCTCGCACCTCCTGCTAGCCCCCCTCGCACCTCACGCTACTTACACCAGTTGCTAGCTCCTCTAGAACCCCTCCTGCCCCTACCACCTGTTTGGAGGACCCCCTGCTCCAAACAGACCCCCCCCCCCGCTAGCTCCTGATCTTGCACCTCATGCTAGCTCCTCCAGCACATCCTGCTTCTATGATGGAGAGCATGGCAACACATAAGCTTCAACTGTGTGGTTGAATGTTCTAGTACTACTACACCATCACCATCACCATCACCACCACCACCACCACCACCACCACTACTACCTCCACCTCCACCTCTATCCATTTCCCTCCCTTGTTCCTCCACCCCCAACACCTCCACCTCCACCCCCCTCCTCCGTGCCATGCGTGGCTCCTCACCGTTGTGGCCGTACTTGGCCAGGTTCTTCTTGAACTGGTCTGGGGTCAGACCGGTGACCTCGTTCACAGCGAAGTAGGTCAGGCACTCGGCCGGGACCTTCATGTGTGCGTTCTCCATGGTTGAAAGACGGTTGGGAAGCTGTGTCTATCCTTACTCCTTACTGCTCTGGTCACTCTGCTGTACCTTATCGCTCCACAGCCTTCGTCCTGTGCAGTGTGGCACCCTTCTCCAAAACCTGGCAGACAGAAAGAGCGACTGAGCTGACACCAGCTGCAGGTTATATACCGCTTAAGTACTGCTGGG
>CM051014.1:2470913-2533413 GCA_027704905.1 Muraenolepis orangiensis | reverse complement strand
GGGAAGGATTTCACTATATAGTCCTCTACATTGAACTACTAGAGAGGGAGTAGGGAACGAGGGAAGGATTTCACTATATAGTCCTCTACATTGAACTACTAGAGAGGGAGTAGGGAACGAGGGAAGGATTTCACTATATAGTCCTCTACATTGAACTACTAGAGAGGGAGTAGGGAACGAGAGAAGGATTTCACTATATAGTCCTCCACATTGAACTACTAGAGAGGGAGTAGGGAACGAGGGATGAGAGAATGATTTTGGACAGAGCCAGAGAATCCACCACCACTGAAGACATTAGAAGATATTAGATCCATGGACCACTAACTGGTGATGTCTCTGGGGTCTCGGTGGTGGGTAGTGGGGTAGAAGATAAGGAAGTCTGGCATAAATGTTCCCGGTCGGCCTCTCAACGACCCCCCGGCGGGACGGCAGTTCACCGTCTTCTGTCCCAACCCCGTGATTTACGCTCTGTTTGCTGAGTACTAAAAGAAGCATCCAGAACCTGTCGCTAATCAATAAAACGACAGGTGTGTGTCCCCTCTGCCAGGTGTCCCCTAACATCCCATACAGAGACACACACACACACACACACACACACACACATTGTGACACTTCTGAGGGATTCCTTTGGACACGTCCATCATTAAGTGATACCTAATCAATACTTGATTCACTCACTGCAACACTTTGTGAATCAATACTTGACCCATTTCGAAAATTAAATGTTACAATTGCAGACAGATTCAGATGCATGGGATTTTAGAACAGAAGGTTACTAATTAAGAAAATGCATCCACATTTATTTGAACACACACACACACACATTCCAACCCCCCCCCGCGAAACACACACAACACTCCAACGCGCGCACACACACACACACACACACACACACACACACACACACACACACACCCTGTAACACACACCACGACACAAACTCAGACAGACACGCACACCCCGACAGAGACACTCATACACTCACACACACACACAGTCACACACAGTCACACACACACACACACACACACACACTCAGAGCTAAAAAGGGATTTTTTTCGGGAACCATGCCTGCATGGACTGCTGGCGACCTCTGACTCCGAGGCATGTATAGCAGGGGGCGTGGCCTAGTGCAGAGCACATGCTGCCGTTCCATTGAGAATATATCAGATATATTACAGTATAGTATATATGTATATACACACCATGTGTTTGTATGCAACCCTGGGTGCAACTGCAATTTTGTATATACAAAAGCAAAATTGAGGTTTGCTCACTATTTTGTTACAATTTGACCACAAATTCAATTCAAATAACTTTATTTTTCCGTTACGCACAAGAAATGACGGCCTTATCTTGACCCCATCATCGCCATATTGTCACTATAGCCTTGTCTGGCTAGCTTAGCCTGTGCTACTAAACTTGGATCATGTTTATTGGGTACTTTAAAAGGATTTCCAGCCCTGGCAGGCTAATGATATATTTTATACATCTCCTACTGTACCCTCCCCCCCCCCCTGTCCTCCCCGTCCCAACAGGTCCTCCCTGAGGTCCTCAGCTGTTGTGCAGCCACCCTGACCTCTGGGATTCAGGGGAGTGGGGGTGTCCCCCTCCAGAGAGAGCATTGACATTTAACTCAATATCCCAGAAGGATAGGGTTTCTAACACACACACACACACACACATGCACATCTACACACACACACACAAACACAGCGTAGACACACACGCACACACACACACACACACACAAACAAACACAGCGTAGACACACACACGCACGTGCACACACACACGCACATCTACACACACACACACACACACACACACACACACACACACACACACAGCGTAGACACAAACACACAAGCACGTGCGCACATGCACAGCGTAGACACACACACACACACACACACACACACACAAACACAAACACACAACACACTCACACACACACTCCCATACACTGAAACATGCACACCCTGTCACTCACACTTACAAATACACACTCCCACACACACCCTATCACACACACGCACAGACTTATACTCACACTCACACACACACACAGTCTCGATTTCTGTGGTGGTGATAATCACTGTGACGATACAGCTGCACATAAACCTTACGCAATATAAGAGACGCAAGGAGATACTGCTGAGCAGACAGAGAGAGAGAGAGAGAGAGAGAGAGAGAGAGAGAGAGAGAGAGAGAGAGAGAGAGAGAGAGAGAGAGAGAGAGAGAGAGAGAGAGAGAGAGAGAGAGACCAGGGAGATAGAGTGGCCAGGGATTGAGACAGATAGAGATAGAGAGAATAAGACCAGGGAGATAGACCAGAAAAGAGAGAGACACCAAGGAGAAAGAGACAGAGAGAGAGACCAAGGAGAGACAGAGCGGCACACACGTGAAGGGAGAAAGGGAAATTACACAATTACAATGTGATTACAATGTAAACATTACAATAGTCAACATTTTATAGCCATACATTTAGTATCTCAGTTGTGTATCTATGCTTTGCAATGTGCAGTAAATGTACATTTCCCATACCTTTAATACATTTGAATTGAGAGAGCAAGAGCGAAAGAGAGAGAGAGAGAAAGAGAGACAAGAGTGTGTGTAGACTTCTTTAAATCAGTCACTGTGGTAGATTCTTTGAACCGGGCCCCCAGGGGCCCCATGCCCTGCGAGGTTGACCCCGAGGGCACGAATCCTTGCTCAAGGGCACGCCGGCCCTCTGTTCATACCTACCGACATTCCAGCACCTCCAACCTGGATAACGGAAACATTAGCCACATGCTAACAACCGCCCATCCCGCTCTGTTCTGATCACTTGCGTCGGTTTAGCCGGGATGCTATTCCTAGCATTGTCTAGCGACAGTCACACATAGCAGCTAAATGTCACTATTAGCTGAGTGTACATCAGCTCGCAGACAGAACGGCAACTGCTAATATAAGTTGAGCATACATTAACTAACAGAAGGAACAGCTAGCGGTTGCTGTACACTGAAGGCATGTTAATTATCAGCTGTAAACGAATGAAGAGCTAACCGTTGCTATTGGCTGAGGGTACATTAGCTAGCAGCGGTGACAGAAGAAACAGCTAACCGCTGCCATTAGCCGAGGGTTTACTTTAGCTAGCAGAAGGAACAGCTGAGCATATGAAGCCCAAACGTGGTCCAGGGCCCAGATCAGATCAGGTGACCAAGACCCCAGAGCCGTGCTGGAGCTGAAGGCCCTGTTACACTTAATGGTTCACCGTGTGATCGGAACCTAACCAGGGCTATTTAACGGTCAGGTGACCGGATCTAGGTCATAAAGTGAGCCAAGGTGCCAGGTCACAGCCACCTCGGTCTGTGTGGGAACAAGCTGGCCACTATCCCATCATATAACCAACTACCCACGCCGCTCATTTCGCCTGCTTTACAACGCGTATTAAAGTATAAAGAAATAGACCACAACGGGGCAATGCTATGCGTGAGAAGAGCCTTTGTCTCGTGGTGAACACGTTCACTATCCTCTAGAACTAGTCTCGTAGTGAACATGTTCACTATCGTCTAGAACTAGTTTCCCGGTGAACACGTTCACTATCCTCTAGAACTAGTCTCCTGGTGAACCCTTCACTATCCTCTAGAACTAGTCTCCTGGTGAACCCGTTCACTATCCTCTAGAACTAGTCTCCTGGTGAACCCGTTCACTATCCTCTAGAACTAGTCTCCTGGTGAACATGTTCACTATCCTCTAGAACTAGTCTCCTGGTGAACATGTTCACTATCCTCTAGATAGAACTAGTCTCCTGGTGAACCCGTTCACTATCCTCTAGAACTAGTCTCCTGGTGAACCCGTTCACTATCCTCTAGAACTAGTCTCCTGGTGAACCCGTTCACTATCCTCTAGAACTAGTCTCCTGGTGAACATGTTCACTATCCTCTAGAACTAGTCTCCTGGTGAACATGTTCACTATCCTCTAGAACTAGTCTCCTGGTGAACATGTTCACTATCCTCTAGAACTAGTCTCCTGGTGAACCCATTCACTATCCTCTAGAACTAGTCTCCTGGTGAACCCGTTCACTATCCTCTAGAACTAGTCTCCTGGTGAACATGTTTCCCCCGGCACAGAACAATGCTATGCATGAGTAGAGCTTTCATTTCCACACCAATGATTTACAAAAGGTATTATAGCGTACTACATATCAACTGAAGGGCAACATCATTTTGAATATGAAATTAACGTTAACAGGCCATGTCCGTTATTTTCTCCCAAGCCGCAGAGTTCTCATTAAAGAGGTGTTGACACAATGTCTGTGAGATCCGATCACTAAACATCGAAACGCTGAGTGTAACCCAAGGACACAGAGGACACCGAGGACCAGCCCGATAGGGGGGCTTGGTCGCGGTGTCGGCTGTGTGCTGTGGTGTTTCGGAAGGTTAAAGCAAGATGTTCACACCATTCCTCGAGCCAGGCGACCTCCATCTTTCATTTCCTAGTTGAAAGGCTGCGTCTCCGAGGGCCGCGGGCCGAGTGCCAAAGACCCTACCTGAACGACCCAGGAGGCTAGATAACTGCTCAGAAATATGACCGCAATCGGCTGTGGGTCTGCCAGCTTCATGTGAGTTTCTTAATCCAAATAAGTGTAAGTTCAGCAGAGTAGGTTTGCTGTATGTACAACGCTGGCTTCAGCCTTTTTAGCATTACCATAGCAACCAGAGGTACAGCAGCCGTAGGGAATTGTTGACCAGTCTATTCTATTTATTTATCAGATGCTGCAAGTATGGCCGAGGGCATCTTGGTCAAGGGCACCTTCCTAGGGACATTGGGAACTGAACCTGGTATACATTTCAGCCCTGGAGTCCAACACCCACACTATCCTGGCCTCTGGTCACATGACTCGACTCACACTTACTAGTACGTACGTGACCACAGGGGTAACTAATACGGAACCGTCCCGTGTGGTGATTGGAGGTGGACTCTCGTACAGGCGGGAAGAAGACTCGACACAAACGGGTCCTGGTGTTTCCCCGGGACCACCATCCGACCAATCAGGGCACGGCACGACGGAAGGCGCTCCCCGAAATAAACAAACCAGAGCGTTTAAAATACCAGGCGGCCTCTAAATATCGGGTTACCCTGTAAAAATGCTTCAGTTTCACGTTCAACTTTCAATGATACTCTAATCTAGAGGCAAACACTTTCACACAAAAAGGGACATGACTGAGCGGGGACGTCATTTAGAGTCCTTAATTAGCCTAATTATGTCTGAACACGAGTATAAGGGGGAAGAAGGGTAGGCTAAAATTGTAAGTTATAAAAGATGAAAATGTCACATTTCAAAATCACATTCACTATTATCTAGAACTAGTCTCCTGGTGAACACGTTCACTACTGTCTAGAACTAGTCTCCTGGTGAACCCGTTCACTATCCTCTAGAACTAGTCTCCTGGTGAACCCGTTCACTATCCTCTAGAACTAGTCTCCTGGTGAACCCGTTCACTATCCTCTAGAACTAGTCTCCTGGTGAACATGTTCACTATCCTCTAGAACTAGTCTCCTGGTGAACCCGTTCACTATCCTCTAGAACTAGTCTCCTGGTGAACCCGTTCACTATCCTCTAGAACTAGTCTCCTGGTGAACCCGTTCACTATCCTCTAGAACTAGTCTCCTGGTGAACCCGTTCACTATCCTCTAGAACTAGTCTCCTGGTGAACATGTTCACTATCCTCTAGAACTAGTCTCCTGGTGAACATGTTCACTATCCTCTAGAACTAGTCTCCTGGTGAACACGTTCACTACTGTCTAGAACTAGTCTCCTGGTGAATCTGTTCACTATCCTCTAGAACTAGTCTCCTGGTGAACATGTTCACTATCCTCTAGAACTAGTCTCCTGGTGAACATGTTCACTATCCTCTAGAACTAGTCTCCTGGTGAACCCGTTCACTATCCTCTAGAACTAGTCTCCTGGTGAACCCGTTCACTATCCTCTAGAACTAGTCTCCTGGTGAACCCGTTCACTATCCTCTAGAACTAGTCTCCTGGTGAACCCGTTCACTATCCTCTAGAACTAGTCTCCTGGTGAACCCGTTCACTATCCTCTAGAACTAGTCTCCTGGTGAACCCGTTCACTATCCTCTAGAACTAGTCTCCTGGTGAATACGTTCGCCATATTCTACAACTAGTCTCCTGTTGATCTAGTCTCCTGGTGAACAGGTTCACTATCTTCTATAACTAGTCTCCTGATGACCACTATCATCTAGATCTAGTCTCCTGGTGATCACATTCACTATCTTCTAGAACTAGTACTCAGAGCGGCACAAACCATCTGAACCCAACGCAAGAGTTACAAGAAGAGTTCGTATTTTGTACTCTAGGATCTTTTTTTTTTTTTTTTATTAAAATGCGGACCGTTTTAAGGCATTTCCCCGAGGAGACGACCACGTCTAAACTTAACGCGTCTCCTTATTGGGGCGTGTTGGTTCAGAATGCCTTGAAGCGAGTGGTGTTGACGACAGGAAGACTGATGGAGGAACACAGAGGCCCGGGCTGCGTTTCTTTTACAAATATAGCCCGGGTTTGAATACGATCCAAACGTCTTAAATACCACACACACACCCACCCAGACAAATTCGGGCTGATCGATTAGTTTCCATCGGGTTAAACACAGACACAGGTCTGTATCTTGAGAGGCGTTGCTCAAGCCACCGTGTTAGATAATACTTGGACCGGTCCGTCCCAGGAACAGGCTGGTCCCGGACTAACTTGAGACGATACACACACGGTGTGCTGTTGGTTCACTCGGACGCCAGATGGCCCAGGCGCTGCCCTTCTCCCACCACACACACACACACACAGGGCAACAGCGCCCCCCAATGGACCGCACAGAACTACCCAAAGGCTAAAATTAACTTCAAAGTAGTTTCTATATAGTCTTCCAAATATGGGATTTTAGGGAATGTAACGTGAGGGATGGGGGTATGAGGTCAGAGTAGAGAAATACACCTAGAATTTTTGTTTCACCTAGAACGCTTTGTTTCATCTGTATTGATATGATTTATTTGTTGCCTCCGGACCCCGTTTTCACCGTCTGTCTGCGAGGAAGAGAACTCCAAAGGTCATGGACTGGGACACAACTTGGGTTACATTACTGATGGAAGAAGGAACAGTTGATTCCATTTTGGCACAGATCTGGATCCAAGGAACGTCTTGTGTGGCACAAGTATGTTCTCTACTGAGGGCCCTCTAGTCACATTACATGTTCTCTACTGAGGGCCCTCTAGTCACATTACATGTTCTCTACTGAGGGCCCTCTAGTCACATTACATGTTCTCTACTGAGGGCCCTCTAGTCACATTACATGTTCTCTACTGAGGGCCCTCTAGTCACATTACATGTTCTCTACTGAGGGCCCTCTAGTCACATTACATGTTCTCTACTGAGGGCCCTCTAGTCACATTACATGTTCTCTACTGAGGGCCCTCTAGTCACATTACATGTTCTCTACTGAGGGCCCTCTAGTCACATTACATGTTCTCTACTGAGGGCCCTCTAGTCACATTACATGTTCTCTACTGAGGGCCCTCTAGTCACATTACATGTTCTCTACTGAGGGCCCTCTAGTCACATTACATGTTCTCTACTGAGGGCCCTCTAGTCACATTACATGTTCTCTACTGAGGGCCCTCTAGTCACATTACATGTTCTCTACTGAGGGCCCTCTAGTCACATTACATGTTCTCTACTGAGGGCCCTCTAGTCACATTACATGTTCTCTACTGAGGGCCCTCTAGTCACATTACATGTTCTCTACTGAGGGCCCTCTAGTCACATTACATGTTCTCTACTGAGGGCCCTCTAGTCACATTACATGTTCTCTACTGAGGGCCCTCTAGTCACATTACATGTTCTCTACTGAGGGCCCTCTAGTCACATTACATGTTCTCTACTGAGGGCCCTCTAGTCACATTACATGTTCTCTACTGAGGGCCCTCTAGTCACATTACATGTTCTCTACTGAGGGCCCTCTAGTCACATTACATGTTCTCTACTGAGGGCCCTCTAGTCACATTACATGTTCTCTTCTTGCGTAAATAAAACCTTTCTTAAATAAAACCTTTCCTCATTTGATTGTTCTTTAACATTATTTCTTTGCACTAGCCATTTTTCCAGAACATTTAAAGTGATGAGGACAGAATAACAGGAAGGCAGGACAAGTGGTGGAGATTCGAATACACGTTAATTTAGAACGACATCTTCACAATATGGAAGTCATAGAACAGAACCGTAACCAGGTGTGTGTTTAGCTGTAGGGCAGAAAGGAGCACACACACACACACACTGAGGCTGTGTTCAACTCAGAATCTCACTTTTATTGGTCGACTTGATGAAAGACTACAAAAACGAATTCACAAAAAAAATCTCTTTCAAGTAATCAAAATGTGTGGAGACCTGGTGGGGGTGGGGGTCGGGGGGGGGGCAGGTCTGCAGGATCCGCTCGGAATCACCCGTCTGTGTGCGTGTTGGCCGCCACACACACACGTACATACGCGCACACTAGTGTGTCTGCTCAGGAATCCAGCAAGCACCAACACACACACACACACACACGCCGAGACACGCATACGCAAACACACGTTTCAGTCCTGATGGCGAAGAAATGGACTCTAGGGCAGAGTGGTTTTTATCACTTACAGCCCACGTGCGCGCACACACACACACACACTCGCACAGACACACACATACTGTTAAAATGATCGCAAGCAGACCGACACCCATGTCCGCCTGGGCACACCAGCGTCCAGACGGAGGAAAGGGTTAAAAGGTTAAAAACGGAAGAGGCTCAGAGAGCCTGGGGGAGGGGCTACTGAAGGAGGGGTAAAGAGGGCGGGGCTACTGGAGAATGGGGTAGGAGAGGAAGAGAGGGGGCGGGACTACTGGAGGATGGGGTAGGAGAGGAAAAGAGGGGGCGGGACTACTGGTGGATGGGGTAGGAGAGTAAGAGAGGGGCGGGACTACTGGAGGCTGGGAGAGGAGAGGAAGAGAGGGAGGGGCTACTGGAGGATGGGAAGAGGAGAGGTAGAGAGGGCCGGACTACTGGGGTCATTTCTTGGCTTTCCGGGGCGGAGTCACAGGTCTCCCAGAGCCCAGTCCTCCCCCACCACCGTAGAACAGCTTCTTATCCGCCGGCTTCAGAATCTACCGGAGAGAAAGAGAGAGACTAGTGATGAACAACATAACAGTGCTTTATAGACACTAAACACACAAGGTGTTTGCACACGGCCCCGACAAACAACAACTATAGAATGCCGTTGACATATACCTGTTGACGTTCCAAACACATTTAACGCCCTCAACAACAAGGCTCCTAGCTTCCTAAACGGCAGGATCCTCAACGACCTCCCTGTGGGACCCGCCTCCCATCGGAGAACCTTTCATCACAGATCTGGGTTTGCTACACTGTTTTTGCGTGTGTATATTGTAGAAAGTACTACTAAAAATACTAAGACAAATGTACTGACCTTGTGTGCCGATTCCTTGAGCTACTCTGCACTCTGTCCGGTTGTATGTTTCAAAGACACCCGCTCATTTGCAGAATTGTTTGTAGGCTTTCTAATATGGACTGCCTGCTTTGACTGTCCTCAGCCTCACCTGAAAGTCACTTTGGATAAAAGAGACTGCTAAATGACCGGACGGAAAACAACTCTGGAGGAGGCAGAGGAGAGAGGGAGGGGGGGGGGGGGGGACTCACCTGGAAGGAGCACATGAGGGTCTCGTCTACGCTCATCATGGCTCCGGCGTTGTCAAACTCGCCGCAGTAGTTGGGAGCCGAGAACAGTGTGACCAGCTGTCTCTTGGCAAAGAACTCATAGCCGTCCTCCACCACCTGTGAGAGAGAGAGACAGAGATATAGAGAGAGAGAGAGACAGATAAAGAGAGACCGATACACAGGCTTAACACCCCCGTCTAACAGACTTTGTGTTAGGGTGTAGTATAGTAGGGTGTAATGTAATGGGGTTTAGAATAGTAGAGCGTAGCGTGATAGCATAGTACGACGTAAACTGCTAGTACAGCAGTGTGTTGGGAAAAGGGTTTCAATCACAGGATTCCAACCCAGCAGCTTGGATCGTGCTCAGCCCTTCCTCCGTAATAGGGGGGGGGGGGGTACCACCACCACGTACCTGGTGGGCGCGGCAGATGAGGTCCATGTCGTGCTTGTGGAGGAACTTGGTGACAACGTCGGCACCGAAGGTGAAGGAGACGCCGCGGTCGTTCTCGCCCCAGCCCAGCACGTCCTTGTCAGGGTCGGCCCACAGCAGGTCACACAGCAGGCCCTGGTCCGGCACGTCGGTGGGCCGCATCACACGCCGCACCTGCTCCATGGACTGGAGGTCTGGAGACAGACCTTGGGGGAGAGGAGAGAGGTTTGGTACTCCCATCTGGATGGGTTCCTACAGGAACCCTGAGCCCCTATCTGGATGGGTTCCTACAGGAAACCATAGCTCCTATCTGGTTGGGTTCCTACAGGAACCCTTAGCTCCTATCTGGTTGGGTTCCTACAGGAACCCTTAGCTCCTATCTGGTTGGGTTCCTACAGGAAACCATAGCTCCTATCTGGTTGGGTTCCTACAGGAACCCTTAGCTCCTATCTGGTTGGGTTCCTACAGGAACCCTTAGCTCCTATCTGGTTGGGTTCCTACAGGAACCCTTAGTTCCTATCTGGTTGGGTTCCTACAGGAACCCTTAGCTCCTATCTGGTTGGGTTCCTACAGGAACCCTTAGCTCCTATCTGGTTGGGTTCCTACAGGAACCCTTAGCTCCTATCTGGTTGGGTTCCTACAGGAACCCTTAGCTCCTATCTGGTTGGGTTCCTACGGGAACCCTTAGCTCCTATCTGGTTGGGTTCCTACAGGAACCCTTAGCTCCTATCTGGTTGGGTTCCTACGGGTACCCTTAGCTCCTATCTGGTTGGGATCCTGGATTTTTTGCATAATGTAAAAAGTAAACACATTGACATTATATTTAATTAAAAGTTGAACACCTATTAATCCAACTGTACTGGGTGTTGTATAATGGTCAGCTAATGAAGCATATATACTGTCAATACTGTACCTCATGTGTCGATGTTGATTGACACTTCCACATACACGTAAACATATTGTTGTTTTCTTACTACCATCGTCTCTGTCTGGGAGTAATAACGGAGAACTAATGTTATGTTATGTTTGAGCTGGTTCTGTGTAAACTAGAACATATTTGGGCACCTCCGTGACAGCAGAAGATCTTCTCGTCCACGATGGCGGCCACCGGCAGGCAGTTGAAGCAGTCCGTGAAGGTCTTCCACAGCTTGATGTTGTAGCGCCTCTTGCCTGCAGGAGGACAACATGACACCCATTAGGGTCCGAAGACGACGGCCACTACACCCATCAGGAACTGAAGCCATCTTGATTATCCTCAAGAGTGGTTCCACAACACAGGGGACCAGGGGCTTGGTTCTGTTAGACGAAGGTCGGTTGTGTTATTCGAGGGTCGGTTCCATCAGACCAGGGAGCGACGGGGCGTTAGTTAGCGACTGGACACTCGTCAAAAAACCCTGGCGCAGGCCGTGCTCCTGCAGCTATGACGTCCGGCCTACAGGAAGCTGTCCATTATCAGTGGAAGCTGCTTTTAACCGTTTGCCGACTAGTGTGTAAAGCGGAGCTAGGCACTAAAAGAACATGGAGCCCTGCCAGCGGCGGGGCCGGCCTCGACGACGGAATGTTCTGGAACGCCGTCAGGAACACGCAAGGAACCACTGCAGTTGGACTGAAGCCTGGTAACCCGGGGAGACGAGAGGCATGACGATTGGCCAGATGAGGAAACAAAATAATAATAAGTAAGTCTGAACAAAGCCGTTTGACGCCATTTTAACATTGCTACACGACTACACAGGGCCCAAACATGACGCCACACGCAGTGTATCAGCAAACATTACTTTACTGGACTCATTACCGCTACTGCACTACTTCACTTAACAACGCTATTAGCACCGGCCACTTTAATGTTCTTTTTATGTATAGTATTGTTAGTATATTGTTGGTATATAGTAGATAGTGTATGTGTTGATAGTATAGTGAAGTATCTTGTTGGTATATAGTAGATAGTGTATAGTGTTGATAGTATGGTGAAGTATCTTGTTGTAGAAAGCGTGAGCATTCCATTGTACTTCAAAAAAATAAAGTCTTGAAAGTACCCCCCCCCCCTCATCTAAAAAGGTTTATCTTTGAAACTGTAGATGGATTGATCACATTCAATCAATGCATAGAATGACACAAATGGGGAATTTTGGATCCGATCCGTGCAGTAACAAGGCCAACAGCAGGAGCTCCTGGGCTGAGGTGCCCTGTTCCAGGGTATTAACTGGGATTAATCACCGCTAATCTGACATTCCTAGCTAGTCCAGCAACAGCACACCATGGACACCTCTAGACAGACGCTGGGTCCCACTAAAGGCCACACATATTGGAGGGATAGCTCGGCGTGCGACCAAGACGCGCGGCCCTCCAGGAGCTTAGCGAAGCCACACCCTTCGGGGGCGGAGTAACACGTCGAGTCGACCTGGAGCGGGCGTAGTGCTTTGTCTTCCACTGCCGGGTGGCGAGAATAAAATGAAAGAACCGCACAAATCAAAACACCCGCATTTCTAGTTGTTGGCGACACACCAACTGCTTTGCAGCAGTGCATTTCAATGCTTTTGCGACTATTTTAAAACTGAGCAGACCGATTTTCTCGTCCCTTCATTTGGGGTCGGAAGTGCTACTGCCGCCTTGTGTACACGTTTCAGTGACGTGGAAGTATACATGAGTAACACAAAATGGTGAATTCAGCTGTCCTGTCCTGAGTGTGAACACTGCAGTTCCCCTGGTAAACACTGAAGAGTTCCCTGGTTAACACTAAAGAGTTCCCTGGTTAACACTAAAGAGTTCCCTGGTTAACACTAAAGAGTTCCCTGGTTAACACTAAAGAGTTCCCTGGTTAACACTAAAGAGTTCCCTGGTTAACACTAAAGAGGAGTTCCCTAGTAAACACTGGAGAAACACCCCTGGTAAACACTGGAGTGTTCCACTGGGAACACACACACACCTGATACACGCCCCCATCAAGGCGGGCCAATCGGTAGCAGGTTCTCAGCAGGTTCTCAGCACTCAGCCTTCAATGCTATTGGCCGATAACTCGGCTGCAGCTGCCATGCGATCTCATGCCAGGATAACCTGTATAGTTCAGCCCCTGAAGGCATCTACCACATAGTAACAGTGTGCCGCTGTGTTCCCAAAACACTGCAGCATGCAGGCCACGCCGAAGACTACCTGAACGTGTGTGTGTGTCTGTGTTCTTGTGTGTGCATTTGTGTTGTTGATGTTGTTTGCATGCAGAGCGAGAGAAACTCACATTCGTCGTAGAAGCCGTAGATTCTGTTGATGGAGGCACACTCGTGGTTGCCCCGCAGCAAGAAGAAGTTCTCGGGGTACTTGACCTTGTAGGCCAGCAGCAGGCAGATGGTCTCCAGAGACTGCTTCCCCCGGTCCACGTAGTCTCCCAGGAACAGGTAGTTGCTCTCAGGGGGGAAGCCCCCGTACTCGAAGAGCCGCAGCAGGTCGTAGTACTGCCCGTGGACGTCACCTGGGGGAAGAGGACAGCTTTGAAGACACTGAATGTTGTGCCGAGTGGTGTTGTGGTTTCCCCTGATCTGTGTGTCATGTCGATGTGAGAGGCATTTGCCAAAACTATTTACAAAAAAACTGACTATTTTGAGATTTTAAATGATAAATTCACAAAACAAATGATTCATATAATTATACTGCCAATGTCCTTGAATTTTAAATATTTATTAAAGAAATGAAGACATTTATATACCAATTAAGAACTTATTTTTAGATGTGTAAATCCAATGCCTTTAAGACTAAGGATCTGCGGGAGGTCTGCTCTTAAAGTCGTGGGCTTCAGCGCTACGGACCTTTAGCTTCTGATCCCTCGGTTTATGACCACTAGAGCTGGTCATGAGGATGGGGTGAGGGTCCAACCACTGAGAATCTCAGCATTGGTGGCTTAACACAGTATTTGCTGGCGAGTGGTTAGTGCTAGCTATGTAGTTAGTGCTTGTACCAATCTCTTCAGGACACACCTCCCGGATCCTTCCTCGTAGCGCTAAGTCAATGATCCAAGTAGATTACATATTATAGATAGGAAGATATTGTTGTGTATCGTTTGCCAACTTATTGTACCTTTCCCTTAAACTTTTGCCTGAATTATTGTACAGTTCTTGGAGACTTGCTAGAAATGAAATGCACTTTTGACTTCTGGTGACGAGTTGTTCTCTTACCTTCCTTTGTTGAAACACTATTGTAAGTCGCTTTGGATAAAAGCGTCTGCTAAATGACTGTAATGTAATGTTGTACGTATGTATGTTATGTTCCTATAAAAGGTAGTTTCATAGTTAGTTCGTAGTGTTTACGTGTGAACGGGGAATGTGTTAGCCAGAGTTTAGAGGATAGGGTGCGTTTTTTGTGTGAATGCCAACGGCCTTAGAGAGGAACGCTGGAGAGACAGCTATGGACATGCAGCGTGTTTTTACTCCTGGCAAGCCATGCAAGACAGTCGCTCAGCCATTTAATTCACAACATACCCACTGCACTTGAAAGCAGGTCCTGGGATCATACAGGGGGAGTGATAGGGGGAGAGGCAATACCAGCCTGGTCCTTACCCCCTCTCCTCTCTGTACAATACATCGTTATCTGGCCCCAGGGGGTCCGCGCCTCACGATGCATTCCCAGCGGAGCTCACATTCGCTAAAAGCACTTTTGTAAGTCACTTTGGACAAAAGCGTCTGCTAAATGACTAAAGTAACGTAATGTTACATGTAGAAAACGTGCCATCTTTGGCAATAACCGTGAGCTCTGCCCGGTCCAAGATGGACCTCAAAAGACCCCCGCCAGCCCCTCCCGAGCCTCACCGCAGATCTTCAGGGGTGCCTCCAGCTCCAGCAGGATGGGCTGGCTGAGGAAGATCTCCCGAGACTTGAGGCACAGGCCCCGGATCTCGTTCTCCGTCAGCTGAACATTCTTCCCGGGTCTGGAGCCCTTCACTGGGAACACAACAAGAAGAAAGCGGTGGTGTAAGTGAACAGCCCAACACCTGCTGGGTTTACCTGCATGGTGGACACGGTCCATACGGCCTCGGACTCATGCTTTATTCAAGACAAGAAAGACACATTATGGATTCAACGCATCCGATCCATCAATTCATGCATTATTGATTTCGACCAGTCTAATAACCTCAAGTATATAGTTTTCCAATACGATGTCGTTCATATTTTTGTGTATTTTCAACTCCTATTATTGCCATGTTTGTCTCTTGTTACAACACCAGCCTTCCTGGGATTAATAAAACACTATCTCAGCACATACTGATAAGATATACAGTGGACTGCATGACGTCTGATAAGACTTTACTGCTGGGAAAAAAACCCTGTGGGAAATGATTACAATAGAATGACTTATATTAGAGTACATATTCGATTCAACCCACTATGACATAAACCATACATATTTGTGAATTATTGATTTGATCATTAAAACCATTATTAATAACCAGATGACTGCATGCAAGCCGTCCGTCAACACGTCACTTTGGACTCCTTTCATCAGATAAAAAATAAACATATATATATATAATGTATACGAATATCTAAAAAAAAACACATGAAGTTGCTCATTTTTTAAATTCCGTGTAATTAATGTAGGGTTTGGAAACTTAGCGACAACTTCAGCCAAAAATAAATAAAAAATAAATAAAAATTAAACTGCCAAACTAAAGCTGAGACGAGCTTACCTTCCAGGAGGCGTTGTATGATGGAGTCAATGTTGAGTTTGTCGGCCTCGGCCATACTATCCCTCCCGGTAGTTTGATGATTAAAAAGGTGGAGTAGTAATAATAAGAAGTACAAACTACTCTCTTTAATAGTCGGTGTAGTTTGGAGAGTGGATCCCTGAGAGGCTAGCCGAACTTAGCGCCCCTGCTAACCTTGGGCCACAACCGAGGGATAGATCGTGTATCGTCGATATTAAAAACTATTAAAAACACGTCGAAAAACGCTCACTAAAAAATTAAAAGGTTGTGTTTGAAGACAACGCGACGGGCCCGCAGCGGTCGACTATTTCATTTTATTGTTGGATATTATGATGAGTGGAAACACACACACACACACACACACACACAAGCCTCGACCGTGGTTAGCTTAGCTCCAGGTTAGCCGAGAGAGTGGAGGCCGGAAGTGTGTATGGAGGAGAGAGAGAGAGAGAAAAAAATATCACTTCCCGCCCTTGGTGCTAATTTATTCAGACAAAGAGCCGCGCTGATTGGCCGAGCGACGCGTCAATCATTACGTAACAGCCGTAAACAAGACGCCGGGCTTAGCGAAACAATAATAATAATAATAATTATAATAATAATACATTGTATTTATATGGCGCTCTCCAAGATACACCAATGACGCTTTACATTACTAAAAAACATATTCACGCCTACAAGACACACACGCGTGCACAGAAAACAACATAACAACTTCAACTATAACGTCGAAAGTGTATACTAAGTGATAAGAAAACAATACAACATAACCACCTAATGTCTCCCCCCGGGACCCCCCAAATAAGTATATATAGACGAGTGTGTACGTCGTAACGTCTTCAGAAGAAGAAGAAGGAGAAGAAGAAGCGACGCCCCCGGAAGTGTCCAAATATGGCAGGACTTGTTGAGGCTCGGCATGACGTCATGCTCGGTGCGACCTGAGCGACTCGTCATCATCATCATCATCATCCTCAAGTGTAGAGACTCGGGTTGAGTGGTGACAAAATGGTCCAAAATGGCACAAATGGCACAAATTGAGAGGAACACGGGGCGATAAGGGGAGAGTCTGTGATAAGTGGTATGATCTGGTGAACACAACTCTGTACCGCCATGAAGCTGCTCCATAAAGACATTGAAAAAGATAACGCCGGGTGAGTTAGCTTGCGTGCTAATCCGCCCCAGCTCACGTTATGATGCCACATGTGTGTGTGTGAACTCAGCTGTTTGGTCAGAGTTGATGAGTGATCAGAAGTGGTGATCGAACCCTGCAGATTTGAGTTATTTCAAAATCTGTCGGAAAAACTGGTGTTGATCTAAACTCCTGATGCTCCATTGCTGTGCATAGGTAGCATTTGTTATGCTTCATGACAACACTCACTCAATCTCACACACACACACACACACACACACACACACACACACACACACACACACACACACACCTCGAAGATGACTAATGTAAATACAAATATAACAATCAAGTAATCACATCAACACACCTCATGTTGATCAATAAACACTCACCTGTGGTGGTCCGTGTGCAGCCAGGTGACCCTGATGCCGGAGGAGGCGGAGGACATGTGGCACACCTACAACCTGCTGCAGGTGGGGGACAGCCTGCGTGCCTCCACCATCAGGTAACCTGCTGGGTGTAGGATGTGTTTAAGTGCCGAACTACAAGTATTACTGCCATTTAGTCATTTAGTCAGCACACACTATAATCCAAAGGTGATTTGATATACATGTTACTAAGGGGCAGGTAGGGGTGAGGGTGCATCTTCCCGTAGGATGCCAACGGGTAGATTGTGGACATCAGGGATCAAACCTAGGGGGGGAAATGGAATAATTTGTACAGTTAGGGTTAGAGTAGTTACCATTACCATAGTATTGTACAGCAATCGTTTGGGTTATTTTTAAAAGGAGGGTAAAGGGTCAGTGTTGGGGACAAGATTCAATGTTTTTATTTGCCATGTGCAACAAGTACAATGGAAGACTTACTCCCCATTCTATATGCTATTGATGCTATGTACTAGGGCTATTGTTGTTGCAAATTGGGGATGGGTTTGGGTTGGTTGTGAGGTTAGCCATGTGGACCCTAAGTGGCCCCTCTGCTGCGGTCCACCAGGAAGGTGCAGACGGAGACGGCGACGGGCAGCGTGGGCAGCTCCCGGGTCAGGACCACGCTCACCGTGTGCGTGGAGACCATCGACTTCGACACCCAGGCCTGTCAGCTCCGCGTGAAAGGAACCAACCTGGAGGAAAACCAGTATGTCAAGGTCGGTCCGTCTTGTCTAGCCGTTTGCCTGTTTGTATGTCTGTCGGATTAGTGCCTGACTCAGATCGGTTTCCCTGCCTATCTACCTATCTGTGTGCTCTTTTGGGATGTATTTCTCTCTCCATCAGACCTGTCTTATCACCCACCTGTCTGTGTCTCTCGAAAGTCTCTCACTCTGTCTGTCTGCTCTGTTGTGATGATGTAGTTCTCTCTGTCTACCAGATGGGGGCGTACCACACCATCGAGCTGGAGCCCAACAGGAAGTTCACTCTGGCTAAGAAGGTGTGGGACAGTGTGGTGCTGGACCGTATCGGTAAGGGTGCCATCCAACCTCAGCATCCCTCCTCTCTTAGTGACCATCCAACCTCAGCATCCCTCCTCTCTTAGTGACCATCCAACCTCAGCATCCCTCCTCTCTTAGTGACCATCCTAACCTCAGCATCCCTCCTCTCTTAGTGACCATCCAACCTCAGCATCCCTCCTCTCTTAGTGACCATCCTAACCTCAGCATCCCTCCTCTCTTAGTGACCATCCTAACCTCAGCATCCCTCCTCTCTTAGTGACCATCCTAACCTCGGCATCCCTCCTCTCTTAGTGACCATCCTAACCTCAGCATCCCTCCTCTTAGTGACCATCCAACCTCAGCATCCCTCCTCTCTTAGTGACCATCCTAACCTCGGCATCCCTCCTCTTAGTGACCATCCTAACCTCAGTATCCCTCCTCTCTTAGTGACCATCCTAACCTCGGCATCCCTCCTCTCTTAGTGACCATCCTAACCTCAGCATCCCTCCTCTCTTAGTGACCATCCAACCTCAGCATCCATCTCATGTTATAAGCGTATCCTCCTACAGAGCAGGCGTGTGACGCGGCCCAGAAGGCGGACGTTGCAGCGGTGGTGATGCAGGAGGGGCTGGCTAACGTGGTCCTGGTGACCCCCGCCATGACCCTGCTCCGGGCAAAAGTGGAAGTCACCATCCCCCGCAAGAGAAAGGGCAGCTGCACCCAGCACGAGAAGGTAGCCCCCCCCCAAGCAGCACGACCTTCACCCACGTTCACACAATGGCTCGACTAATGCTTAGAATAAGTTGGGTTTCTGATTGGGTATCCGTCCGCCTGTCAGGCGCTGGAGCGATTCTACGAGGCCGTAATGCAGGCCATCCTCCGTCACGTCGACTTTGGCGGTGAGTCTTATGTTAAAACACCCGTCTCCTCGACCTCTGACCCATGTCCTAATCATAATAATAATGTCATGTGATGAGAGCTTGTAGCCAATGCATGATGAACATGATAACCTATAGATACATGGATATGATATGAAGTGTTGTCCCACAGTGGTGAAGTGTGTGCTGGTTGCCAGCCCGGGCTTTGTGAAGGACCAGTTCATCAGCTACCTCTACCGGGAGGCCGTGCGCCACGACAACAAGGTTCTGCTGGAGAACCGACCTAAGTTCATACTGGTCCACTCCTCCTCGGGTCACAAGTACTCACTGAAAGGTAGGGTCTGAACCGGAACTAGAACCAGCCTCAATAATGTACTGTAATGACAAATGAAACCTTAACAAGCTGTAACAAATCTGTAACCAGCCCTTGACAAGGTCCTTACAAGGCCCTTAATGAGGTCCTTACAAGGCCCTTAATGAGGTCCTTACAAGGCCCTTAATGAGGTCCTTAACAAGGTCATAACAAGGCCCTTTATGAGCTTGGTTTCTGACTGGTTTCTGGTGTCGGAACAGAGATCCTTTCGGACCCGACCGTCACCAGTAGGCTCTCGGACACCAAGGTGAGTCACCGTGGTTACGCACCTTACACAATCACATGGTTACAGACCGTAACGCGACAACTGATCCCTATGAACACTGTGTGTGTGCGTTCTCCAGGCTGCAGCAGAGGTCAGGTCTCTGGAGGAGTTCTACAAGATGCTGCAGCACGAGCCCGACAGAGCCTTCTACGGGTGAGAGAACCGGCTAACCTTAACCGGAGAACCCTTATCTGAACCTACACACTTACAGAACCTTTACTACAACCCTCTTACTGTGTGTGTAGCCTGGCTCATGTAGAGAAGGCAGCCGAAGCCCTGGCCGTCGACACCCTGCTGATCAGCGATGTGCTCTTCAGGTACCTCCTCCACAGCTCAATGACTGGAATGTAATCTTCTCCAGCAACATCTTCATGTACTGTTAAAAATATGGAGCAAATGAATATGATATGGACATTGAAACATGAATTAACATGCAGACACATCGGTTCATACAGCCTATTTTCAAAAAATTAAGGTTTGGCATCTGCTCTGACTTAAAAATCGGGATATAATGTTATATATATATATATATATATAATGTATCTAATAATATGTTTGTATGTTGTAGGCACCAGGAGGTAGCGACTAGAAGTCGTTACGTTCGCCTGGTGGACAGCGTGAGGGATAGCGCAGGGATGGTCAGGTAGGAACGCTCCACACTTCCAGAAGCTTCTGGTCAGGTGTCTGCTGACCTGTGTCCGCGCCTCTGTCTGTCTCTCACCTCTGTCTCTCTCTCTCCAGGATATTTTCAAGTCTTCATGTGTCAGGAGAACGTAAGTATCCCTCCTCAAGTATAAAACCATAGGACACTAGAGACAGTAGAACCTTGAAGAATAGAAACCAGTCAAGTGGAATACAAACCAGTAGAACCATAGACCAGTGGAACCTTGAAAAACAATAGAAACTACAAACCAGTAAAGCCATAGAACCTTGAAGAATAGAAACCAGACCAGTAGAACACTGAAGAACAATAGAAACCACAGAACTGAACCATAGACCATTGTAACCTTGAAGATCAATAGAAACCACAGAACCTTGAACAATAAACTACAGACCAGTAGAACACTGAGGAACAATATAAACCACAGACCAGTAGAACCTTAAAGAATAATAGAAACCACAAATCAGTAGAACCTTTAAGAACAATAGAAACAAGTAGAACCATGGAACAACCCATAGAAAAACCCATAGAACCCTAGAACATTTGGACCGTACAAACGAGGCTACCAGTTGCTGATGTCTCTTGGCTCCGCCCCCAGAGCTGACCCAGCTGAGTGGCGTGGCGGCCATCTTGAGGTTCCCCATGGCCGACCTGTCTGAGCCCGAGGATGACAGCAGCTCGGACGACGACTAGGACCCAGGGAACCCACACACCACGAGATCGGGGATCTCCTGCTTGCTGTTCCAAGATCCATAAACACTTGAATCATTCAGTTCGAGGGACAGAACATCCCAGAGCCACCGTTTCCCATGAAGCTGAAAGAATAACAATTTCCCCCCTGATAGGACGTGGTGCATGATGGGAAACGTAGTCGGTTGAGGCGAGTGATCGATGCTTTGAACCGACAACCAACTCATGACATTAAAAGAAAGTGCAAATGAGTTCTTCTGCAAGTAGCTTTGTCATAAAAGAAGCACAACGCATAAGAAAATAATTTATTTGTGTTATTACTGTTCATATAGGCGTTTTCCCCAGGAGGTTTTTAAAGCACGTTTTGATTTCCACAGGTAAAACACTGAATCCCTGGACACGGACAAAACATAAACACTCATTAATTAATTAAAGCAGCATCAACAGCTAGAACTAAAGTGCATTCAAACCAGAGCACAACCTCTACACAGCTCCCCTGCAGGCAGAACGCAGTACTGTACCACGTTTACCATGCAGCTCATACTTTACTCTTTACAATTGCATACACCTGGTGGGCAATAAAGGTTAAACTATTAAAAAAATAAATATACTATTATGAAAAAAGTTAGTTTCTTAAAATCTCAATATATTGTCTTCTATAATGTACATAGTATTTCTTGAGATAATCTGATACATATAGATAGTTGATACGGTGGGAAGGCAGAGATAGCCTACAGACCGCTCCTAATGAAGTCACTCAGATGAAGACATCCACTGCAGCCTTGAAGTCGAACATCAAGGTTTGATGAGCCCAATAATGATCCAGCTGCCATTTGAAGGCGTTTAGCGACTTAGCATTCACCATTCCCTCTGGAAGATCATTGCCTACCCTTTGTGTGAAGGTTTGTGGTTACAGGGAATGACCTCTGGGTGACCCTCCCTCTTGCAGCTGGATCTCTTGCATCCTATCACTGTGTCCACATCAAATTCGTCATGCTTATATTTGTACTCTTGAATCATATCCCCTCTTTTCCTCCTAAAAACTAAGGTAGGGAGTTTCAGGGTTTCCAGTCTCTCTTCGTAACTATGTCCATTCAGACCTATTATTTAACATGAATAGGGCACCAGACTCAAGCCGCGGTCGTATGAGTCCTTTGTCAATTTGATTGATCAATATCAATATGTGTGGAAGTTCTTCTCATCACACCCACGAGTCGATTTGCAAGATTTGCAATATTTTCACAATGTTTATGAAAAAGTAACTGATGGCCTATTATCACTCCAAGGTCTTTCTATTGCTCTCATATATCTGGGCCAGCTATGATATCCGAGATAGATAGATATATATAATATGTGTATATATATATATATATATATATATATATATATATATATAGTATATATATGTATTATATATATATATAGTATATATATTAGATATACACCCCCCCCCCCCCTTAATGAGGCCCACTCCTCACTCCAGGGGACACTGGAAGCCCCTGATCCAGTCCAGGTCTTCCAGCGTGCCCCAGTGCAGGTAGACGATGGAGCAGATGACCATGACGTGCATGATCTGGTGGCTGTTGCCCCAGTTGTCGAAGAGGCCCGGGCACAGCCGCTCGGGCACCTGCGCCACGTTGACGGCGCCGCCCAGGGCCGCCAGAGCGTCCATGGCGAAGAAGAGCCTCAGCGAGCGGGGGCTGCCCACGCCGCCGCCGTAGAGCCGGAACAGGAAGAGGCCGAGGCGGAACGCCGCCTGCAGGGCGAAGGCGCGCAGCCTCAGCACGTTGGTGCGGGCGGCGGTGGCGCAGTGGATCCCGTAGACGGACAGCAGCACGTAGAGCAGCAGCGCCACCTGGCGCACGGCCGGGTAACACAGCAGGGTGACGTGGATGATGGGTAACGCACCTGGTGGGTGAGATGGGGGGGAAGCAGCTAATCAGCCAATCAGACGACAGATACACGGGGGAGGGGTTTAGCAGCAGGTGACAGAATGGAGGACTAGTTAACTAACCATCTCTAACCTTACACCTAAAGTAACCATCTCTAACCTAACACCTAAAGTAACCATCTCTAACCTAACACCTAAAGTAACCATCTCTAACCTAACACCTAAAGTAACCATCTCTAACCTAACACCTAAACTAACCATCTCTTACCTTACACCTAAACAAACCATCTCTTACCTTACACCTAAACAAACCATCTCTAACCTAACACCTAAACAAACCCTCTCTAACCTAACACCTAAACTAACCATCTCTAACCTAACACCTAAACTAACCATCTCTAACCTAACACCTAAACTAACCATCTCTAACCTAACACCTAAACTAACCATCTCTAACCTAACACCTAAACTAACCATCTCTAACCTAACACCTAAACTAACCATCTCTTACTGTTGGAGCCAAAATTAACTCTTTCTTTGTGAGTGTCCTCTCTGCACCCTCTGCAGGCCCGGAGTGTAATGTCTCCACCCCAAAGACATAATTACCTGCTCAAGGCCTGACTGGGTGGCTGATTGGAGGCAACAGTTTTCTTACGTCTGTCTCCTGCCCTCACAAGCTTGGATTGCTTGCTTAGAAACTTTTCATTTCTTGTTTTACTTATATGTTTAAGGTTAAATAAATCATCAAACCCTTTGAGGTTAAAACCATCATCTTTATTGTGGACAATCCATTTCTTGGAGCCGTGAAGGCAAGGACAGTCAGTGATGAAATGACTCTCAATCAGTTACCTGGAGTTTTGGTAAAAGACCATTACACTTAAGTAAGAAAACTGCCTTTTGGAGTACTGGACTGCAAGACTCGTGTTTGGATTTAAATGGATCTTGCACTATGGATTTAAAACCTTGAACTTGGACTTCTAACTTCTATGGATCAATTGTTTGGATGAGCACATGGCAGCAAACAAAGGAAAACCATCTTGAAAAACTTTCAAAGGCAAGTACGATTAAAAGCCTTGTTACGTGCAAGTGGAAAGGATTTATATTAACGTTATTTATCTGAAATGGATCTATGAACTTTTTCTATTGATTCATGAATTAAGAACACTGATGACCTTGTGAATGCACTAAGAAGACTGCAAGTAGTGGATTATATTTCGTTCATGTTTTGAGGGCCTAAGTGGCTGATTTATTTTGTAAAAATGACTGATGAAAAGGCAAAAGAAACTTTTGTTCAAGATTTTGATGACCCAGAAAGGGATGAAGTTAGTCAACCAACATTGGAAGAAATGCGCTCAACCAGATCAGCCAAGCTTGGCCAGCTGACTAGGCGCATGAATATAATTAAAGAATTAATGAAAGACCCCACTTGTACTAGTGAAGTAATATCTAATGAAACAATGTACACAACGATATTGGACGAGCTCAAAGAAGCACACTCACAGTATCAACGCTTGTTAAATGAAGAAGACTATGAAAACGATACAAAAACCTGGTTTGAACCTAAGTGGGCAGTGATAACAGAGTTCCTTTCCTCTCTTTCACAATGGTGGACCAGCTTGAAACCAAAGGAAGAGGCGACTAAAGAGAAGACCACCCAAGACCAGCTTGCTGTTGTTACCGATGACATTGGGCCTGAAGACAGTGCTTCAGCAATCAGGGATCATGGATCCCACACATCAAAAAGACGAAGTCGCTCTCTCCTATCTGCACAATCCACTTCTTCTTCACGCATGCAGGCAGAGGCTGAAAGAGCAAGCCTTCTAGTGAGGGTCGCTGCATTAAAAGAAATACATGCTTTAGAGGAAAAGGAGGAAGAACTTAACCGTGAAAAAGAACAACTAAGAAAAAAGAAGGAGCTGTTGAAGATACAAACAGACTTGGCAGCAACATCAGCCAAAATATCTGCTCTTAAATCTGCTGAAATTTATGAAGATGATCCTAATTCAACAAACATGGATGGCATGAATGAATATTTCGAGAAACACATGGACAAAGAGGATACACTAGACTTTAAAGACATTGCCATAACACCTAGGGTAAGGCCAAAGACTGGAGCCATCTGGCATCATTCTACTGTCCATATTCCTGCACCTACTGAGGTCAACGTGCCTCAACCGCAACATACGACAATGGTTCAACAGACTACTGCTACCACCAGACCAAGTCGGCAGACAGTACTGATCAGTGAAACACCAAGAATTTCACCTCCACCTACAACTGCAATGGCCCAACAAGCTCAAGCTTCACAGGGAAGAGTAGAGCCTGATCAACTCCACACACTCCTTGAAAGCCAAAACACCATCACAAAGTCTCTGGTAAGACACCAACAAATTGCCGCTCTGCCCAAAAGAGATATAGTGCCCTTTGACGGTGATATATTGCAGTACCAGTCATTTGTCCGGTCTTTTGAACAAATTATTGAATCCAAAGTGGAGACCAGTGAAGAAAGACTGTCTTTTCTCGAACAGTACACAAAGGGAGCTGCTAATGAGCTTGTTAAGAGTTGTCAGCATTTGCCTTCTGACAGAGGGTTTCCAACAGCTAAACATCTGTTAAAAGAAAATTATGGCAGTGAATATAGGATTGCAAACGCCTATATAGGAAAGGCTCTTTCGTGGTCACCAATCAAAGCAGAAGATCCAAAAGCATTGCAGGCATACACACTGTTTCTTAGAAGCTGCTGTAACTCAATGGAAAGTATGATGTACATGGATGAATTGAATCTGGCATCCAACCTCAAAGCCATAGTGTTTAAACTTCCTCACAAAATCCGTGACAGATGGAGGTCAGTCGCTTCAGATATGCAAACACGAAACAATACAAGAGTAACATTCCACAATCTTGTCGAATTCCTTGAAAAACAAGTTCGCATCTATTCCGACCCAGTGTTTGGCAACATCTTAGATGGCCCTCAGAGTCAAGACAAATCAAGACCTCTGCCCAAACCCAAATCTACTGGAAACTTCGCTACAACAATTGACCAACTGAACCAACCAGTACATTGTGGATTCTGCAGGGGTCCCACACACACTTCCACAGTGCTCAAGTTTAAGAAAAAAGTCAAACAAAGAGAAAATTGACTTCTTAAGAAAAAATGGAATCTGTTTTGGATGTCTTGCAAAAGGACACATCAGCAAGAACTGCAAAAGGCGCCTGACATGTGACGTATGTAAGAAACCACATCCCGGACTTCTGCACATAGAGTATCAACAAACAATAAGAAAAGATACAGAGATGCAGAGACCTCCTGTGGACCATGACCGTAATCAACTTGCTACCTTAAAATCTTGTGGGCATATTGGGGCCGGTAAGAATGAATGTGCACTTTCCATTATTCCTGTCCAGGTAAAAAGCAGCAAAAGTGATCAGATAATTGAGACATATGCTTTCCTTGATTCAGGCAGTTCTGCTACCTTTTGCACTGAACAACTAATGTCAAAACTGCACATTAAAGGAAGAAAAACCAGCATTATGTTGCGTACTTTGAGTCAAGAGAAATGCATCCCCTCATGTCTAGTCACAGGGCTTGAAGTTGCTGGATTGAAAAGTTCTGACTTTGTTGCTTTACCAGATGCTTACACCCAGCAAGAGATGCCTGTGACAAAGGACAATGTGATCAGAAAGGAAGATCTCTCAAAATGGGCATATCTGCAAAAGGTGACGTTACCTGTTATTGACGCCAAAGTTGAGTTGTTAATTGGATCAAATGCTCACAAAGTCATGGAACCCTGGGAGGTTATTAATAGTGAACAAGGTGGACCTTTCGCCACAAGAACACACCTAGGATGGATTGTTAATGGCCCTCTTGGAGGCTCTGATCCCGGCACAACTGATTGTCAAGCAGTCACATGCAATAGGATCTCAATAGCCAGAATAGAGGAGCTCTTGATTAGACAGTATAATCAAGATTTCAGCGAAAGAGCATCAGAAGACAAACCTGAAATGTCAGTGGAAGATAAGAAATTCACGAAATGTTTGAATAACAGTGTAAAGCTGGAAGATGGACACTATGTTCTGGACTTACCCTTCAGGAGAGAAAACCAAGTCCTGCCAAATAATCGACCTGTGGCAGAACAGCGCCTCCTTGGCCTGAAGAAAAAGTTCCAAAGACATGAGCAATTCAAAAAGGAATACAGTGACTTTATGTCAGAGGTTATTGCAAAGAAATATGCTGAAGTGATACCATGTGAACAGCTAGAAAAGGCAGATGGTAGAGTGTGGTACATTCCACACCATGGGGTGTACCACCCAAAGAAGAAAACCTTAAGAGTTGTCTTTGACTGCAGTGCGTCCTACCAAGGAACCTCACTCAACTCAGAATTGCTACAAGGCCCAGATTTAACTAACAGCCTAGTCGGGGTACTTGTCAGGTTCAGGCTGGAGCCAGTTGCTGTAATGGCAGACATCCGCTCCATGTTCCACCAAGTGAGGGTAGCAGCCAAGGACGTGGACTTCTTAAGATTTCTCTGGTGGCCTGAAGGTGATGTTGATCAAAGCGCAGTAGAACACCGCATGCTTGTTCACTTGTTCGGGGCAGTATCATCTCCAAGCTGCGCAAGCTTTGCCTTAAAGAGAACAGCAGAAGACAATAAAGGTAATTGTGCCTCAGAAGTCATCCATACTATTAAAAACAACTTTTATGTCGATGATTGTTTGAAGTCCCTGCCCTCAGATCAGGAAGCCGTGCAACTTGTTGAGGACCTGTCAGCTGCCTGTCAGATGGGAGGATTCCGCCTCACCAAATGGGCAAGTAACAGCCGCACTGTGCTCTCAGCTATCCCTCAAGAAGATCGAGCCAAAGATGTCAAAATGTTGGACTTGGAGAAAGATGAACTGCCGATGGAGAGGGCTCTTGGACTACAGTGGTGTATCGAGAATGATGCATTCATGTTTAAGATCACACTGAAACAAAAACCACTCACTCGAAGGGGGTTACTATCTGTCGGGAGCTCAGTGTATGATCCACTTGGCTTCTTAGCTCCAGTCATCTTACCTGTAAAGCATATGCTCCAGCAGTTGTGCAAAGAAAAGTATGGATGGGATGAACCGATTCCTTCTGCAACAGCCAAGAGGTGGATAGAATGGACATCTAGTCTCGAGAAGCTGAATGACTTCAGTGTAGCTCGCTGCATTAAATCAAAGCACTTTGGAAAACCAACGCACGCCCAACTGCATCACTTTTCGGATGCTTCTGAAAACGGCTACGGCACTGCAAGTTACCTGCGGATGGAGAATGACCAGGGTGAAGTGTGTGTTTCCTTCATGATGGGAAAAGGAAGATTGGCGCCCTTGAAACATATGACAATCCCCAGAATGGAGCTCTCCGCGGCAGTGCTGTCCGTCAGAGTAGATAAAATGCTTAGGTTGGAGCTGCAACTTGAACTTGAGAGCTCAGTGTTTTGGACTGATAGTCAGACAGTCTTAAAGTACATAGCCAATGAGCATGCACGGTTCCACACCTTCGTCGCCAATCGAGTATCCATCATCCAGGAAAATTCCAGCTTGTCCCAGTGGAGGTTTGTGGGAACAAAATCAAACCCAGCAGATGACGTGTCCAGAGGCTTGACTGTCAAAAAGTTCCTCGAATGCAGTCGGTGGATAGCAGGTCCAACCTTTCTCTGCGAACCAGAAGATGAATGGCCAGTCCATCCTGTTGATTTCCAACTCAGTCCAATGGTTGACCAAGAGGTTAAAAAGAAAGTTACTGTCCTGAGTACCAATGTTCAAGATAAAGAAAGCCCAATTACTCGACTGCTATCACATTTTTCAGATTGGCTGAAACTTAAGAAGGCAGTAGCTTGGTTCTTGAAATTCAAGAATATGTTGAAGATCCTTGCAAGGCAAAGAAAGGAAATCAAATCCACAAACATGTGCCCCCAAGCAAAGAAGTTGCTTTAAAGATGCAAGCCTTCAAATCAACATTGGGTGGTCAGAGCCTTGATATTGAAGACCTGGAAATGGCAGAGAAGGTAATCATTAGAATAAGCCAAAGACAAACATTCTCAAAAGAATTAGCCAAATTGGAAATGGCGCCACCTGGTGTTCAAAGAACAAGCTGCATCTTAAAGTTGGATCCAATCCTGGACAATGGCATATTGAGAGTTGGTGGACGCCTCTGCAGATCAGCTATGCCTGAGCAAGTAAAACATCCAATCATCTTGCACAAGAGTCATCCGATCTCCTCTCTGATATTGCGTCATATCCATGAGCGCACAGGCCATAGTGGAAGAAACTATGTTCTCTCTGAACTTCGTAAAAGGTACTGGATTACTAATGCAACCTCTGCAGTTAGAAGCATAATTAACAAATGTGTTATCTGCAGGCGAGTAGCTGGAAGAACAAAAATACAAAAAATGGCGGATTTACCGCAAGAAAGATTAATACCCGACCTTCCCCCTTTTACAAATACAGGAATGGATTACTTCGGACCAATTGAAACAAAACGGGCCAGAAGCCTTGTGAAACGGTATGGGGTAATCTTTACTTGCATGTCCAGTAGGGCAGTGCACCTTGAAATGGCATATTCTTTAGACACAGACTCGTGCATTTGCGCTATCAGAAGGTTTATGTGTCGCAGAGGTCAAGTCTCTCACATTCGTTCAGATAACGGGACAAACTTGGTAGGTGCTGAAAAGGAATTAAGAAAAGCTCTTATGAGTTTCGATCAGGACAAAATCAGAAATTCCCTGCTTAAAGATAACATTAAATGGTCTTTCAACCCTCCAGCAGCATCACACCATGGGGGTGTATGGGAGAGGATCATCAGAATGGTGAGGAAAGTACTTTTGTCAGTTCTGCAACAGCAAGTACTTGATGATGAAGGCCTGTGTACCATCCTATGTGAAGTAGAGGCAATCCTCAACAGTAGGCCCATCACCACCATGTCACCTGACCCACATGATCTCGAAGCTCTGACCCCTAACCACGTTCTTCTTTTGAAATCTAAACCTGTTCTACCACCAGGGATTTTTCAGAAGTCTGACCTGTATCTAAGGCGTAGGTGGAAACAAGCCCAATACATGGCTGATTTGTTTTGGAAGAGATGGGCTCAAGAATATTTGCCACTGTTACAAGAACGGCAAAAATGGATAAATCCAAAAAAGAACATCCAAACAGGAGACATAGTCTTGATTGTGGATGCAACAGCACCCCGAGGATCCTGGACGTTGGGAAGGGTCCTACAAACCTTTCAAGATGGTAAAGGGCTGGTACGTTCAGTAAGGATCAAACAAAGACAAGTGTTCTTGAGCGGCCCATCACCAAAGTCTGTCTGTTGGTAGATGACTGCCCCCCTGACAACCAACCCAAGCAACCCAGTGGAAGTACGTAATCTTTTTGTTTAAAAAGACATATTTTTCGATGTGATTAAAGGCTCCATTTCATTTCTGTTTTTATAATTGTATTATATTCACACTGCATACAATTAGGGGCCGGAAATGTTGGAGCCAAAATTAACTCTTTCTTTGTGAGTGTCCTCTCTGCACCCTCTGCAGGCCCGGAGTGTAATGTCTCCACCCCAAAGACATAATTACCTGCTCAAGGCCTGACTGGGTGGCTGATTGAGCCAGGTGGCTGATTGGAGGCAACAGTTTTCTTACGTCTGTCTCCTGCCCTCACAAGCTTGGATTGCTTGCTTAGAAACTTTTCATTTCTTGTTTTACTTATGTTTAAGGTTAAATAAATCATCAAACCCTTTGAGGTTAAAACCATCATCTTTATTGTGGACAATCCATTTCTTGGAGCCGTGAAGGCAAGGACAGTCAGTGATGAAATGACTCTCAATCAGTTACCTGGAGTTTTGGTAAAAGACCATTACACTTACCTTACACCTAAACAAACCATCTCTTACCTTACACCTAAACAAACCATCTCTAACCTAACACCTAAACTAAAACATTCGGAAGATCTCCCTCCTCATCTTCATCTGTGTGTGATCCATCACGGTAACGCCTCCTGGAGAAACCTACCCAGGGTGTTGACCAGGCAGACCCCGAACATGTCGAGGGACAGCAGGCTGTCGTACACCCCCTCTCCCCCGGCGTGGTTCATGAAGAGGTGGTAGAGCACGGAGCCCACGGTGGGAGACAGACAGGCCAGGTAGTGGACCACGCAGAGCCACACACTCTCCACCTCCCCCCAGGGGATGGTCAGAGGGAGCAGCACCAGGAACAGGAGGAAGGGGATGCCTGCAGGAGGGATGGAGGAGGAGAGGAGGTCAGGACTGCAGAGTCACTCCCCATCTTCCACCGCAGGCTGAAAACCCATCTCCTCAGGACACACCACCCGGGTCCTTCCTCGTAGCTCATCCTCTTATCACTTTTACTAGTGTCTTACTAAGTAGATTATCTAAGTAGATTGTTAGGTAAATATTGTTCTAGATATTGTTCTATATAGTTTGACAACTTGTTGGCAAACTATGTTTATTTTTACAATTTTTTACCTGAACTTATTGTACTTTTACCTGAGCACTGGTTCAGTTCTTGGAGACTTGTTAGGAATGAAATGCACTTTTGACTTCAGGTGACGAGTTGTTCTCTTACCTTCCTTTGTTGAAACACTACTGTAAGTCGCTTTGGATAAAAACGTCTGCTAAATGACTGTAGTGTAGTGTAATGTAGTGTAATGTAATGTAATCGTTGACGGATGAAAGGGAGAGCGGGATTAGGAATGGAAAAGAAAGGCCGAAGAAAAGCCTCCCCACCGGCTGTGGAGCCTGACAGCTCCACCAGCATCTCCAGCTAAACGTTACTCTGTGACGGGTTTGGTACATCAAAAGAGGAAGCATTAAGTAAAAAGTAATGATAATGAAAAGCGTCGACTGCTACAGTGAGCAACATAAAGAACTGTTTGATTGTGGGTCTCCTGTCCTTTATGATGACAGGCAACAGACGTGGGTTGGTGGACGTTGACACCATGAGGACCTGCAGGTCCCTCACTCAGGCTAATCTCAGTGCTAAGAGCATTAGCTGTAATGTCGTTAGCACGCAGGCCAGCCTGCCTGGAGAACAGGGAGCGTCCAGGAGGTCCGGCTCACAATAGACCCCCCTGTCGGTACACCATCCAGGGTACCGCTATGTGGGACTGGAAGAGCCATAACAACATGCATTACTATTATTGAGGGTTAGAAATCATAGCTACAAGAAGGAGGGGCATTAGGGACTATCAGACTAGAACTAGAGGAGCCCATACATAAAGTCACCTTTGCCCTATTATCTCTGAGGCTAAACAATCTCTGTAAAGCAACAGTTCTTCACCAATCTGGATTCAGTTCTGGATCTGCCGGGGTACAGATTCTGATCCCGATATTTCCCTAAATGTTCTTAAATCGTAAATTGACATTCAACCTAAACCCTAAAGTGGTATGCAAATATGTTAATAACTGTCATTGTCATTTGTTTGCCCTATGTCCCTAACCAACTGTTCCTTGGCCCATAAGTAATCTAACCACCAAGTTTTGTCACATTCTGTACATAACTTTGTTGTTAGTAAGATTAGTTAGTAAGTTATTTTACTAACAGACATACAAACAAACAATTTATTCAGACAAAGAGCCGCGCTGATTGGCCGAGCGACGCGTCAATCATTACGTAACAGCCGTAAACAAGACGCCGGGCTTAGCGAAACAATAATAATAATTATTATAATAATAATACATTGTATTTATATGGCGTTCTCCAAGATACACCAATGACGCTTTACATTACTAAAAAACATATTCACGCCTACAAGACACACACGCGTGCACAGAAAACAACATAACTTCAACTATAACGTCGAAAGTGAATACTAAGTGATAAGAAAACAATACAACATAACCACCTAATGTCTCCCCCCGGGACCCCCAAATAAGTATATATAGACGAGTGTGTACGTCGTAACGTCTTCAGAAGAAGAAGAAGAAGCGACGCCCCCGGAAGTGTCCAAATATGGCAGGACTTAACGGTTGAGGCTCGGCATGACGTCATGCTCGGTGCACCTGAGCGACTCGTCATCATCATCATCATCATCCCTCAAGTGTAGAGACTCGGGTTGAGTGGTGACAAAATGGTCCAAAATGGCACAAATTGAGAGGAACACGGGGCGATAAGGGGAGAGTCTGTGATAAGTGGTATGATCTGGTGAACACAACTCTGTACCGCCATGAAGCTGCTCCATAAAGACATTGAAAAAGATAACGCCGGGTGAGTTAGCTTGCGTGCTAATCCGCCCCAGCTCACGTTATGATGCCACATGTGTGTGTGTGAACTCAGCTGTTTGGTCAGAGTTGATGAGTGATCAGAAGTGGTGATCGAACCCTGCAGATTTGAGTTATTTCAAAATCTGTCGGAAAAACTGGTGTTGATCTAAACTCCTGATGCTCCATTGCTGTGCATAGGTAGCATTTGTTATGCTTCATGACAACACTCACTCAATCACACACACACACACACACACACACACACACACACACACACACACACACACACACCCCGAAGATGACTAATGTAAATACAAATATAACAATCAAGTAATCACATCAACACACCTCATGTTGATCAATAAACACTCACCTGTGGTGGTCCGTGTGCAGCCAGGTGACCCTGATGCCGGAGGAGGCGGAGGACATGTGGCACACCTACAACCTGCTGCAGGTGGGGGACAGCCTGCGTGCCTCCACCATCAGGTAACCTGCTGGGTGTAGGATGTGTTTAAGTGCCGAACTACAAGTGTTACAGCCATTTAGTCATTTAGTCAGCACACGCTATAATCCAAAGGTGATTTGATATACATGTTACTAAGGGGCAGGTAGGGGTGAGGGTGCATCTTCCCGTAGGATGCCAACGGGTAGATTGTGGACAGGTCTACAAGTAAGAGGATTCAATTCAGACAAGATAATCACTCTGCCAGTGACTTACTCAAGAGAGTTTATCCCTGCAAACCGAGACCATATTCCCACACCAGAGACAGCGAAGGCATGGCCTCATCTTGAACACATTGCAGATGAGATCGCTTCTCAGCAAAGCTGTGATGTCGGCCTGTTAATTGGCTACAACTGTGCTCAAGCCCTCGTTCCAAGACAAGTGGTGACTGGTGAGGAACATCAGCCGTTTGCTCAGAGAACAGACTTGGGCTGGAGTGTGGTGGGATATGGTAACCCGTGTCTCAACTATGGAGATACAATCGGAATCAGTCATCAAGTCATTGTGAAGCAAGTGACGCCAGGTCTACCGTCCTCTTCAGACCTCACAAGTGAAGTGCACTACGTCTGTAGAACACAGATCAAAGAAGTTGTGTTACCTGCAGATGTCATAAAGATGCTGGAGTCTGACTTCGCTGAAAGAGTGTCAGAAGCCAGCCCCATCTCTCAAGAGGATCTAAGTTTCCTGTCGAAAATGGAGAAGGGCATCAAGTTAAAGAGCGACGGTCATTATGAAATGTCGCTGCCATTCAAGAAGGAAAGGCCTAACTTACCTGATAACAAGATCTGTACTATCCATTGTCTCAATTGTCTAGAAAGGAAGTTGAGAAGAAACGATCAGTACCACACAGACTACAAGACCTTCATGGATGAGACCATAACCCGTGGAGATGCAGAAAGGGTCCCAGAGGAAGACATCTACAAAGCTCCAGCTTGGTATATCCCACATCATGGGGTGTATCATCCACAAAAGCCTGGGAAGATACGTGTTACCAAGTGAAAGAGTTACCAAGTGGAGAAGTCAAGGTGGGAGAGATCGCAAGTGACGACCCTGAACTTAAGAAGGCCCAGGTTCTCAACACCCAGGCGCAGTCGGAAGTGACCTTTCCTGTGGAGGCCAAGGACCGAAGTTATTGTATTTAGTTTTGTTTACTTTCTATGCAGTATGTTGGCTCTAAGTCATTGTAAAATCATATACAATTGATATGTTTGGTGGGAGTGTAACTGCCTCTGTGTTCAGTTTGAGTTTTTGGTTCCTACCTAAATGCTGTAGATTAAGGGCGGAACTAATGGTTGAAGCGCACAGTGTTCCGGGGACGTTTTATGCCACGCACGCGTGTCAAAATCTCCGTATATAAGAGATAGTTCCGTCACAGTCAGTTAGTTCGGTCGGTCAGTTCAGTCAGTGAAGTTCCATAATTTCCTCTCTTATTGCATGCAGCCAATAAGGTACGTTTGGTGTTGTGGTTGTTAGCTGTGTGTAGGCTCAAGCCAGGTAGCTAAAGTGCTAACGAAATGTTTGCTAAATGAGTTTATTATTATTATTATTATTATTATTATTATTGCGGAAGGATTTAATGTGTTTTGTAGGTTAAGTTCATTTTGGTTAACAATATTGTAAAGACATGTGACACTAAGAGACGAAGTAGAAATACTATGGATGTATGTTGTTATTGTTCGATCTGTGATTTATTGTTTTCATGTGTGTTTCACAGTTTTCACGGTCTGGATTTGAATAAATCCTACCAGTATCATAAAGAACGCATTGCTGTCATCATTGCATGAGAGGGAATTACACTAAGTGATAAGAAAACAATACAACATAACCACCTAATGTCTCCCCCCGTGACCCCCCAAATAAGTATATATAGCGTGGGCAGCTCCCGGGTCAGGACCACGCTCACCGTGTGCGTGGAGACCATCGACTTCGACACCCAGGCCTGTCAGCTCCGCGTGAAAGGAACCAACCTGGGGGAAAACCAGTATGTCAAGGTCGGTCCGTCTTGTCTAGCCGTTTGTATGTCTGTCGGATTAGTGCCTGTCTCAGATCGGTTTCCCTGCCTATCTACCTGTCTGTGTGCTCTTTTGGGATGTATTTCTCTCTCCATCAGACCTGTCTTATCACCCACCTGTCTGTCTGTGTCTCTCGAAAGTCTCTCACTCTGTCTGTCTGCTCTGTTGTGATGATGTAGTTCTCTCTGTCTACCAGATGGGGGCGTACCACACCATCGAGCTGGAGCCCAACAGGAAGTTCACTCTGGCTAAGAAGGTGTGGGACAGTGTGTTGCTGGACCGTATCGGTAAGGGTGCCATCCAACCTCAGCATCCCTCCTCTCTTAGTGACCATCCAACCTCAGCATCCCTCCTCTCTTAGTGACCATCCTAACCTCAGCATCCCTCCTCTCTTAGTGACCATCCTAACCTCAGCATCCCTCCTCTCTTAGTGACCATCCTAACCTCGGCATCCCTCCTCTCTTAGTGACCATCCTAACCTCAGCATCCCTCCTCTTAGTGACCATCCTAACCTCAGCATCCCTCCTCTCTTAGTGACCATCCTAACCTCGGCATTCCTCCTCTTAGTGACCATCCTAACCTCAGTATCCCTCCTCTCTTAGTGACCATCCTAACCTCAGCATCCCTCCTCTCTTAGTGACCATCCTAACCTCAGCATCCCTCCTCTCTTAGTGACCATCCTAACCTCAGCATCCCTCCTCTCTTAGTGACCATCCTAACCTCGCCATCCCTCCTCTCTTAGTGACCATCCTAACCTCGGCATCCCTCCTCTCTTAGTGACCATCCTAACCTCAGCATCCCTCCTCTCTTAGTGACCATCCTAACCTCAGCATCCCTCCTCTCTTAGTGACCATCCAACCTCGGCATCCATCTCATGTTATAAGCGTATCCTCCTACAGAGCAGGCGTGTGACGCGGCCCAGAAGGTGGACGTTGCAGCGGTGATGATGCAGGAGGGGCTGGCTAACGTGGTCCTGGTGACCCCCGCCATGACCCTGCTCCGGGAAAAAGTGGAAGTCACCATCCCCCGCAAGAGAAAGGGCAGCTGCACCCAGCACGAGCAGGTAGCCCCCCCCCCAAGCAGCACGACCTTCATCCACGTTCACACAATGGCTTGACTAATGCTTAGAATAAGTTGGATTTCTGATTGGGTATCCGTCCGCCTGTCAGGCGCTGGAGCGATTCTACGAGGCCGTAATGCAGGCCATCCTCCGTCACGTCGACTTTGGCGGTGAGTCTTATGTTAAAACACCCGTCTCCTCGACCTCGGACCCATGTCCTAATGGTTCATGTGATGAGAGCTTGTAGCCAATGCATGATAACCTATAGATAGATACATGGATATGATATGAAGTGTTGTCCCACAGTGGTGAAGTGTGTGCTGGTTGCCAGCCCGGGCTTTGTGAAGGACCAGTTCATCAGCTACCTCTACCGGGAGGCCGTGCGCCACGACAACAAGGTTCTGCTGGAGAACCGACCTAAGTTCATACTGGTCCACTCCTCCTCGGGTCACAAGTACTCACTGAAAGGTAGGGTCTGAACCGGAACTAGAACCAGCCTCAATAATGTACTGTAATGACAAATGAAACCTTAACAAGCTGTAACAAATCTGTAACCAGCCCTTGACAAGGTCCTTACAAGGCCCTTAATGAGGTCCTTACAAGGCCCTTAATGAGGTCCTTAACAAGGTCATAACAAGGCCCTTTATGAGCTTGGTTTCTGACTGGTTTCTGGTGTCGGAACAGAGATCCTTTCGGACCCGACCGTCACCAGTAGGCTCTCGGACACCAAGGTGAGTCACCGTGGTTACGCACCTTACACAATCACATGGTTACAGACCGTAACGCGACAACTGATCCCTATGAACACTGTGTGTGCGTTCTCCAGGCTGCAGCAGAGGTCAGGTCTCTGGAGGAGTTCTACAAGATGCTGCAGCACGAGCCCGACAGAGCCTTCTACGGGTGAGAGAACCGTCTAACCTTAACCGGAGAACCCTTATCTGAACCTACACACTTACAGAACCTTTACTACAACCCTCTTACTGTGTGTGTGTAGCCTGGCTCATGTAGAGAAGGCAGCCGAAGCCCTGGCCGTCGACACCCTGCTGATCAGCGATGTGCTCTTTAGGTACCTCCTCCACAGCTCAATGACTGGAATGTAATCTTCTCCAGCAACAATTCAACAACATCTTCATGTACTGTTAAAAATATGGAGCAAATTAATATGATATGGACATTGAAACATGAATTAACATGCAGACACATCGGTTCATACAGCCTATTTTCCAAAAATTAAGGTTTGGCATCTGCTCTGACTTAAAAAAAAAATAATCGGGATATAATGTTATATATATATATATATATAATAATGTATCTAATAATGTTTGTATGTTGTAGGCACCAGGAGGTAGCGACTAGAAGTCGTTACGTTCGCCTGGTGGACAGCGTGAGGGATAGCGCAGGGATGGTCAGGTAGTCAAGTCAAGTCAATTTTATTTGTATAGCCCTTAATCACAGTTATAGTCTCAAAGGGCTTCACATGCCACATGTTTACAACACCCCCCAAACCCTAGCCCCCCTAAGGGCAAGAAAAAACTCCCTTAATTACGTAGGAAGAAATCTTGAGAAGGAACACAGAGTAGAAGGGGATCCCTCCTTCAGGAGTGACATGGGTGCCATAAGTGACTTATAGTAATGTACAAAGTACAAAGATAATAATAATAATATACATATAATATACACAATATACAAATATTAAAATGAGAAGATGATTTGTGTGGTGCTGGCCGGTATCCTTCAGGTGGGGATCACAGCAGCACACTGGAAAACAGAAGCAGACTGCGGTGTGGTTAGATGGGGTAGGGTGGACATGGAACATGTAGAGAACCTCTAGTCTAGTACCTATCGGCAGCAGGGATTGGTTAGTGCTGACTAACGGGTCGATTTAGCTGTAATGAGAGCTGAGGGGCACTCCTAGGCACCAAACGACAATGTAAAAAGGTAGGTTTTAAGTTTAGATTTAAATATTTCAACAGTCTGCTTCCCTTATTACAGGTAGGAACGCTCCACACTTCCAGAAGCTTCTGGTCAGGTGTCTGCTGACCTGTGTCCTCGCCTCTGTCTGTCTCTCACCTCTGTCTCTCTCTCTCTCTCTCCAGGATATTTTCAAGTCTTCATGTGTCAGGAGAACGTAAGTATCCCTCCTCAAGTATAAAACCATAGGACACTAGAACCTTGAAGAATAGAAACCAGTAGAACCATAGACCAGTGGAACCTTGAACAACAATAGAAACTACAAACCAGTAAAGCCATAGAACCTTGAAGAATAGAAACCAGACCAGTAGAACACTGAAGAACAATAGAAACCACAGAACTGAACCATAGACCATTGTAACCTTGAAGATCAATAGAAACCACAGAACCTTGAACAATGTAAACCACAGAACAGTAGAACCTTAAAGAATAATAGAAACCACAAATCAGTAGAACCTTTAAGAACAATAGAAACAAGTAGAACCATGGAACAACCCATAGAAAAACCCATAGAACCCTAGAACATTTGGACCGTACAAACGAGGCTACCAGTTGCTGATGTCTCTTGGCTCCGCCCCCAGAGCTGACCCAGATGAGTGGCGTGGCGGCCATCTTGAGGTTCCCCATGGCCGACCTGTCTGAGCCCGAGGATGACAGCAGCTCGGACGACGACTAGGACCCAGGGAACCCACACACCACGAGATCGGGGATCTCCTGCTTGCTGTTCCAAGATCCATAAACACTTGAATCATTCAGTTCGAGGGACAGAACATCCCAGAGCCACCGTTTCCCATGAAGCTGAAAGAATAACAATTTTCCCCCTGATAGGACGTGGTGCATGATGGGAAACGTAGTCGGTTGAGGCGAGTGAGCTTTGTCATAAAAGAAGCACAACGCATAAGAAAATAATTTATTTGTGTTATTACTGTTCATATAGGCGTTTTCCCCAGGAGGTTTTTAAAGCGCGTTTTGATTTCCACAGGTAAAACACTGAATCCCTGGACACGGACAAAACATAAACACTCATTAATTAATTAAAGTGTAAAAATGTATGTTGTTATTATTGTTGTATTTCATGTGTGTGTTTCACAGTTTTCACGGTCTGGATTTGAATAAATCGTACCAGTCATAAAGAACGCATTGCTGTCATCATTGCATGAGAGGGAATTACAGTGAGAACTTACTGCTCCATAAGACAGCATCAGAAAGCAGTGAGTAACAACATTAAACCAAGTAAAGATGTCTGAGAGTGGCAGCCAGCGTGTGGTTGTTGTGGATGTACATTGCACAGACATGCAGGCACAAGCACCTGACAAAGAGGGTGCAAGTGAAGACAGCACAACCGTGCAACCACAAAGGGAAGAAGACACAATAGTTAGCAACCCCGCTTCCTCAGAAGAGCCACGAAGAGGCCAAAGAGTCCGCATGTTGACGGAAAAGGGTCAAGAACTGCATGATGAGCAAATAAGAAAAGTTGCACATCGTTTCAGTGTGGTCTATGAGAAGTGGAAAAATGTTGCTAAAGAAGCTAACCAAGCGCTGTGTGCACCGAGCTCAGACGACCTGCTGGATGGACACGTCACTAAAATATGCAATGCCTCTAGGAGTCTGAATGAGGTTTATGACGATTGGAAGCGTATTGAAGTGCCTGACCATAACGCACGTCGCAGAGTCGACACCTGTGAATCAGTAACAAAGAAGATTTTTAATAATGCAATGGACCTTCTAGACACAAGAAAGGCTAAAGGTCAAATGCATGAAGAACAATTCATGGAAGAGATAGTGTCTGTAGCCTCAGTCAAGACAGGCACCAACTCTCGCCACACTGAATTCTACTCTGCAAGCAGAACAAGTGCAGCTGCTGAGGTTGCTGCTAACCAAGCCACCTTAGAAGTCCTGCTGGAGCAAGAGCGTCATATTGAAGAACTTCAGAGACTTGAAGCTGAAGCCGCACAGTTTAAAGCGAGACAAGAGGCTGAAGCCGCCCAGTTAAAAGCCAAGATGGAGGCTGAAGCCGCCCAGTTAAAAGCCAAGCAGGAGGCTGAAACTGCAGAAAGACAAAGAGTGCTAGAAGCCAAACGCAGAGAACTAAATAGATTGGAAACTATTAAGAAGCTAAAGGCTGCCAAGGCACGACAGCAAGTATATGAGCAGAGCGAATGTTCAGCTCAAGCAGCTAAACGAAGTGACTGCTCAGATGAAGAAGTAAGTGAGCTTCTCCATCGACGTGTCTCTGTGAAGAAATGAAGTGGAAATCAAGCCTCAAACTAGCCTATTGCAGCACCGTTCTCCACCACGAGCTGTAACACATCCAAGACAAGAACAGCACCGTTCTCCACCACGAGCTGTATCACAAACAAGGCAAGAAGACAGATCTGAAGACAGCACAGCAGCTCTTGTCAGATTGTTCGCAGAAGCCATCAGTGCAAGTCGCATTCCTATACCTGAACCTACAGTGTTCAATGGCGACCCACTCCGATACAACGACTGGAAGGTGTCCTTTCAGACGCTTGTTGGCAGGAAGAACATACCAGCCGAAGAGAAGATATATTATCTACGCAAGTACGTGGGTGGATCTGCCAAGAAGGCCATAGAGAGCTACTTCTTACTAGGCACAGAGTCAGCCTATTATGCAGCATGGCACATCCTAGATGAGCGATATGGCAATCCATTCCTCATTGCCAAGGCCTTCAGAGATAAGATTGAGTCATGGCCCAAGATAAGCTCCAAATGCAGTGTGGAACTTCAAGAACTCGCCGACTTCCTGCGCAGCTGTGAGGCTGCCATGTCTCAGGTCAGAGGTCTTGAAATACTTAATGATTGCAACGAGAACCAGAAAATACTCTCCAAACTTCCAGACTGGCTGACTTCAAGATGGCGTAGGAAGGTCATGGCCACAGAAGAAGAAACTCGCATGTTCCCGAGCTTCAGCCAGTTTGTCAAGTTCCTCACACGTGAAGCCAGAATCGCTTGCCACCCAATAACCTCTCTTCATGCTCTGAAGCCAGGGGAAAGTATTCTGGACAAGGGTTCCAGGAGCAGAGATCCTGGAGCAAGGGTTTTAGCAACCAGCTCAGATGAGAAAGCCGTCGCCACAGGCTGTGTCTTCTGTGAGAGGGCAGGACACAGTCTACAGAGGTGTCGCAAGGTTATGCAGATGACAATCAGTGAACGAATTAAGTTTGTCCAAGAGAAGAACTTGTGTTTCGGCTGTCTGAAGTCTGGCCATCGCTCCAAGGACTGTAGAGATAGAAACACCTGCGACACCTGTGAGAGAAGACATCCAACTTGCCTCCATGATGATCACACCAAGGAAGAAAGGATGTCAACAAGGCCTGATGGAGCAAGGAACAGTGATAGGTACAAAGAAAGAGAGAATAATCAGCCACAAGACCAGGCAGAGAGACCATCACGTGAGGCGACATCATTTAGAGTCATCCAGAATGATGGGGACACTCATACATCCACAATAGTTCCAGTGTGGGTGTCATCTACAGGTGAGCCAAGTCGTGAGGTTCTGGTGTACGCACTCCTCGATACACAAAGTGACAGCAAAGGCTCTCAACACAAAAGGTGAACCAGTTCAGCTAAAGCTCTCCACGCTGGCTTCAAGAAACACAGTCGTGTCCTGTTGGAAGCTGACAGGTCTACAAGTAAGAGGATTCAATTCAGACAAGATAATCACTCTGCCAGTGACTTACTCAAGAGAGTTTATCCCTGCAAACAGAGACCATATTCCCACACCAGAGACAGCGAAGGCATGGCCTCATCTTGAACACATTGCAGATGAGATCGCTTCTCAGCAAAGCTGTGATGTCGGCCTGTTAATTGGCTACAACTGTGCTCAAGCCCTCGTTCCAAGACAAGTGGTGACTGGTGAGGAACATCAGCCGTTTGCTCAGAGAACAGACTTGGGCTGGAGTGTGGTGGGATATGGTAACCCGTGTCTCAACTATGGAGATACAATCGGAATCAGTCATCAAGTCATTGTGAAGCAAGTGACGCCAGGTCTACCGTCCTCTTCAGACCTCACAAGTGAAGTGCACTACGTCTGTAGAACACAGATCAAAGAAGTTGTGTTACCTGCAGATGTCATAAAGATGCTGGAGTCTGACTTCGCTGAAAGAGTGTCAGAAGCCAGCCCCATCTCTCAAGAGGATCTAAGGTTCCTGTCGAAAATGGAGAAGGGCATCAAGTTAAAGAGCGACGGTCATTATGAAATGTCGCTGCCATTCAAGAAGGAAAGGCCTAACTTACCTGATAACAAGATCTGTACTATCCATCGTCTCAACTGTCTAGAAAGGAAGTTGAGAAGAAACGATCAGTACCACACAGACTACAAGACCTTCATGGATGAGACCATAACCCGTGGAGATGCAGAAAGGGTCCCAGAGGAAGACATCTACAAAGCTCCAGCTTGGTGTATCCCACATCATGGGGTGTATCATCCACAAAAGCCTGGGAAGATACGTGTTACCAAGTGAAAGAGTTACCAAGTGGAGAAGTCAAGGTGGGAGAGATCGCAAGTGACGACCCTGAACTTAAGAAGGCCCAGGTTCTCAACACCCAGGCGCAGTCGGAAGTGACCTTTCCTGTGGAGGCCAAGGACCGAAGTTATTGTATTTAGTTTTGTTTACTTTCTATGCAGTATGTTGGCTCTAAGTCATTGTAAAATCATATACAATTGATATGTTTGGTGGGAGTGTAACTGCCTCTGTGTTCAGTTTGAGTTTTTGGTTCCTACCAGTTTTTGGTTCCTACCTAAATGCTGTAGATTAAGGGCGGAACTAATGGTTGAAGCGCACAGTGTTCCGGGGACGTTTTATGCCGACGCACGCGTGTCAAAATCTCCGTATATAAGAGATAGTTCCGTCACAGTCAGTTAGTTCGGTCGGTCAGTTCAGTCAGTGAAGTTCCATAATTTCCTCTCTTATTGCATGCAGCCAATAAGGTACGTTTGGTGTTGTGGTTGTTAGCTGTGTGTAGGCTCAAGCCAGGTAGCTAAAGTGCTAACGAAATGTTTGCTAAATGAGTTTATTATTATTATTATTATTGCGGAAGGATTTAATGTGTTTTGTAGGTTAAGTTCATTTTGGTTAACAATATTGTAAAGACATGTGACACTAAGAGACGAAGTAGAAATACTATGGATGTATGTTGTTATTGTTCGATCTGTGATTTATTGTATTTCATGCGTGTGTTTCACAGTTTTCACGGTCTGGATTTGAATAAATCCTACCAGTATCATAAAGAACGCATTGCTGTCATTGCATGAGAGGGAATTACACTAAGTGATAAGAAAACAATACAACATAACCACCTAATGTCTCCCCCCGGGACCCCCAAATAAGTATATATAGACGAGTGTGTACGTCGTAACGTCTTCAGAAGAAGGAGAAGAAGAATGATCTGGTATGATCTGGTGAACACAACTCTGTACCGCCATGAAGCTGCTCCATAAAGACATTGAAAAAGATAACGCCGGGTGAGTTAGCTTGCGTGCTAATCCGCCCCAGCTCACGTTATGATGCCACGTGTGTGTGTGAACTCAGCTGTTTGGTCAGAGTTGATGAGTGATCAGAAGTGGTGATCGAACCCTGCAGATTTGAGTTATTTCAAAATCTGTCGGAAAAACTGGTGTTGATCTAAACTCCTGATGCTCCATTGCTGTGCATAGGTAGCATTTGTTATGCTTCATGACAACACTCACTCAATCACACACACACACACACACACACACACACACACACACACACACACACACACACACACACACACACACACACACACACACACACACCCCGAAGATGACTAATGTAAATACAAATATAACAATCAAGTAATCACATCAACACACCTCATGTTGATCAATAAACACTCACCTGTGGTGGTCCGTGTGCAGCCAGGTGACCCTGATGCCGGAGGAGGCGGAGGACATGTGGCACACCTACAACCTGCTGCAGGTGGGGGACAGCCTGCGTGCCTCCACCATCAGGTAACCTGCTGGGTGTAGGATGTGTTTAAGTGCCGAACTACAAGTATTACTGCCATTTAGTCATTTAGTCAGCACACGCTATAATCCAAAGGTGATTTGATATACATGTTACTAAGGGGCAGGTAGGGGTGAGGGTGCATCTTCCCGTAGGATGCCAACGGGTAGATTGTGGACATCAGGGATCAAACCTAGGGGGGGAAATGGAATAATTTGTACAGTTAGGGTTAGAGTAGTTACCATTACCATAGTATTGTACAGCAATCGTTTGGGTTATTTTTAAAAGGAGGGTAAAGGGTCAGTGTTGGGGACAAGATTCAATGTTTTTATTTGCCATGTGCAACAAGTACAATGGAAGACTTACTCCCCATTCTATATGCTATTGATGCTATGTACTAGGGCTATTGTTGTTGCAAATTGGGGATGGGTTTGGGTTGGTTGTGAGGTTAGCCATGTGGACCCTAAGTGGCCCCTCTGCTGCGGTCCACCAGGAAGGTGCAGACGGAGAAGGCGACGGGCAGCGTGGGCAGCGCCCGGGTCAGGACCACGCTCACCGTGTGCGTGAAGACCATCGACTTCGACACCCAGGCCTGTCAGCTCCGCGTGAAAGGAACCAACCTGGAGGAAAACCAGTATGTCAAGGTCGGTCCGTCTTGTCTAGCCGTTTGTATGTCTGTCGGATTAGTGCCTGTCTCAGATCGGTTTCCCTGCCTATCTACCTATCTGTGTGCTCTTTTGGGATGTATTTCTCTCTCCATCAGACCTGTCCTATCACCCACCTGTCTGTCTGTGTCTCTCGAAAGTCTCTCACTCTGTCTGTCTGCTCTGTTGTGATGATGTAGTTCTCTCTGTCTACCAGATGGGGGCGTACCACACCATCGAGCTGGAGCCCAACAGGAAGTTCACTCTGGCTAAGAAGGTGTGGGACAGTGTGGTGCTGGACCGTATCGGTAAGGGTGCCATCCAACCTCAGCATCCCTCTCTTAGTGACCATCCAACCTCAGCATCCCTCCTCTCTTAGTGACCATCCTAACCTCAGCATCCCTCCTCTCTTAGTGACCATCCAACCTCAGCATCCCTCCTCTCTTAGTGACCATCCTAACCTCAGCATCCCTCCTCTCTTAGTGACCATCCAACCTCAGCATCCCTCCTCTCTTAGTGACCATCCTAACCTCAGCATCCCTCCTCTCTTAGTGACCATCCTAACCTCAGCATCCCTCCTCTCTTAGTGACCATCCTAACCTCGGCATCCCTCTCTTAGTGACCATCCTAACCTCAGCATCCCTCCTCTTAGTGACCATCCTAACCTCAGCATCCCTCCTCTCTTAGTGACCATCCAACCTCAGCATCCCTCCTCTCTTAGTGACCATCCAACCTCAGCATCCCTCCTCTCTTAGTGACCATCCTAACCTCAGCATCCCTCCTCTTAGTGACCATCCTAACCTCAGCATCCCTCCTCTCTTAGTGACCATCCTAACCTCGGCATCCCTCCTCTCTTAGTGACCATCCTAACCTCAGCATCCCTCCTCTCTTAGTGACCATCCTAACCTCGGCATCCCTCCTCTCTTAGTGACCATCCAACCTCAGCATCCATCTCATGTTATAAGCGTATCCTCCCACAGAGCAGGCGTGTGACGCGGCCCAGAAGGCGGACGTTGCAGCGGTGGTGATGCAGGAGGGGCTGGCTAACGTGGTCCTGGTGACCCCCGCCATGACCCTGCTCCGGGCAAAAGTGGAAGTCACCATCCCCCGCAAGAGAAAGGGCAGCTGCACCCAGCATGAGAAGGTAGCCCCCCCCCCCCCCCCCAAGCAGCACGACCTTCACCCACGTTCACACAATGGCTCGACTAATGCTTAGAATAAGTTGGGTTTCTGATTTGGTATCCGTCCGCCTGTCAGGCGCTGGAGCGATTCTACGAGGCCGTAATGCAGGCCATCCTCAGTCACGTCGACTTTGGCGGTGAGTCTTATGTGAAAACACCCGTCTCCTCGACCTCTGACCCATGTCCTAATGGTTCATGTGATGAGAGCTTGTAGCCAATGCATGATGAACATGATAACCTATAGATAGATACATGGATATAATATGAAGTGTTGTCCCACAGTGGTGAAGTGTGTGCTGGTTGCCAGCCCGGGCTTTGTGAAGGACCAGTTCATCAGCTACCTCTACCGGGAGGCCGTGCGCCACGACAACAAGGTTCTGCTGAAGAACCGACCTAAGTTCATACTGGTCCACTCCTCCTCGGGTCACAAGTACTCACTGAAAGGTAGGGTCTGAACCGGAACTAGAACCAGCCTCAATAATGTACTGTAATGACACCTTAACAAGCTGTAACAAATCTCTAACCAGCCCTTGACAAGGCCCTTAATGAGGTCCTTACAAGGCCCTTAATGAGGTCCTTACAAGGCCCTTAATGAGGTCCTTACAAGGCCCTTAATGAGGTCCTTAACAAGGTCATAACAAGGCCCTTTATGAGCTTGGTTTCTGACTGGTTTCTGGTGTCGGAACAGAGATCCTTTCGGACCCGACCGTCACCAGTAGGCTCTCGGACACCAAGGTGAGTCACCGTGGTTACGCACCTTACACAATCACATGGTTACAGACCGTAACGCGACAACTGATCCCTATGAACACTGTGTGTGCGTTCTCCAGGCTGCAGCAGAGGTCAGGTCTCTGGAGGAGTTCTACAAGATGCTGCAGCACGAGCCCGACAGAGCCTTCTACGGGTGAGAGAACCGTCTAACCTTAACCGGAGAACCCTTATCTGAACCTACACACTTACAGAACCTTTACTACAACCCTCTTACTGTGTGTGTGTAGCCTGGCTCATGTAGAGAAGGCAGCCGAAGCCCTGGCCGTCGACACCCTGCTGATCAGCGATGTGCTCTTTAGGTACCTCCTCCACAGCTCAATGACTGGAATGTAATCTTCTCCAGCAACAATTCAACAACATCTTCATGTACTGTTAAAAATATGGAGCAAATTAATATGATATGGACATTGAAACATGAATTAACATGCAGACACATCGGTTCATACAGCCTATTTTCCAAAAATTAAGGTTTGGCATCTGCTCTGACTTAAAAAAAAAATAATCGGGATATAATGTTATATATATATATATAATAATGTATCTAATAATGTTTGTATGTTGTAGGCACCAGGAGGTAGCGACTAGAAGTCGTTACGTTCGCCTGGTGGACAGCGTGAGGGATAGCGCAGGGATGGTCAGGTAGTCAAGTCAAGTCAATTTTATTTGTATAGCCCTTAATCACAGTTATAGTCTCAAAGGGCTTCACATGCCACATGTTTACAACACCCCCCAAACCCTAGCCCCCCTAAGGGCAAGAAAAAACTCCCTTAATTACGTAGGAAGAAATCTTGAGAAGGAACACAGAGTAGAAGGGGATCCCTCCTTCAGGAGTGACATGGGTGCCATAAGTGACTTATAGTAATGTACAAAGTACAAAGATAATAATAATAATATACATATAATATACACAATATACAAATATTAAAATGAGAAGATGATTTGTGTGGTGCTGGCCGGTATCCTTCAGGTGGGGATCACAGCAGCACACTGGAAAACAGAAGCAGACTGCGGTGTGGTTAGATGGGGTAGGGTGGACATGGAACATGTAGAGAACCTCTAGTCTAGTACCTATCGGCAGCAGGGATTGGTTAGTGCTGACTAACGGGTCGATTTAGCTGTAATGAGAGCTGAGGGGCACTCCTAGGCACCAAACGACAATGTAAAAAGGTAGGTTTTAAGTTTAGATTTAAATATTTCAACAGTCTGCTTCCCTTATTACAGGTAGGAACGCTCCACACTTCCAGAAGCTTCTGGTCAGGTGTCTGCTGACCTGTGTCCTCGCCTCTGTCTGTCTCTCACCTCTGTCTCTCTCTCTCTCTCTCTCCAGGATATTTTCAAGTCTTCATGTGTCAGGAGAACGTAAGTATCCCTCCTCAAGTATAAAACCATAGGACACTAGAACCTTGAAGAATAGAAACCAGTAGAACCATAGACCAGTGGAACCTTGAACAACAATAGAAACTACAAACCAGTAAAGCCATAGAACCTTGAAGAATAGAAACCAGACCAGTAGAACACTGAAGAACAATAGAAACCACAGAACTGAACCATAGACCATTGTAACCTTGAAGATCAATAGAAACCACAGAACCTTGAACAATGTAAACCACAGAACAGTAGAACCTTAAAGAATAATAGAAACCACAAATCAGTAGAACCTTTAAGAACAATAGAAACAAGTAGAACCATGGAACAACCCATAGAAAAACCCATAGAACCCTAGAACATTTGGACCGTACAAACGAGGCTACCAGTTGCTGATGTCTCTTGGCTCCGCCCCCAGAGCTGACCCAGATGAGTGGCGTGGCGGCCATCTTGAGGTTCCCCATGGCCGACCTGTCTGAGCCCGAGGATGACAGCAGCTCGGACGACGACTAGGACCCAGGGAACCCACACACCACGAGATCGGGGATCTCCTGCTTGCTGTTCCAAGATCCATAAACACTTGAATCATTCAGTTCGAGGGACAGAACATCCCAGAGCCACCGTTTCCCATGAAGCTGAAAGAATAACAATTTCCCCCCTGATAGGACGTGGTGCATGATGGGAAACGTAGTCGGTTGAGGCGAGTGATCGATGCTTTGAACCGACAACCAACTCATGACATTAAAAGAAAGTGCAAATGAGAGTTCTTCTGCAAGTAGCTTTGTCATAAAAGAAGTACAACGCATAAGAAAATAATTTATTTGTGTTATTACTGTTCATATAGGCGTTTTCCCCAGGAGGTTTTTAAAGCGCGTTTTGATTTCCACTGAATCCCTGGACACGGACAAAACAAACACTCACTTAATTAAAGCAGCATCAACAGCTAGAACTAAAGTGCATTCAAACCAGAGCACAACCTCTACACAGCTCCCCTGCAGGCAGAACGCAGTACTGTACCACGTTTACCATGCAGCTCATACTTTACTCTTTACAATTGCATACACCTGGTGGGCAATAAAGGTTAAACTATTAAAAATATACCGGTATATACTATTATGAAAAAAGTTAGTTTCTTAAAATCTCAATATATTGTCTTCTATAATGTACATAGTATTTCTTGAGATAATCTGATACATATAGATAGTTGATACGGTGGGAAGGCAGAGATAGCCTACAGACCGCTCCTAATGAAGTCACTCAGATGAAGACTGCAGCCTTGAAGTCGAACATCAAGGTTTGATGAGCCCAATAATGATCCAGCTGCCATTTGAAGGCGTTTAGCGACTTAGCATTCACCATTCCCTCTGGAAGATCATTGCCTACCCTTTGTGTGAAGGTTTGTGGTTACAGGGAATGACCTCTGGGTGACCCTCCCTCTTGCAGCTGGATCTCTTGCATCCTATCACTGTGTCCACATCAAATTCGTCATGCTTATATTTGTACTCTTGAATCATATCCCCTCTTTTCCTCCTAAAAACTAAGGTAGGGAGTTTCGCGGTCGTATGAGTCCTTTGTCAATTTGATTGATCAATATCAATGTGTGAAAGTTCTTCTCATCACACCCACGAGTCGATTTGCAATATTTTCACAATGTTTATGAAAAAGTAACTGATGGCCTATTATCACTCCAAGGTCTTTCTATTGCTCTCATATATCTGGGCCAGCTATGATATCCGAGATAGATAGATATATATAATATATACAATATATATATAATATGTGTATATATAGTATATATATATATATATAGTATATATATGTATTATATATATAGTATATATATTAGATATACACCCCCCCCCCCCTTAATGAGGCTCACTCCAGGGGACACTGGAAGCCCCTGATCCAGTCCAGGTCTTCCAGCGTGCCCCAGTGCAGGTAGACGATGGAGCAGATGACCATGACGTGCATGATCTGGTGGCTGTTGCCCCAGTTGTCGAAGAGGCCCGGGCACAGCCGCTCGGGCACCTGCGCCACGTTGACGGCGCCGCCCAGGGCCGCCAGAGCGTCCATGGCGAAGAAGAGCCTCAGCGAGCGGGGGCTGCCCACGCCGCCGCCGTAGAGCCGGAACAGGAAGAGGCCGAGGCGGAACGCTGCCTGCAGGGCAAAGGCGCGCAGCCTCAGCACGTTGGTGCGGGCGGCGGTGGCGCAGTGGATCCCGTAGACGGACAGCAGCACGTAGAGCAGCAGCGCCACCTGGCGCACGGCCGGGTAACACAGCAGGGTGACGTGGATGATGGGTAACGCACCTGGTGGGTGAGATGGGGGGGAAGCAGCTAATCAGCCAATCAGACGACAGATACACGGGGGAGGGGTTTAGCAGCAGGTGACAGAATGGAGGACTAGTTAACTAACCATCTCTAACCTTACACCTAGACTAACCATCTCTAACCTAACACCTAAAGTAACCATCTCTAACCTAACACCTAAAGTAACCATCTCTAACCTAACACCTAAACTAACCATCTCTAACCTAACACCTAAACGAACCCTCTCTAACCTAACACCTAAACTAACCATCTCTAACCTAACACCTAAACAAACCCTCTCTAACCTAACACCTAAACTAACCATCTCTAACCTAACACCTAAACTAACCATCTCTAACCTAACACCTAAACGAACCCTCTCTAACCTAACACCTAAACTAACCATCTCTAACCTAACACCTAAACTAACCATCTCTTACCTTACACCTAAACTAACCATCTCTAACCTAACACCTAAACAAACCCTCTCTAACCTAACGCCTAAACTAAAACATTCGGAAGATCTCCCTCCTCATCTTCATCTGTGTGTGATCCATCACGGTAACGCCTCCTGGAGAAACCTACCCAGGGTGTTGACCAGGCAGACCCCGAACATGTCGAGGGACAGCAGGCTGTCGTACACCCCCTCTCCCCCGGCGTGGTTCATGAAGAGGTGGTAGAGCACGGAGCCCACGGTGGGAGACAGACAGGCCAGGTAGTGGACCACGCAGAGCCACACACTCTCCACCTCCCCCCAGGGGATGGTCAGAGGGAGCAGCACCAGGAACAGGAGGAAGGGGATGCCTGCAGGAGGAAAGGAGGAGGAGAGGAGGTCAGGACTGCAGAGTCACTCCCCATCTTCCACCGCAGGCTGAAAACCCATCTCTTCAGGACACACTACCCGGGTCCTTCCTCGTAGCTCATCCTCTTATCACTTTTACGAGTGTCTTACTAAGTAGATTATCTAAGTAGATTGTTAGGTAAATATTGTTCTAGATATTGTTCTGTATAGTTTGACAACTTGTTGGCAAACAATACGTTTATTTTTACATTTTTTTACCTGAATTTATTGTATTTTTACCTGAGCACCGGTTCAGTTCTTGGAGACTTGTTAGGAATGAAATGCACTTTTGACTTCTGGTGACGAGTTGTTCTCTTACCTTCCTTTGTTGAACACACTATTGTAAGTCGCTTTGGATAAAAACGTCTGCTAAATGACTGTAGTGTAGTGTAGTGTAATGTAATGTAATGTAATGTAATGTAGTATAGTGTAATGTAATCGTTGACGGATGAAAGGGAGAGCGGGATTAGGAATGGAAAAGAAAGGCAGAAGAAAAGACTCCCCACCGGCTGTGGAGCCTGACAGCTCCACCAGCATCTCCAGCTAAACGTTACTCTGTGACGGGTTTGGTACATCAAAAGAGGAAGCATTAAGTAAAAAGTAATGATAATGAAAAGCGTCGACTGCTACAGTGAGCAACATAAAGAACTGTTTGATTGTGGGTCTCCTGTCCTTTATGATGACAGGCAACAGACGTGGGTTGGTGGACGTTGACACCATGAGGACCTGCAGGTCCCTCACTCAGGCTAATCTCAGTGCTAAGAGCATTAGCTGTAATGTCGTTAGCACGCAGGCCAGCCTGCCTGGAGAACAGGGAGCGTCCAGGAGGTCCGGCTCACAATAGACCCCCCTGTCGGTACACCATCCAGGGTACCGCTATGTGGGACTGGAAGAGCCATAACAACATGCATTACTATTATTGAGGGTTAGAAATCATAGCTACAAGAAGGAGGGGCATTAGGGACTATCAGACTATAACTAGAGGAGCCCATACATAACAAAGTCACCTTTGCCCTATTATCTCTGAGGCTAAACAATCTCTGTAAAGCAACAGTTCTTCACCAATCTGGATTCAGTTCTGGATCTGCCGGGGTACAGATTCTGATCCCGATATTTCCCTAAATGTTCTTAAATCGTAAATTGACATTCAACCTAAACCCTAAAGTGGTATGCAAATATGTTAATAACTGTCATTGTCATTTTTGTTTGCCCTATGTCCCTAACCAACTGTTCCTTGGCCCATAAGTAATCTAACCACCAAGTTTTGTCACATTCTGTACATAACTTTGTTGTTAGTAAGATTAGTTAGTAAGTTATTTTACTAACAGACATACAAACAAACAACCAGAGGTGAAAGCATAACCTCTGGTCCATCTTCGATGGCGGAGGTAACTAATTATCTAGAGACTTTATTTCCAATTCCCTGAGGTCAGTATCCGCTACAGCGGCTGCGATGGCGTATTTTGAGGCCTGGCGTTCCCGGGAGAGATTAGAGTTAATCCCCTCCCTGTGTTCCTATTGGACGGCGATCCCCTCACGCCTTCATTCCCATTGGACGGTCTGGGTAAGGGTGAGAGTGGCAGGCCTCACCCCGTGACCCGTTTGTGTTGACATCCTCTAAGTAGGAAACTAGCTAACTAGCAAATTACTGCCTTAATGTGCAGTTTTGCTAACTAGCTAATGACCACCTTATTTGCTACCGTGCTAACAAGGGCGCTACACCATGTACCAACCAGGAGCGTTACACCATGTACCAACCAGGAGCGTTACACCATGTACCAACCAGGAGCGTTACACCATGGACCAACCAGGAGCGTTACACCATGGACCAACCAGGAGCGTTACACCATGTACCAACCAGGAGCGTTACACCATGTACCAACCAGGAGCGTTACACCATGTACCAACCAGGAGCGTTACACCATGTACCAACCAGGAGCGTTACACCATGTACCAACCAGGAGCGTTACACCATGTACCAACCAGGAGTGTTACATTACACCCCCATGACCTTACCTGGCACATTGTGTCTTGTATCATGTCTGATAATTTTTGCCACTCCAACTTCTTACATGTTGTGCATCTGGTTCAACACAAATGACCCCCATGTGTATAACACACAACCCCTAGTGGGGTCACGACCCCACATATTTGACCTACATTAACCTGTCAGACGTACTCACCATGTGTGTGCATGTGAGTGTGTGTGTGTGAGGACACACCATGTGTGTGTGTGTGTGTGTGAGGACACACCATGTGTGTGTGTGTGTGTGTGTGTGAGAGGACACACCATGTGTGTGTGTGTGTGAGAGGACACACCGTGTGTGTGTTCGTGTGTGTGTGTGAGGACTCACCGTGTGTGTGTGGGAGGACTCACTGTGTGTGTGTGTGTGAGGACTCACCGTGTGTGTAGATGTTCCCCAGCTCGTTGTGAACGTAGAAGAGGCTCCGGAGACAGTCCCAGGCCGAGGAGACGGGCCGGTAGCCCGTCAGAACGAAGCGGTTGAACCGCAGGTGTTCGGGCATCTTGGACAGGTCCAGCAGCCGCGGGCCGCAATGACTCACCCCCATGGCCCCGCCCCTCCTCCGCTCCTCCCCCGACGACCACCACACCTACGCTACAGGAAGGTACCCCAGAGCTCCATCCTGGTGAGCGTGCCTCCACACACCTGAGGGGACAGGTGATCGTGCCTCCACACACCTGAGGGGACAGGTGATCGTGCCTCCACACACCTGAGGGGACAGGTGTGGCCGAGTCTCCGCTGACCCGAGGGACCCGGGTGGCATGCTCTCTCCTCGGCCAATCGGCGAGCAGCATCCTGGGTCAGTTAGCTGCCAGGCACTTCTTAACCGGGGATAAAGCTGATCTAATCCCATGATGGGCCACCTTCTTCAGCCTGGGAGAGGACCCCACACACACACACACACACACACACACACACACACACACACACACACACACACACACACACACACACACACACACACACACACACACACACACACACACACACACACACACACACACACACACACACACACACACACACACACACACACACATATATATATATATATATATATATATATATACATAGACATACTGTTGATATATATATATATATACTGTACATACATATACATATATATCTAAATATACACACACACACACACACACCTTGAGCCCACACACACCATTGTAAATATTGGTAGTGGTTAATAATTATATGTAATACATATTAACAAAAATCGCCTGTAGTCATGATACATTGTACATACAGGATATACAAGATATAGCCATTATGAAAAAGTATAAATATATAGCCTATATATTAAATAATACATATATAAATATATATATAGTATATATTAATACATTGAAGTGATAAACCAACCCGAGCAGGTAAAGATCGAAACAGACTTGTGAAAAAGATGGAAACCAACTGGATTTATTGTATCAAAGACCGTGACACCAATTATAAAACATTTATCAACATGGTGAATAAATTAGAGTGAATGAGATCCAACAGGAGAGCTAGCGTACAAGCTAGAGCTAGCATTGACACAAAACATACTAGACAACAGGCTAAGGACACACGGAACACGTCAGTTATACGCTAACAACATACTAACACATGCCAACAACATGCTAACAATACATTACAAACATGCTAACAATACATTAACAATATGCCACCAATACGCTAACGTGCTTACAATACACCAACAACATGATAACAAGACGCTAACAACATGCTAACAACATGCTAACAACGAGACACTTTTTCCTCTAAACACGAAACACGGCTACATTCATTACAAATATTGTCTAAATAAATGATAATTAAAAAGGACAATCCAAAAAATACAGAACTAGTAACTAAAAACAATGTACAGTAAAAGTTTAAATATGTGGTGGGAGCAGTGAGGTCATCTGGGGTCAGCCTGCAGGGGGAGACAAGATACGGTGAGACAGGACTGAGACATGGGAGGGAGAGAGGACTGAGACACGGGTGAGACAGGACTGAGACACGGGTGAGACAGGACTGAGACACGGGTGAGACAGGACTGAGACACGGGTGAGACAGGACTGAGACACGGGTGAGACAGGACTGAGACACGGGTGAGACAGGACTGAGACAGGACTGAGACACGGGTGAGACAGGACTGAGACAGGACTGAGACACGGGTGAGACAGGACTGAGACATGGGTGAGACAGGACTGAGACATGGGTGAGACAGGACTGAGACACGGGTGAAACACAAGTGAGACAGGCGTGTGACACGGTGAAACAGGGGTGACACAGGTGTGAGACAGGGGTGACACAGGTGTGAGACAGGGGTGAGACAGGTCCAACAGCACCCGGGTACCAAACCCCTAAGGGAGGATAGAACACGTTACCTTGGTAACCACCGAAGAAGCCCTGCATGTTGTATTTATTTTTCTTCCCACCTGATGGGACAACATCATCATAAATATATGCTAAGTACTGTAGCAGTAGTAGTAGTATAGTAGTAGTAGTAGTAGTAATAGTACTAGTATAGTAGTAATATTAGTAGTAGTAGTAGTAGTAGTATAAGTATAGTAATAGTAATAGAAGTAGTAGTAGTAGTAATATAGTAGTAATATTAGAAGTAGTATTACTATAAGTAGTAGTAATTGTGTTGATAACACGCTCTTATCACAGCTACTTAAGCAGGTGACCTAGCAGTACGAAATAGTGTTATTCATCTTGTTAATATGAATACTTGTGAACTGCTCTATTTTATGTTTGCGTACCTCAGTGTTATGCTATTGTCTGCTTCAACTAATGTACACCTTGTAAGTCGCTTTGGATAAAAGCGTCTGCCAAATGCCCTAAATGTAAATGTATATAAATGTAGTAATGGTAAATGGTACATTTATTTATATAGCGCTTTTATCCAAAGCGCTTTACAAGTCATGCCTCACATTCACCCATTCATCCACACATTCATCCACCAAGGGCGGAGTCAGCCATCAAGGAGACAGCCAGCAGGTCAGGAGCAGTGAGGGTTAGGGTGTCTTGCTACAACACTCTGCTAGGAGGAGCCTGGGGGATCGAACCAGCAACCTTCCGGTTGTCAGAGAACCCGCTCTACCTCCTGAGCTACTGCCGCCCCTAGTAGTAAGATAAGTAGTAATAGTAGTAGTAGTAGTAGTAGTAGTAGTATAGTAGTAATAGTAGTAGTAGTATAGTAGTAATAGTAGTAGTATAGTAGTAGTAATAGTAGTAATAGTATAGTAGTAATAGTAGTAGTAGTATAGTAGTAGTAGTAGTAGTATAGTAGTAATAGTAGTAGTAGTAGTAGTAGTAGTAGTAGTAGTAGTAGTATAGTAGTAGTAGTATAGTAGTAGTAGTAGTAGTAGTATAGTAGTAGTAGTAGTAATAATAGTAGTAGTATAGTAGTAGTAGTAGTACTGCTATGAAGGACTCACCGTAGTTATTGAGTGATTTAACGTCTCCTTCCACTGCTGAGGAAGGGGGAGGAGCCACTTCCTTTCCTGCGTAAGGAGAAACATCATTATGATTATAGTGTCTACACACACACACTATAGTGTGTGTGTGTGTGTGTGTATGTATGTGTGTGTGTGTGTGTGTTTGCGCGTGTGTGTGTGTGAGACAGACACGAACCATAAGATTTCACCGCCATCTCTGGCTCCAGGGACGCAGGGTCGAAGGTCAAGCCGGCTGTTTCTGTCAGAGGAGAGAGAGAGGGAGAGGGAGAGGGAGAGGGAGAGAGAGAGGTCAGTGAAACGCTAGTCAACACACTAACATACAACAATTTCACACTACCAGCTAGAACTAGAACTAACATAGAACTACAACTACAACTAATGTAGAACTACAACTAGGGGTAATGTATAACGTAGAACTACAACTCGAAGTAACGTAAAACTACAACTACAGCTATCGAATAATGTAGAACTACAATTGGAGCTAACAGAACCTACCGTATTGTCCGGCAGATCTGATGTCACCCACAGCACCCAGCTGCTGGGCCTCAGAAAGACCTGGGTCACCTGGTAGAACACAGAACATAGAACATAGTACGGGGGACCACCTCAGAACACATCGCCTGTTAGTGAACCTGGTACAGGTTTGGATCTGCTCTAGTTGTGGTTTGGGTTTTGAACAACGGAACTGAATCTGGTTTCTACTCACCGGTGGAACCGAGGGACTCGGCGTAGGGAACCTTACCGGCACCTGAAATCATTGAAAAAACATAAAATATCTATCTGTATATATCTATAGCCATAAATATAGATATATATAGATCTATCTCACCATATCCTCCTGACGACTTGGCCTCAGCTCCCCCTGCTGGCTCTGGCTGGTACTGCAGCCCAGCTGGGGAACACAATCAAATCATTCATGAATAACTCTTCAAGAACATGAAACAACGAGAACAAGACATTTGTTGTAATAATGGTAATAACAAAATAGTACATCAAGGATACATTTGACAGCAGAGAGAGAGAGAGAGAGCGAGAGCGAGAGAGACAGCGACAGAGAGCGACAGAGAGCGACAGAGAGCGACAGAGAGCGACATTCACAGATGTTACCTGATGCTCCTAGTGGCTGAGCCGCAGGCCATGCTCCATAACCTGTAGGGAAAAGCATGACTAAGTTAACTATGTTAAAATATGAATGCAGTTTATTTACATTCAGTTCAACACACACTATATCACATATAGCTCAAGACTACGACCAGTAACTGCACTGCTGGTAGCTGATTGGTACACAAGAAGCTGAAACAACACCCACCATATTTGGCAGCAGATTTCCCATCAGCCCCTGCAGCCTGTCCTCCATAAGGTCCTCCGTACCCTGAGGAGACAAGCGGCCGTCAAACGGTCACATGACCTCCCTTAACTCGCCCCCATTGGTCAGAAGAAAACCACTAAAGATGACTGAGTTGCAGTAAGGGATGTGTGTTAAAAGGAGAAAATATCTCACCGAATTTACCAGGCTGACCGTAGGAACCGGCTCCATACCCTGCACACACACACACACACACACACACACACACACACACACACACACACACACACACACACACACACACACACACACACACACACACACACACACACACACACACACACACACACACACACACACACACACACACACACACACACACACACACACACACACACACACGTGTAATGCATGTAATGTAACCTGTGTTGTATAATGTATGTAGATGTGACTCCTCCCACCGTGCTGTCCGGCCCCGGCTGGCCCCCGAGCCACAGGTTGACCACCGAACGGGCGTCCTCCAATCCCTGAGGCACAACACACATCCTCACGACCATATATGGTAACCCGCCCCTTCCTAACAACCCTCACACATTCTATTCTATCACAGCTTTGTCTCTGTTGCTAAAGTGTGCGTGTGTGTGTGTGTGTGTGTGTGTGTCCCTCACCATACTTAGTGGGGTGTCTCACGGGGCCCATCCCCAGGTGTTGGCCCCCGTACGGCAGCCCTCCCATCCCTGTAACCATGGAAAAAAACACTTTAGATTCTACCGCTAAGCGTCTCTGAGAGGTGTGTGTTGCGTCGTCCGGTCAACCCACCGCCGTACGCCCCACCCATCATCATAGCCCCGCCCATCTTCCCGGCTCCGCCCATCTTCCCGACCCCGCCCATCTTCCCGGCTCCGCCCATCTTCCCGGCTCCGCCCAGTCCGGCTGGCTGGGCCTCAAACTGACTGTTTCCTGGGTTGTGACAACACAGAAAAACACTTTTTACTGTTTAGTCACAGAAGACACTTTTACTCAAAAAGACTTAGGGTAGGGGGTGAGACAGGTCATTAAGGAGCAGGTAGGGGTTAGACGGGTCATTAAGGAGCAGGTAGGGGTTAGACAGGTCATTAAGGAGCAGGTAGGGGTTAGACAGGTCATTAAGGAGCAGGTAGGGGTTAGACGGGTCATTAAGGAGCAGGTAGGGGTTAGACGGTACAGAGACGGGTCATTAAGGAGCAGGTAGTGGTTAGACAGTACAGAGACGGGTCATTAAGGAGCAGGTAGGGGTTAGACAGTACAGAGACAGGTCATTAAGGAGCAGGTAGGGGTTAGACGGTACAGAGACAGGTCATTAAGGAGCAGGTAGGGGTTAGACAGTACAGAGACAGGTCATTAAGGAGCAGGTAGGGGTTAGACAGTACAGAGACGGGTCATTAAGGAGCAGGTAGGGGTTAGACAGTACAGAGACAGGTCATTAAGGAGCAGGTAGGGGTTAGACAGTACAGAGACAGGTCATTAAGGAGCAGGTAGGGGTTAGACAGTACAGAGACGGGTCATTAAGGAGCAGGTAGGGGCTAGACAGTACAGAGACGGGTCATTAAGGAGCAGGTAGGGGTTAGACAGTACAGAGACAGGTCATTAAGGAGCAGGTAGTGGTTAGACAGTACAGAGACAGGTCATTAAGGAGCAGGTAGGGGTTAGACGGTACAGAGACAGGTCATTAAGGAGCAGGTAGGGGTTAGACAGTACAGAGACAAGTCATTAAGGAGCAGGCAGGCTGAGGGGATCAAACCCAGAACATTTCGGCTGAGAGTCAAACATGCCAGTCACCGAACTGTCCTACTTTACAGAGGGGTGTGGTCTGTGAACGGTAGAGGTTAAGGGGTGTGGTCTGTGAACGGTAGAGAGGTTAAGGGGTGTGGTCTGTGAACGGTAGAGAGGTTAAGGGGTGTGGTCTGTGAACGGTAGAGAGGTTAAGGGGTGTGGTCTGTGAACGGTAGAGGTTAAGGGGTGTGGTCTGTGAACGGTAGAGAGGTTAAGGGGTGTGGTCTGTGAACGGTAGAGAGGTTAAGGGGCGTGGTCTGTGAACGGTAGAGAGGTTAAGGGGTGTGGTCTGTGACCGGTAGAGAGGTTAAGGGGTGTGGTCTGTGACCGGTTGAGAGGTTAAGGGGTGTGGTCTGTGAACGGTAGAGAGGTTAAGGGGTGTGGTCTGTGAACGGTTGAGAGGTTAAGGGGTGTGGTCTGTGAACGGTAGAGAGGTTAAGGGGTGTGGTCTGTGAACGGTAGAGAGGTTAAGGGGTGTGGTCTGTGAACGGTAGAGAGGTTAAGGGGTGTGGTCTGTGAACGGTAGAGAGGTTAAGGGGTGTGGTCTGTGAACGGTAGAGAGGTTAAGGGGTGTGGTCTGTGACCGGTAGAGAGGTTAAGGGGTGTGGTCTGTGACCGGTAGAGAGGTTAAGGGGTGTGGTCTGTGAACGGTAGAGAGGTTAAGGGGTGTGGTCTGTGACCGGTAGAGAGGTTAAGGGGTGTGGTCTCACCATCTAGTCCAGCAGGAACAGCTGCACCTGTAACACACAACACACACACACACGCAGTATTGTAAGACACTGGCCGGTAAAAACATACTTCTAGAAATCAAAGTAGAAACAAAAAGTTTAATTAAGGGCTGTAGGATGCTAGGGTAAGGTTGTAGGTTTGAGTCCCACCATATTGGCCCTTGGTGTTCTGTCCTCCGTTTCCAGCAATCCCCAGATGACCTGAGGAACCAGGAACCAAGTGATGAGAAGACATCAGACAGAAGACAAGCATGTACTCAACCACCTGTTGAGGTGTAAAGCCCTTACCTGCAGCCTGTCCCTGATCCAGACCTGGAAGAGGAACAAGAGACATTACATCATCACGTTTACATCAAGTCTTATTACCAGACCTTCGTCCCTTCCTCTCCCTCCTCCGCATCCTCTCTCCTCTTACCGGTGTATTCTGGCTGTACTCCTGCACCGTAGCCATAACCTGTGAAAACATTGTATTATGAACGATAAACAAACTGCACTGTTATAAACCAAAATGTGTGTTTGCACGTACATCATATGGCCAAAAGTCAGTGGACACCTGAGCAGCTCTCCTTTATGAGCTTGTTGGACATCCCATTCAAAACCCATGGCCATTAACATGGAGTGGGACCCTCCTTTGTGGCTATGACAGCTGCCTCTCTTCTGGGATGCTTTCCACCAGGTTTTGGAGTGTGTTTGTGGGTATTTGTGCCCATTCAGCCAAAAGAGCATTTGTGAGGTCAGGCACTGATGCTGCACCAGAAGGCCTGGCTCTCAGTCGGCGTTCTGATTCCTCACAAAGGGGTTTGAGTTGGGTTGAGATCAGGGCCCTGCGCTATGTGTTACTAAACCACCTGGTACAGAGAGTATTCATGTAGGATGTAGCGTGTGTGTGTGTGTGTGTGTGTGTGTGTGTAGGATGTAGTATTCATGTTGATCTGGTACCTGGTTTCCCCTCCACAGCGGGCACTCCTTGGCCAAGACCTGGAGAAGAGACCAAAATAGGTTGGTTGAGTTATTGAGAAGAAATATTACAATATGATGTATAAATAACATATGCAACAAGTCCAATGGAATGCTTTCGCCCCATTCCCTCACGCAGTATGAATTC
>CM051014.1:2423413-2465913 GCA_027704905.1 Muraenolepis orangiensis | reverse complement strand
AGGTGAACCACATCTAAAATGTCCGACACAACAGCATGCAACTCAGCGTTGATAAGTTCAGGAACAGGTTTCAGTTCAAACAAGCTTGGATTCACTCTGTTAAACACTGTCGTTTAAATGTACTAAAATATAAAACACAATAGAACATAACAAAGCCTAAATACTGCGATTTGAACAAAAGACACCAAGACCGGCTTTACTGAGTTTACTGCCTTCTACAGGTTGAAAAAGATATTTATATGAAACACAGCTTGGTTAACATCACTGAGATCCACTCAACAACAGAGAACCTCTGCAGCGTAAAGGAACTGTTGAGGAACTATCGAGAAACGACAGGTCAGAGTGAACCCTTGCAGGTAAACAATGTCACTATACGTTATAACACGTTTATACACGTTCAAGATGATGATACAAGTTAGAGACACATATAGCAGAGGGTGAACCCCCCAGGGGTGAAACACACAGCAGGACCTCTGACCTCTAGATGCAAGAGTCTTTTAACATGCACCACCCACCGGACACGTGCAAAGACACACACACGGACGTGCAACGACGCACACACACGGACCGGGTTTACCAGAGATCTCAACTAGAGACCCCTCGTCGGGAGACTGCGGCTGGTGCTGGATGACCGCCCTCTCTGGCACCACCTGCTGGCCGTCGTGAGTAGTCGCCACGGTTTCCGGTACCGGTGCAAGACCGTTGAACCCGTGAGGGGCCAGGTGGCCGGTGAGCTCAGCCCCGGGGGAGAGCTCCGTCTCTGGGACGCTCTGCTCGGGCAGAGCGCTGCCTGTCAGATACCCTGGAGGTCCAAATGCAGGTCAATCCCCGACACCTCAACGCAGTTTGAGACTCACCAGGTACGAGCTACAGGGCACATGCTCCAACAACACATCAGAGGCCCCATCCTTCACAATGAGGAAACTCGGGATACAAGTCACTTCAGGGGAGATTTCACAACACATTCCCAGACTCTCGTCGAGCGAACATGCAGATGGAGTCATGCTGGTTCTACCACCGCATGCAGAGATACCAGTGCAGCTGGAGAACATTCACCAGAACGCAAACCCAAACCAGAGCCCACCAAAGACAACCCCCACCCCCAGAACCAGCATGGCGGTTCTACCGCTAGGGCCCCGTTGCCCTGCCAGAGGCCCCAGGCTTGCTTTTACACAGTACATCGTACTGTTTAACAATGCAGCATTCAGGAGACAATCATTTTGGATTACAGGCTGTACTTAATTGTGATCACAGGTGGGAGTGTCCAAAACTAGATATGATACATCCAACCCTACCTAGTTGGTATAGTCCACTAGTGAGTCCACTTGTACAACAGGGCCTTAAAGGCTACTAGGTCATGTCAGGGTAGTAAGACACAGCCGTTAATGGTCTTCATGAGTATAAACACAATTATAAATCCTGGTGAATATCTATATGGCGTCTTCAACAAAAACAATACCAAACATCTGAGGAGATACTGAGGGTTAAGACCCATGGGGTCACAGAATAACGGCATTCAAATGTTATAGGGAACACACCATGCCTGGTCGATTAGTACTCCATCCCAGCTGAGCTAACATTTGAAACTATGAACTTAAGAAGGTTGCAGGCATTTGGTTTTGTTAGTGACTGGGACTGTTGAAGTACGTGATAGTTAGAAGAAAGGTCTCTACTAAAAACATCTTCAAGCTCTCTGGGATCTGGGGAAGTTTACCCATGTCAGGTACTTGGGAAGTTCCAGGAGGAGTCTCTGGACTGGACTGCGGTTCCTGAGGAACCTCAGGTCCAGACTCTGGTTCTGCTGGTTGGGGGGTAGCCTCCAGCACAACATCAGTCACGGGTTCTTCAGGGGCCTGGGTGGGTTCTGGTTCTGCTGGGTAGGGCTCTGGTGTAGGTTCTGGCTCTGGTGAGAAGCTGCTGGACTGGAGCAGCGTTGGAGGCATCTCCAGGAGAGGGAACCCGCCCAGGGGTTCATGGTTTTGGTCTGGTGAAGCTACACTAACACCCTTGGTGCTAGATACCTCCTGCTGACCAGCACACTGGGCTCCTATTTTAATATAGTACATACAGTATCCACCAGAGCCTCTGAGTACAGTACATATTATAGTACCCACCACCCAGCGCCAGGCTTGACCAGCAAACAGAGAAGACAACGGTTGCTATAGATACAGAGGTGGTTGCTATAGATACAGAGGTGGTTGCTATAGATACAGAGGTGGTTGCTATAGACATAGAGGTGGTTGCTGTGGATACAGAGGTGGTTGCTATAGATACATACGTGGTTGCTATAGATACAGAGGTGGTTGCTATAGATAGAGGTGGTTGCTATGGATATAGAGGTGGATGCTATGGATACATAGGAGGTTGCCATGGATACAGAGGTGGTTGCTATAGATACATACGTGGTTGCTATAGATACATACGTGGTTGCTATAGATACAGAGGTGGTTGCTATAGATACAGAGGTGGTTGCTATAGATACAGAGGTGGTTGCTATAGATAGAGGTGGTTGCTATGGATACATAGGTGTCAGAAACAGAGTGTGTTGAATGACAACATGGATGTTAATGGAAGGTAACATTACCAGGATGAGCTACACCAGCAGGGAATCACCAGTCAGCTGACCCGAGCATCATGTGACCTAACTCACATCCCATCAACCATAGACATACATCGACATGAGAACAACTGTGTGTGTGCTTACCATCGCTGACTCCTTTGACTCCACCGCTAGGCCCCATAGCTGCAGCGCTAGGTGAGATGGCTCCGGGGTCTGGCGCTCCATAACCTGAGAGGAAACAGTCCAGGGATGCTACCAAAGCTACGGTCCACATCCGGATAACTTAACCATAACTCCATCCAGTGATGGAAGTGTTGAAGATTGAGTCACATGATCTGGACTCACCCTTCTGATTGGCTCCATAAGCATTTGCTGCTGCCGCTGCTGCTGCCATGGCGGCGGCAGCACCATAACCTTAATAATAGAGGGAGTGTTTAATAGGAAGATGGTGGTAACCAGTGGCGACTGGAGTGTTATTTCACAGGCATCTGATTGGACATTAGCTCGATCATTAGCGTTTAGCGTGGGCATTAGCTTTACCCTTAGCTTTAACTTTATCATTAGCTTTAGCTTTGCTATTAAATGTAGCATTAGCTTTAGTTTTAGCATTATCATTAGCTTTAGCTCTGCCAATAAATGTACCATTATCTTTAGCATAAGCATTAGCTTAAGTTTTAGCATTAGCTAACCATTAGCTTTACCATTAGCTTTAGCCCCATATCCTTGAGACAGTCCATCACTCCCAGCACCATAACCTGAGGACGAGACACCACGTGACTTCAGTTAAGCCAAGAGCACAGCATTCATCCATATTGGGTTTGGGGTGGAAATGTCTGATCAATATGTCAAGCTCTTTACCATTAGGTTGGACTCCGTATCCGTCTGGAAGCCCAGCATAACCTAAAGCACACAGAGAGAACCTTCAGGTCCATCCATCGTTCCCCTATCATAGTCATATGGTCATCCATCAGTCTCCCATCCCCCCATCAGAGAGTGTTTACTGTGGGTTTACCTGCTTGAGCTGCTGCCTGGCTGGGGTTCCCCAGTGCTGAGAGGAAACAAGACAATCAGAGGTTCAGCTCAAACACCTAGCATCAACCTAGCAACAACCTAGCATCACACTAGCACCATATTAGCATTAAACCAGCATCAACCTAGCACTATATTAGCATTAAACTAGCATCATGCTAGCATCAACCTAGCACCATTCTAGCGTCACTTAGCATTGTTCTACCATTCACATAGCATCACTCTAGCTTCACTGCTCTGGTCTTCACCTTTGGCCTGGCCTTGGTTTCCGTTGGCAACACCCGCTCCAGCGCCGTAACCTAGCGACGAGAAGGACAGGAAGTACAACGTTGTTGTCATGACTACCACAAACTAAATAGCTACTCTATAGGCTTAGCTATAGCGTAGTGATATATAAAATGATATATTACATATTTTACATTATAAATTAACATCATTCATATATCATTTCTACAAACCGTTGCCTTTGGCCGCTTGCCCGTTAGCCAAGCCAGCGTGAGCGCCATAACCTGAAACATACATTATGTTTAAATGATAAATATCATTAACTAAATGTGTGTGTCTGTCTTTTGAGTGTATATTCATGAATTTTCGATATATTTTTTAATCTACAAACCGTTGCCTTTGGCAGCTTGCCCGTTAGCCAAGCCAGCGTGTGCGCCATACCCTGAAACATACATCATGTTTATATGACTTATATTGACATGATGTCCCTGGTTGTGTGTGTGTGTGTGTGTGTGTGTGTGTGTGTGTGATCATGAATTTGAGATATTTCTTAATCTACAAACCATTTCCTTTGGCTCCGTGTCCATTGGCTTGTCCTGCATGTGCACCATAGCCTGGAACACACATCACTGTATTAAACACACTCTACTTACATTCATTCAATTATATATCAAATTTCCATGTATTCAATATCTTTTACCGTTTCCTTTGGTTCCTTGTCCATGGGCCAGACCATATATATATTTATATAGATAGATAGATAGATAGATAGATAGATAGATAGATAGATATAGATATAGATATAGATAGATAGATAGATAGATAGATATAGATATAGATATATAGAGATATAGATATAGATATAGATATATAGAGATAGATATATAGAGATATAAATATAAATATAGATATAAATATATAGATATAAATATATATAGATATAAATATATAGATATATAGATATAAATATATATAGATATAAATATATAGATATATAGATATAGATATATAGATATAAATATATATAGATATAAATATATAGATATATAGATATAAATATATAGATATAAATATATATAGATATAAATATATAGATATATAGATATAAATATATATAGATATAAATATATAGATATATATAGATATAGATATATAGATATAAATATATATAGATATAAATATATAGATATATAGATATAAATATATATAGATATAAATATATATATATATATATATATATATATATATATATATATATATATATAAATATATATAGATATAGATATATAGATATAGATATATAGATATAAATATATAGATATATAGATATAAATATATAGATATATAGATATATATATATATAGATATAAATATATATATATATATATATATATATATATAAATATATATATATATATATATATATATATATATATATATATATATATATATATATATATATAATATATATATATATATATATATATATATATATATATATATATATATATATATATATATAAATATATATATATATATATATATATATATATATATATATATATATATATATATATAAATATATATATATATAAATATATATATATAAATATATATATATATATATATAAATATATATATATATAAATATAAATATAAGTATATATAATGTCATTTACAAACCATTTATTTTGGTTCCTTGTCCATTGGCTTGTCCTGCGTGGGCGCCATGGCCTGAGTTGAACATTAAAGCAGCAGTATAATACACCCAACATGAAATGCTAACATTAGATGCTAATATCTAATGAACCGGTAGGTACAGATGTTTTGATGAAACATTAGGATTCTAAACTAGTAGTTACCGTTGAACCGCGCTCCGTAGCCGTCCCCGACAGCCCTCGCTGGCTGGTAACCTGCGGTAAGTTGACAGTATTAAATATTATTATTACGATATTAAAGCAGCAGATATTAAATATAGTGGGAGGGCCATTTGGTCCTTCAGCCGGAGGGAAGCGTATTTACCGTTTGGTTGAGCACCTTGAGGGCCGCTCTGGGGGCCGGAACCAGCTGGAACAAACACATCCTCACTCATTACATCTTAGTTCAGGAACTTAGTTCATGTAGTAGTTAATATGTTAGTTACTAGTATAGCAATATGTGGTAGTTTGTTATAGTTCATAGGTCAATTTAATAGGTTAGTTCATGTGGTAGTTAATAGGTCATTTACTACTATAGTGGTATGTGGTAGTTCATGTGATAGTCAATAGGTTAGTTACTGGTATAGTAATTCTAGTTGGTAGTTTGTCATAGTTCATAGGTTAGTTAACAGGTTAGTACATATGGTAGTTAATAGGTTAATTACTGGTATAGTAATATGTGGTAGTTTATGTGATAGTAAATAGGTTAGTTACTAGTATAGTAATATGTGGTAGTTTTTATCTATGTTTACTTTTACCTGAACTTATTGCACTTTTACAATTATGTTCATGTGGTAGTAAATATGTTAGTTCATGTAGTAGTTCATATAGTTCATGTGTTAGGTAATAGGTTAGTTCATGTGGTAGTTAATAGGTTAGTTCATGTGGTAGTTCATACGTTAGTTCATAGGTTAGCTGAGGTTCATGTAGTAGTTCATATAGTTCATGTGGTAGTTATTAGATTAGTTAATGTGTTAGTTAATAGGTTAGTTCATGTGTTAGTTAATAGGTTAGTTCATGTGGTAGTTAATAGGTTAGTTCATGTGTTAGTTAATAGGTTAGTTCATGTGTTAGTTAATAGGTTAGTTCATGTGGTAGTTAATAGGTTAGTTCATGTGTTAGTTAATAGGTTAGTTCATGTGGTAGTTAATAGGTTAGTTCATGTGGTAGTTAATAGGTTAGTTCATGTGGTAGTTAATAGGTTAGGTTATTAGATTAGTTCATACGTTAGTTCATAGGTTAGCTGAGGTTCATGTAGTAGTTCATATAGTTCATGTGTAGTTTCTCCACCTGTTTTAGGTCCCTTCATCCCTCCTGGGAGGAACCCAGCTCCCAGCGCTGCTCCCGCCCTCTGGTACCCGGCACGCCTCACAGAACCTGCAGAACCACAGCAAGAGCGCAATGAACACATGATGAATCAACAAGGACATACTATAGAACTACTAGAACATACTTTAGAACTGGGACACCTAGTACACACTGTGGTGTTAACCAGAGTGAATCCTTCCCTGGTTGAGACTCACCTCCGTTGGGCTGAGCTCCATAACCTCGGTGGCCTCCCAGTCCTGGAGAGACAAGCCGCCACAGTTTAGACTTGACCACAGTTAGTCCTCACATCCACAACATTTCACCTGATGGATACACTCACCTTTCATGGGGTTCCCGGCCAGCTGGGGCCCCCCCTGGCCCTGGTGGGCCCCCAGACCCAGACCTGCTCCTAGAACAGAAGGACCAAAGACCAAGAGTCAACCCCTGGTGGTCCACACCTGGCGGTACTCACCTGGTGGAACTCACCTGGCGGTACTCACCTGGCGGTACTCACCTGGCGGTACTCACCTGGCGGAACACACCTGTAACTTTGGGTGTGTGAAAGATTCACAACTTCCAAAAATCTAATTTTTATGAATATAGGAATTTTAGTGAACACCCTTATGGAAGACCTCCCAATACAAGGCAGCATGCATGAGCCTACATAGAGGCTCAAATCAAGAGGTAAAGGAGTGAGGGTGAGGAAGAGGAGGGTGAGGAAGATGAGGGTAAGGAGGGTGAGGAAGATGAGGATGAGGAAGATGAGGAGGGGCCAGGATGAGAAGGGTGAGGAAGATGAGGGTGAAGAGGGGTCAGGATGAGAAGGGTGAGGAAGATGAGGATGAAGAGGGTGATAAAGATGAGGATGAGGAGGGTGAGGAAGATGAGGATGAGGAAGATGAGGAGGGGCCAGGATGAGAAGGGTGAGGAAGATGAGGGTGAGGAGGGGCCAGGATGAGAAGGGTGAGGAAGATGAGGGTGAAGAGGGGTCAGGATGAGAAGGGTGAGGAAGATGAGGATGAAGAAGGTGATAAAGATGAGGATGAGGAGGGTGAGGATGAAGAGGGTAAGGAGGATGAGGGTGAGGATGAAGAGGGTAAGGAGGATGAAGGTGAGGAGGATGAGGAGGGGTCAGGACCAGATGGGTGAGGAAGATGAAGATGAGGAGGGGTCAGGATGAGATGGGTGAGGAAGATGAGGATGAGGAGGGGTCAGGATGAGATGGATGAGGAAGATGAAGATGAGGAGGGGTCAGGATCAGATGGGTGAGGAAGATGAAGATGAGGAGGGGTCAGGATGAGATGGGTGAGGAAGATGAGGATGAGGAGGGGTCAGGATCAGATGGGTGAGGAAGATGAGGATGGGTCAGGATCAGATGGGTGAGGAAGATGAGGAGGAGTAAGGAGGAGGATGTTGAGGAAGATGAGGATGAGGCGGGGTGAAGAAGATATACCGTAGGTGGGTTGTCCGTTTCCCTTCATCGGTTTGTTCCCTGCGGATCCCAGATGAGCTGGAGAACACAACAAGAACATGGGTTCTGTACACGTTCTAATATGTTCTGTAGAGACCTCTCTGGTTCCCTCTCTGGTTCGTCTGTGAGCTTGTTTAACTTTTTATGTTTATGCAACTTGGATTTCCCATACGGGTCATGTGACCTCTATTCCTGCTAGTGTGAGTGTGCCAACCTCAGAAGAGCTCCCACCTGACCTGGTCACCTGACCTGGTCACCTGACCTGGTCACCGGCCTGTTAACTGAATCACTGTGAGCACCTGCAGCGGCAGGTTGGGCTGTGGGGTGCATGCATGCATGTGTGAGGCATGTAATATCATGTAGGTGTAGCATGTGTGCTATATGTAATGTGTGTGATGTTACATGTGTAAGTATGTTATATAGATGTCATTTACCGTTTCCTTGGGCTTTTTGTCCGTTAGCTTGACCTGCGTGAGCGCCGTAACCTGGAATATATATCATTATTTGAATGCTACATATACATGTATGTATGTGTGCTATATGTCATTTTTAGGACGTTTTACATGAACTTATGTTATATAGATGTTATCTACCGTTTCCCTTGGTTCCTTGTCCGTTAGCTTGTCCTGCATGAGCGCCATAACCTGAAATAGATATCATTATTTTAATGCTATGTATATTAACATAAATGCATGTGTGTTGTATGTAATTTGTACAATGTTTTACAGGTATAAGTTATATGTTATATAGATGTTATTTACCGTTTCCCTTGGTTCCTTGTCCATTAGCTTGTCCTGCGTGAGCGCCATAACCTGGAACATACATGTTCATGTTACACATGATGTAGCCAACATGTATGTATTTGATATGTTTTTATGTATGTTATATGTATGTATGCATGTTATATGCATGTTATATGTATGTATGCATGTTATATGCATGTTATATGTATGTTATATGTATGTATGCATGTTATATGTATGTATGCATGATGTATGTATGTTATATGTACGTATGCATGTTATATGTATGTATGCATGATGTATGTATGTATGTATTCATGTTATATGTATGTATGCATGTTGTATGTATGTATGTATTCATGTTATATGTATGTATGCATGTTGTATGTATGTATGTATTCATGTTGTATGTATGTATGCATGTTGTATTTATGTATGTATTCATGTTGTATGTATGTATGCATGATGTATGTATGTATGTATGTATTCATGTTATATGTATGTATGCATGTTGTATGTATGTATGTATTCATGTTATATGTATGTATGCATGTTGTATGTATGTATGTATTCATGTTGTATGTATGTATGCATGTTATATGTATGTATGCATGTTGTATTATGTATGTATTCATGTTATATGTATGTATGCATGTTGTATGTATGTATGCATGTTGTATGTATGTATGCATGTTATATGTATGTATGCATGTTGTATGTATGTATGTATTCATGTTATATGTATGTATGCATGTTATATGTATGTATGCATGTTGTATGTATGCATGTTATATGCATGTACGTCGTATGTAATCTACAAACCGTTTCCATTGGCTCCGTGTCCGTTAGCTTGTCCTGCATGAGCTCCATAACCTGGAATAGATATCATTATTTTAATGCTACATATATTTACATAAATGCATGTGTGTTATATGTAATTCGTAGGATGTTTTACATGTATAAGTTATATAGATGTTATTTACCGTTTCCCTTGGTTCCTTGTCCGTTAGCTTGTCCTGCATGAGCGCCATAACCTGAAAAATATGTTTATGTTACACATGATGTAGCCAACATGTATGTATGGCTGTATGCATGTTATATGCATGTTATATGTATGTATGCATGTTGTATGTATGTTATATGCATGTTATATGTGTATGTATGTTATATGCATGTTATATGTATGTATGCATGTTGTATGTATGTTATATGCATGTTATATGTATGTATGCATGTTGTATGTATGTTATATGCATGTTATATGTATGTATGCATGTTGTATGTATGTTATATGCATGTTATATGTATGTATGCATGTTGTATGCATGTTATATGCATGTTATATGTATGCATGTTATATGCATGTTATATGTATGTATGCATGTTATATGCATGTTATATGTATGTATGCATGTTATATGCATGTTGTATGTATGTATGTATGTATGCATGTTATATGCATGTTATATGTATGTATGCATGTTATATGCATGTTATATGTATGTATGTTATATGCATGTACATCGTATGCAATCCACAAACCATTTCCCTTGGTTCCTTGTCCGTGAGCGCCATAACCTGGAATATATATAATTATTTTAATGCTACATATATGCTGTATGTAATTTTAATGAAATTTTACATAGATATGTTATATAGATGTTATTTACCGTTTCCCTTGGTTCCTTGTCCGTTAGCTTGTCCTGCATGAGCGCCATAACCTGGAACATACATGTTCATGTTACACATGACGTATCATAACATAACAAATAACATGTATGTATGTTATATGTATGTTATATGTATGTATGCATGTTATATTTATGTATGTATGCCTGTTGTATGTGTGTTATATGTATGTACACATGTTATGTATGTATGTTTGCATGTCATATCTATGTTTGTATGCATGTTATATATATATGTATGTATGCATGTTATATATATGTAAGTATGTTTGTCTTATGTATGTATGTACATCATGTATGTAATCTACGAACCTTTGCCCTTGGCTCCCTGTCCGTTAGCTAGTCCCGCGTGAGCGCCGTAACCTGAAACAGACATCATGTTTACACCTCAGAAGGCCCTCAGGAAGCTTCTAGAAGGTCTGTAGAACAGTTCAGCTTGAGAACTTATTCTGGAACGACAAGTAAGTGTTTCATGTTGGATGACTCTCTTGCACACACACACACACACACACACACACACACACACACACACACACACACACACACACACACACACACACACACACACACACACACACACACACACACACACACACACACACACACACACACACACACACACACACACACACACACACACACACACACACGTCATCTACAAACCTTTGGTTCTGTGTCCGTTAGCTTGTCCCGCGTGGACGCCATAACCTGAAACATGCATGATGTTAGCATGTTAGCATGTGAAACACACACTGTGTGTGTGTGTGTGTGTGTTGTGTGTGTGTGTTCTATAAGTTAATGTTTTTATTAACAAACCGTTTCCATTGGTTCCTTGTCCGTTAGCTTGTCCTGCGTGAGCGCCATAACCTGGAATATATATCATTATTTGAATGCTACATATATTTAGTATATGCATGTGTGCTATATGTAATTTCTATGACGTTTTACATGTAGTTATGTTATATATATGTTATCTACCGTTTCCCTTGGTTCCTTGTCCATTAGCTTGTCCTGCGTGAGCGCCATAACCTGAAATAGATATGTTCATGTTACACATGATGTAGCCCACATGTATGTTATATGTATGTTATATGTATGTTATATGATGTAAATTACACTACAGTCATTTAGCAGACACTTTTATCCAAAGCGACTTATACTAGTGTGTTTCAACAAAGGAAGGTGAGAGAACAACTCGTCACCAGAAGTCAAAAGTGCATTTAATTTCTAACACGTCTCCAATAACTGAACCAGTGCTCAGGTAGAAGGACAATAATTCAGGTAAAAGTACAGTGAGGTAAAAGTACAATAGAAAAGTAAATACAAATACAAAAGTACAATAACTGTTCAGCGTGTTATATGTATGTATCCATGTTATATGTATGTATCCATGTTATATGTATGTTCAGTGTGTTATATGTATGTATCCATGTTATATGTATGTTCAGTGTGTTATATGTATGTATCCATGTTATATGAATGTATGCATGTTGTATGTATGCACGTATGTCTTTATGCATGTTATATGTATGTACATACAGTATGTATTATGTATGTATGCATGTATGCATGTTACATGTATGTTATATGTATGTAACATACATGTATGTTATATGTATGTAACATACATGCATGTTATATGTATGTATGTACAGTATGTTATACAGTATGTATGTATGTTATATGTATGTATGTACAGTATGTATGTATGTTATATGTATGTATGTACAGTATGTTGTAGGTATGTATGTTATATGTATGTTATATGTATGTACAGTATGTTTTATGTATGTATGTTATACAGTATGTATGTATGTTATATGTATGTATGTACAGTATGTTTTATGCATGTATGTTATATGTATGTTATACAGTATGTATGTATGTATGTATGTTATATGTATGTACAGTATGTATGTATGTTATATGTATGTTATACAGTATGTATGTATGTTATATGTATGTACAGTATGTATGTATGTTATATGTATGTTATACAGTATGTAATATGTATGAATGTACAGTATGTTATATGTATGTATGTATGTATGTATGTTATATGTATGTATGAACAGTATGTTGTATGTATGTATATACAGTATGTTATATGTATGTATGTACAGTATGTTGTATGTATGTACAGTATGTTATATGTATGTATGTACAGTATGTTATATGTATGTATGTACAGTATGTTGTATGTATGTATGTACAGTATGTTATATGTATGTATGTACAGTATGTTATATGTATGTATATACAGTATGTTGTATGTATGTATATACAGTATGTTATATGTATGTATGAACAGTATGTTGTATGTATGTATCATGTATGTTATCTACAAACCATTTCCCTTAGCTCCCTGTCCGTTAGCTTGTCCCGCGTGGGCGCCATAACCTGGAACATACATGATGTTAGCATGTAAGCATGTGATATGTGACACACACACTGTGTGTGTGTGTGTGTGTGTGTGTGTGTATGTGTGTGTCATGGTGTGTGTGTGTGTGTGTGTGTGTCCGGTATGTGCGTGTTCTATAAGTTAATGTTTATATTAACAAACCGTTTCCATTGGTTCCTTGTCCGTTAGCTTGTCCTGCATGAGCGCCATATCCTGGAATATATATATCATTATTTTAATGCTACATATATTTAGATATATGCATGTGTGTTATATGTAGTTTGTACAATGTATTACATGTATAAGTAATACGTTATAAAGATGTCATTTACCGTTTCCCTTGGTTCCTTGTCCGTTAGCTTGTCCTGCGTGAGCGCCATAACCTGGAACATGTTCATGTTACACATGACGTATCATAACATATAACATGTATGTATGTTATATGCATGTATGTACAGTATGCATGTTATATGTATGTTCAGTGTGTTATATGTATGTATCCATGTTATATGTATGAATGCATGTTGTATGTATGCACGTATGTCTTTATGCATGTTGTATGTATGTACATACAGTATGTATTATGTATGTATGTACAGTATGTTTGTTATCTGTATGCATGCATGTTATATGTACTTTTGTTATTTGTACTTATATGTACAGTATGTTATATGTATGTATGTACAGTATGTTATATGTATGTATGTACAGTATGTTATATGTATGTATGTATGTTATATGTATGTATGTACAGTATGTTATATGTATGTATGTTATATGTATGTATGTACAGTATGTTATATGTATGTACAGTATGTTATATGTATGAATGTACAGTATGTTATATGTATGTATGTTATATATGTATGTAATGTACAGTATGTTATATGTATGTATGTATGTTATATGTATGTATGTACAGTATGTTATATGTATGTATGTACAGTATGTTATATGTATGTATGTATGTTATATGTATGTATGTACAGTATGTTATATGTATGTATGTACAGTATGTTATATGTATGTATGTATGTATGTACGTATGTTTATGTATGTATGTACAGTATGTATGTATGTATGTATATGTATGTATGTACAGTATGTTATGTATGTATGTACAGTATGTTATATGTATGTATGTACAGTATGTTATATGTATGTATGTATGTTATATGTATGTATGTACAGTATGTTATATGTATGTATGTACAGTATGTTATATGTATGTATGTACAGTATGTTATATGTATGTATGTATGTTATATGTATGTATGTACAGTATGTTATATGTATGTATGTACAGTATGTTATATGTATGTATGTATGTTATATGTATGTATGTACAGTATGTTATATGTATGTATGTACAGTATGTTATATGTATGTATGTTATATGTATGTACATCATGTATGTAATGTACGAACCGTTGCCCTTGGCTCCCTGTCCGTTAGCTGGTCCTGCGTGAGCGCCGTAACCTGAAACAGACATCATGTTTACACCTCAGACCTTTAGGATAAATATCTGTTCACCAAGCTGCCCTGTGATTGGCTCCCTACCATGTCCGTTCTGAGCCCCCAAGGCCACGCCCACACTTGGAAGAACATAAATATGAATATGTTCATATACTATACATATATCAGTCTGTCATTAGTTACATTGAAAGAGCAACAATGTGCTAAATAGCAAACCAGTCACAGCACCACCTGTGGCCAACACCGGTCATTACAGTCCTTGTGTGTGATTTAATCGGTCCAATTGAGAGCTGGCTGATGTCACTGGCCAGAGAACCGACGGCCCAAGAGATACGTACTGAAGGTGACAATATCCTAGCAGTTGTGGTCACACTTGTAGAAAACAAGTGTGAGACTTGAATTCACCTTTAGAAGGCATCAACATTCTGCCAAGGCCGCCACCGCCGCCATTTTGAACTTTCATTCCTAAAATGGAGGAAAAGGAGCAAGATGAGTTGGAGTGTAACATGAACAGGTGTGAGATCTGGTGTGAACCAGATCATCTAGATCTGGTGATCTAGAGGGTCTAGAGGTCACCTAGATCTGGTGTGAACCAGGTCATAATCTAGATCTGGTGTGAACCAGGTCATAATATAAATCTGGTGTGAACCAGGTCATAATATAAATCTGGTGTGAACCAGGTCATAATATAAATCTGGTGTGAACCAGGTCATAATCTAGATCTGGTGTGAACCAGGTCATAATCTAGATCTGGTGTGACCATAATCCAGATCTGAACCAGGTCTGGACACAATGAAGACTAGTTTACCGTTAGTGTGAGCTCCTTGTCCATTGGCTCCTCCAGACATAGCGGCGTAACCTTGAACAAGGAGTAGCATGTTAGCTTTAAGCGGATCTGGTCATGGAGCAAAGTGGTGAATACTGAGCATTTAGTGAAGTGATTTAGTGATATATTTACTTATAATGCCAGGTTAAAAGTTACTTAAGATATAGTTTATTGGGGAGGCTGTTGGGGGCTTGTTCAAATACTTGATAATGTAAAGTAGTTGGGCAGTTGATAGTTAGGGTAAGTGATACTCAGGCCAAGTTAAGTAATAGTTAAGTTAAGTAATAGCTGAAGAGCTGAATGGAGAGGTTGTTCCAAGAGGCACTCACAGTCACATGTCAGGTAACACCGTTTTAGATCACCACGGCAACACAGATACTGAACTGCAAAAGGCACGACGCATTTTCACGAGATTGCACGAAATCCCTGAAAAGAGGAAAGGGCCCCAACCACCGGCCCCTGGGCCAACCTGACAGGATTGTCTGATATTTGGCAGACACACACCATCTACATCTTTGAAAATCTCTCTCTCTCTCTCTCTCTCTCTCTCTCTCTCTCTCTCTCTCTCTCTCTCTCTCTCTCTCTCTCTCTCTCTCTCTCTCTCTCTCTCTCTCTCTCTCTCTCTCTCTCTCTCTCTCTCTCTCTCTCTCTCTCTCTCCTCTCTCTCTCTCTCTCTCTCTCTCTCTCTCTCTCTCTCTCTCTCTCTCTCTCTCTCTCTCTCTCTCTCTCTCTCAGCTTTCTTGAATTGAACACACAACATTTACATTGCCAAGAAGGAAGGAATCAGAAATGCCAGGAATCCCTGGTATGAATCATCCACTCCATCATGGACTCTCATCCTTTCGGAGAGGATGAGAAAGTGTATTTTTCCCCTGAGGCTACGAGGCGTCGGTGGCCGACTTTAAGACGACGGTGAAGCTGGATCATCAGAACTAACCTACTAGCCCGCTAACCGACGGCCCGTTCTGACCCAGGTCCCCCGTTGTGCTACATGTCACTACATCTGTTCTTCAACCCCTTATCTCCCTCTCAACTCCTGTACCTACACAATCCACACACAAGCCCTCTCAATATAAATGTAAAGAATATAAACCTATCTTTTTTACAACTGATCGAGAAAGCTTCCCTTCTGACCTCACCAGAATAGTTCAGTTCAGAGCTCAGTCGACCCTCAACCGGCCTACAAAGGACCTTTAGTTCCACAGACCTTTTTTAAAAGAACCAAGAACAGCTTAAAAAAAATGTTAAAAAATGTCCCACAACTTAAACACAACAAGAATCCTTTGAAGGATTCAAACTGTACCTCCAGAGGCCATGAACGGACCAATCACCTCCATGCCCAACCTTGCCTGAATCAGGAGGTCAGGGGGTCTTTATAACATCACCAGGGGATGGTAGATCATCTCACCTCTCGTCTGCACCTCCTGCAGGAGCAGCAGGAGCACCGCTGCCCGCATCACCTGCCCCGTCGCCCGGGAAACGTCGCGATACAACCCCATCGTCGTAGAAACGCCGAGCTACAAGCCCAGACGGAGGATAAATGATGGAGGAGGAGGAGGAGAAGGAGGAGTGGGAGGATGCCTTGGATCCCAGGGGCCATATATACCCTCTGTCCTCCGTATGCTCACCCCCTCTCCCCCCCCCCCCCCATCACCTTCTGGCTCCGCCCCTGGAGCAGAGGCCCCTCCCCAATCGGCCATCACCGGGCTCTCCGCTAAAAGTACACACAGACACAGACGGACAGTGATTGACGGGGCCTCCGCCCAGGGTCCCCGACCTTGTCCACAAAGTGCTGGTAAACTTAGCGCTGACATGTCACTCATTAGCAGTGCTGTCTGAGTGGCTTTAAAAGACTGGAGATCCTCTGCCATCCTTCAAAATAACCTACTGGACTCTGACTGAACACCAGTTGAAGAACAAGCGGCCAGTCAGAATCCATGCAGTGAACCTGGAGTCCAGAATACCTCCTGAAAGCATCACTCCTGAGCAAACAAGCACTGGTTTGATGGGTCTTTTCAGATGCTGCACCCTCCCTCTGGAACGCCCTCCCCATCCACATCCACCCTACCATCCTTCACCCTACCGTCCTTTAAACAACCACCCTACCGTCCTTCAAACAACCACCCTACCGTCCTTCAAACAACCACCCTACCATCCTTCAAACAACCCCCCTACCATCCTTCAGACAACCACCCTACCATCCTTCAAACAACCACCCTACCGTCCTTCAAACAACCACCCTACCATCCTTCAAACAACCACCCTACCATCCTTCAGACAACCACCCTACCATCCTTCACACAACCACCCTACCGTCCTTCAAACAACCACCCTACCATCCTTCAGACAACCACCCTACCATCCTTCACACAACCACCCTACCATCCTTCAAACAACCACCCTACCATCCTTCAAACAACCACCCTACCATCCTTCAAACAACCACCCTACCATCCTTCACCCTACCGTCCTTCAAACAACGACCCTACCATCCTTCACACAACCACCCTACCATCCTTCAAACAACCACCCTACCATCCTTCACACAACCACCCTACCATCCTTCAGACAACCACCCTACCATCCTTCAAACAACCACCCTACCATCCTTCAAACACCACCCTACCATCCTTCAACAACCACCCTACCATCCTTCAAACAACCACCCTACCATCCTTCACACAACCACCCTACCATCCTTCAAACAACCACCCTACCATCCTTCACACAACCACCCTACCATCCTTCAAACAGGCTCTCAAGACCCACCTCTTCAAACTGGCTTTCCCCTGCTAAACGTCCTCCCCTCTATCCCATGACTCTGAAAAAAATGTTTTTAATTGTTATTTTATTTATTTTATTTGTCTTATTCTAATCTATGCAACTTTTAATGATTTAACTGTGTGTCATTTTACCCCGTCTGTAAAGCGCCTTGGGTGTCCAGTAAAGCACTATATGAAATTGAATGTATTATTATTTATTATTATTATTAACCCCTTACTGCTTCTGACCAGCTGGCTGTTTCCTTGCATGGCTGAGACCGCCGTCTGTGTATGAATGTGAGTATGAACGGGTGAATGTGAGACATTACTCGTTAAGCGGTTTGAGTAAAATGCAGTCCATTTACCATTCACCACACATCTAGCCATGCAGCACTTAGTGGTACATGCAGTTTTGTGTTTTCGAGCAATGACCGCAGATATGGATGTTTACTGGATGGATGTCATGGTCACCCAAGGTGGTGGTTCGGTTCTTGGGGATCCAGAACCTTGTTCGGACACGTCTACACTTCAGAGCGCCGCATCTTCTAATCGGGGGGGGGGGGGGGGGGGGGGGGGGAGAGAGAGAGAGAGAGAGAGAGGAGAGAGAGAGAGAGAGAGCGAGAGAGAGAGAGAGAGAGGAGAGAGAGAGGCTTCTTTTGTGTGTTTTACGGAAGAGAAGAAACAAGGGAAGATCTCTCACCTCCCGACCGCATTCCTCAGCTCACCGTCAGATGGTCCTCGTCCGGGGTCAAGGAGAGGTTGTGGGCAGCAGCTGCTGAGACCCCTCACACACTTGGATGGCTCCCAGCCCAACCACCTTCACCATGTTGTGGAATACACAAAAATAACACTTTACTGGAAGGATACATTAAGTAACCATTAATTACACCTTAATTAGGGGGTGACCCTTCGACTATGTAATTGTAAAATGTAGTAAAATACACATTAGTAAATGATGACTAGGTTAACCATTGGTTTACCATTGGCTAACCGATTTAATTCAGAATTAAACTGCCATGTCCAGTTACCCAGATACTGGAGCTACTGTAATTCGATTAAATTACTTTCATTGGTAAAGACTATTGTTTCACTGGCTGTAGTTTGAGGGACAACGTTGGGATCAGAGTCTTAGTTTCTATGTTTCCATGTTTGTTGACCATTTTACGCGTTGTGACATGTCAAGACGTGGGAAAACACCGCTGACAGTCATCATGACTACAGTTATGATGGCATGGCAACAGCCCCACACGTCAGACAGAACTTTAACTCTTTAAAACACCAGACACCATTCACCTCCCCTCCCCCCCACCCCCTCCTCAATAGACCCCGCCTCCTTTATCTACCTGACCTGAGTGATGTCGGCCAATCAGATGCTCTCAAGAGAAGGAATGTCACATGGTGTTGGTGTTTGAACGCTCTGGTTGGAGAGCACTAGTAGGAGAGCGGTCTGCCCCAGGAGGTGGTCTACAGCAGCTGGGGGGGGGGGGGGGGGGGTCGGGGGGGGGTCCACCACTCAGGGCTTCATTTTTGTTGATCTGTGCGTAGAACACTCCTGGACGGTGGAATTGGCAGTCAACAAATCACATCACACACACATTGAAAGTTGACACCCAATTAACTTTTGACATGAACGTTAATTCATAAAGTTGGGTATACTCAACATCTTGAAACTAGTTCTATGAAACATTAGTTCCGTCAGACTCCGTGGGCCCCAGAGGAGGAGAGTCACACTGGGGCCCTGTTTGAGAAAGGTTTCCTTTCAGCTACACCTCCAAGACTCAAGACTCACAATCAAGTCAACTTGACGTGTACAGCCTTCAGTCTTTAGGTCCAGTCTCAAAGGGCTTCACAAGCTCACATTATACGACCCCTGACCCATAGAGGTCAAAGACCTAGAGAAGGAAACCAGAAGAGATTTTTAGAAAATTCATCCTCCGGGAGGGAATGGGGAGTAAGCATTCCATTAAACTTACAATGTTGCATATGGCAAATAATAATAGACCTAGAGAAGAAACCCATAGGAGAGAAGAGACCTAGAGAAGGAACCCAGAGGAGGGATCCCTCTTGTTGGATGTTAGGTGCTGAATGGGCAAACATAAATGGTAGCAAGAAAAAAAAGGCAAGAGCAAAATGAACGAGGCTTACACCCTCGTAACGTCTAGGGGTATATCCCCGATCACCCCCAGTCTATTCATGTAAAGACTCACTCTAGTACAACTCTCTGCCAATCCAACAATAGTACATTGTTGGACTGGAATCCTCTTTTCCATCCATCGTCTAGCAGCTTCAGCAGGGGACTCCAAACTTCCCTCTCCCTGGCAACATCGATTAGCTCTGACTGGGGGATCCCGAGGCATTCCCAGGCCAGCGTGGAGATGTAATCACCCCACCTGTACCTCGGTCTGCCCCGTGGTCTCTTCCCAGTTGGATGTGCCTGGTAAACCTCCCTCGGGAGGCGACCAGGAAGCATCCTTACTAGATGAACCACCTCAACTGGCTCCTTTCTACGCCAAGGAGCAGCGGCTCTACTCCGAGTCTCTCACCAGTGACTGAGCTTCTCACCCTATCCCGAAGGGAGATGATCTTCTCACCCTATCCCTAAGGGAGATGATCTTCTCACCCTATCCCCAAGGGAGATGATCTTCTCACCCTATCCCCAAGGGAGATGATCTTCTCACCCTATCCCCAAGGGAGATGAGCTTCTCACCCTATCCCCAAGGGAGATGAGCTTCTCACCCTATCCCCAAGGGAGATGAGCTTCTCACCCTATCCCCAAGGGAGATGAGCTTCTCACCCTATCCCCAAGGGAGATGTGCTTCTTACCCTACTCCCAAGGGAGATGCCAGCCAGCCACCCACCCAAGGAAACTCATTTCGGCCACCTGTATTTGCGATCTCTTATATGGACAAATAGTTCAACGGTTCTTAGATATGGCTGAAAACATGCTTATCTGGACATTTTCTAGCATAAAGCGCCACCTGTTGGAAATCATTGGGAAGATGCCAATAATGTAAAATAAAATAATAAATGTAGGTATTTACCGTTGTTTTGAGAGGGCAGCAATTTTGTTTTACATCCATGAACCAAACTAAAGCAATGCAATAAAGTCCAATGTTCTTCAAGTAGTGGAGAGCTCACGATTGTTTGAAGAAAGACAAGATAGTGATTTTTTTATAAACTTTTAAATTTATTATTATTGCAAGTGCTCTATTGTGCATTTTAAATAATTCCCGTTTCCAAATGAAATCATATTTTACAGCCGAGACATTTAAACACTGAGGAATACAGTGCAATGTGTGCCATTTCACTTATGTACATGCATGCACTTTGTTTCACAAAAGTACCAAACAAAAGGAACACTTTGCAGCCTCTGACCGGCAAGAAGGTCGTTCAGCGATTCTACAAACTAACACGTACGCTGCAGCGGTCCGATCATAAATCACTTTGCAATCCCATGAAACTCTTGCCACAGCCGGTTAAACTCAGTTTACTAAACAATAGCGTTGACCATGGCCAAAACCCTTTTGGACGCAAACGTACCATTTCTCAGAAACTATTTGACGACGGTTTTCGCAGCACAAAAACTAGCGGAGCCCGTTAGCACCCCCTAGAGGCCGAAGCTCACCGCGCCAAGCAGCACCAATTAAAACAAGTTGAACCCTAGTCTGACCTGACCGCGGCCGAGCGTAAGCGCACCGTCCCGGGGGACCCGAAGGCGGAGAACATAAAATAATCAAATAAAAAACAACAAGATAAAGGAACTAAAATTGGAAACGGCGTGCTGGAAACGTGAGGGACGGGGGAATTAATCAATCTAAACGAGTTATTCAGTGGATCTGGACGGAGGAACTCGAGTGCACCGTGTGGCGGTGGACTCCAACTGGGTCGTGTTCCCCGTGTGCTGAAGAGGAGAACTCCTCATCTCTCGCTCGCTCTCTCGCGACGGGACAGCAAAATCTGTGGCAGATCTGGAATCAAAACGACAACATTAAACACTCCATGTCAAAACTAAGTGGGATAATGGAAAGTAAACCAACGTCAAGCCATACCTGAGACATCGTGTAACAGTCTAGAGTAGGAACCACGCTCAGAACCACCAATTCTAAGGACACCTCAGGACTGGGTGATCAGACCACTTTAACGTCTTTTGACTTCACTAAAATATATAATATATTCCAGATATTGTTGTCAAAAATCACTTAGTAGTGCCGATTCCATTGTCAAGTCATATGGGTCACCAGCCATGAACATATGACGATATCGCACTGGTGACAGTTTGTACAATACTTTTAGGAGTATTCACTGATTCAAGATATATATATGTATATCTATCATGTCTGTATATACATATGTATATATATATATATATTGTGGCAGGCACGTTCACACCAAATGCTCTTCAGCAGGATCGGCACTAGGAAGTGATTTGGACCAATGATCTCGCTAACCGATGTTGAAGTGAAGCCAGGAGAGACGTTGCGACTGTCATCACAGACCGGTCCTATAAGAAGGGGAACAAAGGGGGGGGGGGGGGGGGGTCAGGTGAGGAGCGGGACTCACTCCATGTTGCTCTTCAGCTGGTGGACGGTGCGCTTGTCCAGGTATCGGCAGAACAGCGTGAGGAGGTTGGAGGGGAGGAGCAGGGGCTCCACCAGGGAGCACTGGGACAGCTCCGCCGCCACCTGGAAGATGGTGTCCGTCCTGGAACAGGCAGAAGACACGTGAGGAACCATGATCATAAGCAAGACAGCCGGGGGTGTCGTGAACGACCGCGATGGACGCTACCATGTCTCGAAGTCTCCGATGCTCGGGTCCAGGGGGACCCCTGAGGACAGCAGTCTCTCGCCTTGGGACAGCAGGGTGTAGAGCAGGGAGAGGCCGAACTGGGAACACAACGCCATCGTCCACCACCGGTTACATCTCAACATGATCCTCACCAGCAGAACTGTGTGTCAAACTAAAAGGCTGCATTGAATATGGCCAATTTTTATTTCCCTGGAGAAAGACAAGATGGTAATCCCAGTGTATCACAGCAGAAAGTACAGCAAAGTAATATCAATTAAAGAGCAAAAGCTGCTAAATGCATCCAATACAAGCAGCGAAATGTAAAACCTTACAGACGTTGACATGCTCCATTACTGACCATCCACCAGCGTGTGAAACCAAGAGGCGCACCTTGTTCTGGCAGGTCTGCCTGAGGCCCCCGACGGCCTCAGGGGGCTCCCCGACGGCCGTCAGGTTCTTGAGGATGACGATGAGCTGGCTGAAACTCAGCTTGGAGATCACCTTCCTCAGAGCGGGGTAGAGCACAGGGAGTGCCTTGGGGGGGGGGGGGGGGGGGGGGGGAGATTAGTCCATACAAAAAGGTCAACGGGTGACGAGAGCCAAGGTTGGTCCATCAGAGTGTGATGACTCGTTTACCTCGTCCGTGTCCCGCCGTATCAGAGCGGGGAGGTGAGCGGTCACCACGGTGAGGATCCTCAGGCCGGCGCTGTGCTCCAGGAACGGCAGCAGACGGGACATGAGCTTCTTCCCCTTGTTGAACAAGAGACACCACAGGAACTCCACGTCCGGCTCCCTGTCGTAGAGCACCAGGGTTCCCGTTAGGACCTTACACCACCCTGGTGGGGACCACAATGCTGGATGGCTCGCACCATAGTAGCACAAGGGTACCTGGCCAGAACTTTGATGAACTTTTTACAAATCTGGAGGATTGAATCCTCTTCATTGGTCACATACATGTACACAGTGAAATGTGTTTCTCTGCATTTAACCCATCCTGTTATTAGAAGCAGTGGTCAGCTATTGTATATACAGGGGAGCAGTGTAGGGGTCTGGTGCCTTGCTCAAGGGCATCTTGGCAGTTCCAGGGTGTTTCGAGGACTTGAACCAGCAACCTTCCGGTTCCCAAGCCAAGTCAACAGACTGAGCTGCGGCCGCCCCCTTACACATCAGATCAGTGGGTCTGCCCATTCAGCACCTACTGCACTCTGAACCCAGTCCCTCTTCCTTCAAGGTTCCTCCCTCGGGGCTTCTGGATGTATTTGAGACCGTGCCTATGGTTCCTAGCGCTGTGTGAAGGTTCAAATAGAGCAGCTCATAACCGTGTGAAGGAACTCACAGGGCATCGTAGTGCTGCAGCTGAGACAAGATGCTCTGCACTTTCCGCCGAGCGCTCTCCTTCACCTTCTTCTCCTCCGCCTCAGTCAGAGCCTTGCCTTTCATCCGGTCCCCCTCCTCTACGTCCAGCAGAACCACGAAGAGCTACACAGCAAAGCAGAATAACCACGAAGAGCAGAAGCGCCAAGAACAGCAGGAAGGCGGAACCATTAAGTGCTGCAGATCAGGTGTGATCCACAGAGAAGCTCAAGTTCTCAGAACACCACGTTACCTTCTCCAAATGCATTAGGACCTCCAGTTGCTGTGTCCTTGTGTCCTTTGGTTCCTATCGGATACAAATAAACAAAGGAGAAGAAGAAGCTAGACAAAGTATTTCACCTTTGTTTACAAGAGTATACAACACCCATCACCCTCCTAACATCCCTGGATCCCTCTTATGGGTTCCTTCAAGGTTTCTTGATTGCGCCTGCCTCTGTACGAGACACTTTGGATTTTAGAACCACTCGGCTTGTTTGTCCCAATCAGGGCAACCTTATTGCATGAACCAAGTCATTGGGTCAGGGAAACCATCAAACTAATCACAGGAGAGTTAGAAACGCAACACTTGGGAGGGAGAGAACTATCGGTTATCAAGTTTCACAATCTTGCCCTCTTCTTTACAACCCCCACACATTGCCTACAGCACCTGTAACTATTAAGGGTTGTGTTGATAAAGTAGACTTGTGGTTTTTGTGATTGTACTTTGCGCTGGTCCTCACCTCATGAGATCCGTGGGTGGTGCTGGCGTTGACCGCGCCAATGGCCCGGCGAGGGGAGTAGCAGGTGGACACCGCCACCTGGCCCAGAGATCCCTCGATGTGGACCACTGTCACAACCACACAAACCGTTTGGTGCATGTACCAAACATTAGTCATTTAGAAGATGCTTTTGTCCAACATGACTTAAAAGGAGGTCATTCAACAAACACAGAGTCATAAGGTCATTACCATCCAAACAAGCCTCCAAGAGTTAAATGGGCTGTTTTTTTATATAGCACTTTTGCGCTTTACAAGTCATGCCTCACATTCACCCATTCAAACACCGACGGCAAAGTCAGCCATGCAAGGAGACAGCCATCAAGGAGACAGCCAGTACATCAGGAGCAGTTAGGGTTACGGTGTCTTGCTCAAGACAGGTTTTGCTAGGAGGAGCTGAGGTACCTCCTGAGCCATACTGCTGCCCCCGTCCTAAAATTTGAAGTAACTCAACCGGGGACAAAGACAAACATTGACGCCAATTGACACACGGAGCTAATCAGCAGAAGCAAAAAGGGAAAGTGTCTGGTTGAGCAGCTGAAGGAGACCTGGGGTGTAGGGTTCCGTCTTGGTGATGTAGGGAGTGAAGAGTTTAGGAGGGTCCTTCTTGGTCAGCATCCCCAGCTCCTCCTCTATCAGCTTGGCCTCGATCCGCCGGTAATACTCCTGCAACATAACAGACGTCACCCCCACCCGGCCTCACCCACAGAGGCACCCCCAACCGGCCCGGCCTCACCCACAGAGAGGCACCCCCAACCGGCCCGGCCTCACCCACAGAGAGGCAACCCCACCCAGCCTCACCCACAGAGAGGCACCCCCACCCAGCCTCACCCACAGAGAGGCACCCCCACCCAGCCTCACCCACAGAGAGTCACCCCCACCCAGCCTCACCCACAGAGAGTCACCCCACCCAGCCTTACCCACAGAGTCACCCCACCCAGCCTTACCCACAGAGAGTCACCCCCACCCACAGAGAGTCACCCCCACCCACAGAGAGTCACCCCCACCCAGCCTCACCCCCACCCAGCCTCACCCACAGAGAGTCACCCCCACCCAGCCTCACCCACAGAGAGTCACCCACACAGAGTCACCCCCACCCAGCCTTACCCACAGAGAGTCACCCCCACCCAGCCTCACCCACAGAGAGTCACCCCCACCCGGCCCGACCTCACCCACAGAGGGGGGGGCGGGGGTTCATCCACTGCTCACAGGAAGTAAGACAGGAAACTGCACTTCAGTGGATGGAGACAATGCTACGATTCCAGAGTTCTCTTAAGCTCACATACTTCCTGTGAGATGCGAAGTGAATGTTTAAAAAATAAATATATTTAATCAAACAAATTAACCTACATTAGCATATTATTGTTTGAATTCATAATTCTTGCAATGGAGGCCTTCATCATCCCTCAGATCATGACAAGAACAATAAATATATATTTTTGACAAAGCAAAGTCTGAATATCACAGAAAGGAAACCGATGTCCTCTCCCGGAAGTTCCTCCCTCCCTCTAAACCATGGAGCTGAAAGTCCCGCCCTCTCTCCCTCCTCCAAACCCATGGAATTGAAACTAGATATCCCTCCCTTTCATCCGAGGAATTCTCCGGAAGTCACACCCTCTCTCATGCCAACAACACACATTTAAACCCCCTGGTTACCCCCCTGGGTAGGAGTCCCCCCAGAGGGCCCGCTGGTCCCCACCTGGTAGTAGTAGTCCTCCAGGTAGGGGTTCTCCGTCTGCAGCTGGATCATCTGCAGCCTGGTGATCCATTCCTTCTCCTTCTCCGTCATCAGGTGGCAGTAAGGGTCCCAGCTCCCAGTCTTCCTGTGGAGCCAAGAACACGTTCACCTGAGTACGCCACCTGTCCTCAAGTGACTGGAAGATCCATCCACATATCCATGCTACACCCCATCATCCATGGACCACCGCCTCCTCCATGGATATCATATCATTAGTCAGTTAGCAGACGCTTTTGTCCAAAATGACATAAGTAGGTAAGAGAACGTCTAGTCAACAGAAGTCACCAGAAGACATAAGTGCATTTTTTTAAGCCTCCAAGAGCAGAACTAGTGCTCAGGTAAACCCCACAGAGCATCCCCCTGGTGGCGGGCGGTCCTACCCACCTCTCGGCGGTCCTACCCACCTCTCGGCGGTCCTACCCACCTCTCGGCGGTCCGTTTCTGACTGAGCAGCTTCTTGTGTTGAGGGTGGAGCTGGGTGACCGGCCCGGGGAACCTGGGTGGAGACAGGGGGACCGTGTCTCAAACAGGGGGGCCTCCCATCAATCACCTTCTTTAAAACACTAACCTTACCAATGAACTGAAGATCAAACACTCAAATCAAACCTCGGGCCACTCGACCCCACCTCTGGTCAAACAGGATATTGCACTCCGATTGGCTGATTAGCAATCGTACGTAGTGACATCATCTGGCAGCGTTCTGGTTAGTACAATGAGACGTCACTCCTGCGGAAAAGTCCATCAATCGACCACCGAAGGAAAAACTACAACCAAACCTGAATGGCTGCACGGGATTGGTCGAGGGGCTGTAGACGGGGGAGGGGCCTGGGGAGTTGGCGCCAAAGCGTAGCTGCATCATCTTGGGGGTCTGAGGCTCAAACAGAACAGAATATCAACAGAACATCAGGAGGACACCTCCACTGAGAGGAGGACAACTCCACTGAGAGGAGGACACCTCACCACAATCATATTGTTGTTCAGACGACCAACAACCTGACCACTCCTACAGCCCATGAGCCAAGCACTGTGATGTGAGCTGTGTATCTGACACTACATCTGTGCTATACCTGGAGGTGGCTACAGAACATACTGTCAAAGAGACTTATCCCCTCTCAGGTGAGCTTTAGGGAGGTTCCTCACCTGGCTGTAAGGTGAGCTAGAGAGAGGTTCCTCACCTGGCTGTAAGGTGAGCTAGAAAGAGGTTCCTCACCTGGCTGTAAGGTGAGCTAGAAAGAGGTTCCTCACCTGGCTGTAAGGTGAGCTATCGAGAGGTTCCCCACCTGGCTGTAAGGTGAGATAGAGAGAGGTTCCTCACCTGGCTGTAAGGTGAGATAGAGAGAGGTTCCTCACCTGGCTGTAAGGTGAGCTAGAGAGAGGTTCCTCACCTGGCTGTAAGGTGAGCTAGAGAGAGGTTCCTCACCTGGCTGTAAGGTGAGCTAGAGAGAGGTTCCTCACCTGGCTGTAAGGTGAGCTATAGAGAGGTTCCTCACCTGGCTGTAAGGTGAGCTATAGAGAGGTTCCTCACCTGGCTGTAAGGTGAGCTATAGAGAGGTTCCTCACCTGGCTGTAAGGTGAGCTAGAGAGGTTCCTCACCTGGCTGTAAGGTGAGCTAGAGAGAGGTTCCTCATCTGGCTGTAAGGTGAGCTAGAGAGGTTCCTCACCTGGCTGTAAGGTGAGCTATAGAGGAGTCCCCCACCTGGCTGTAAGGTGAGCTATAGAGGGGTCCCCCACCTGGCTGTAAGGTGAGCTAGAGAGAGGTTCCTCACCTGGCTGTAGTGCTGGGAAGGGGGCGGTCGAGGCCGGACCGGAGAACCAGGTATCATGGTGCTGTTCCTCTGAGGGATGAACAACAAAATGCTTTAACATGGTTGGAGAGCATGAATGACACATGTTGTACTGTTTAACACATGAATGTTTACACACAAATGTCCATAAAGGAGACAATTAGAAGGAACCTCCAATCACTGAGTGAACTTACCCAGTTCATGAGGGGGGAAGGGGGGAGGGGGAAGGGCCTATTGGAGAAGGCTCCTCCCCTGGGCAGAGCTTTGTGACCTCTGAACCCTGGAGGGTACAGACTGTCCAGGGTCTGGAAGGTCCCAGGTTGACCTCTGCCCCCGTGGCCATCAATCACACACACTACAGCGTTGTCCTACACACAAACAGCCATTTAGCAGACAATTCTTCTCCAAGGAGACTTACAAAAAGGTAATTCAAGTTCGGTAGGCAGGAGAACCACTAGTCACCAGAAGTCATAAGTGCATTTCCTTCTTAACAAACCTTCGAGAGCAGAACCAGCGCTCAGGTAAAAGTACAATCAGTTGGCTCCCTAGATTTGACACAATAAGTGCTTTCAGACCGCAGGAACCTTTTCATAGTTCTAAAAACAAGAGGCGCTCCGACCGATCATTACCAGCCGACAGTCACTCTAAACCCACCAGAGCTCTCAAAAACGGGCGATCTGAAAAGCCCATCAGATGATGCTAAATACATGACTTTTCTATATGAGACTTTTCTACATGAGACTTTTCTCGGTGAGCGGCAAGAAAAACGCAACGTGTGTGAAGCTGAAAGCTAGCGGTCGATACAGATTGACCATCTTGGGCTCCTAGATAGTTTTATTTTATTCAGGGTGGGTATGATCGCTCCATCTCGTAATAAACCAGCGAACGTGTAACAGTGTCCCGCACTGGGCTCAAACTGACGACCTCCGGCATGAGAGGAGACGTTCGAATGTGAGCGCTAAACCCCACGGGCCCTAGCTTCATCGCTAGGACGTCTATTCAGGTGTCGGGGAGTGAGGTTTACCACTGCACAGCGCCACCTGCTGGCGTCCGTTACAAACGCAGCCATGAGCCCAATACTGCGGACATAATGATGATAAGTCAGATGATTGGGTCAAACTGGCCCATGAACTCAGTTCTCCGATCCTAGATGATATGGGGGGGTACCTCTAGTATGGACCCAGTGGTTTTGTTCCTCCCGCAGGACGGCATCCCCCACTGAAACACAAACCTGAACCTTCAGAACTTGGAGATAAACAGTTCTAATGGCATCTTCTCAAAGAGTGCCGTTAAAGCTACAAAAACACATCTACTAAAGGTTATACAACTAGACTGAATGTTGCATCTCCACCACAACCATTTCTCGTCATCAATAAATAGCGTTTTGGTCTTAGGGTTCGGTGTGTAGCTAAGCTAAGCTAAGCTCATATCTTCCACAAAGGGGAAGAGGAGAGGACTCACTGCTGCTCTCTCCATGGACTCCCAGGGAAGAGCAAGTCCGCAGTCTACGATGGCGCTGTCCATCGTCTGGAACACACACACACCACCACATGGGTACTGAGACACACACCACCACATGGGTACTGAGACACCCACCACATGGTACTGAGACACACACACCACCACAGGGGTACTGAGACACACACACACCACCACATGGGTACTGAGACACACACACACCACCACAGGGGTACTGAGACACACACACACACCACCACAGGGGTACTGAGACACACACACACACCACCACAGGGGTACTGAGACACACACACACACCACCACACAGGGGTACTGAGACACACACCACCACACAGGGTACTGAGACACACACACCACCACACAGGGGTACTGAGACACACACACCACCACACAGGGGTACTGAGACACACACACCACCACACAGGGGTACTGAGACACACACACACCACCACACAGGGGTACTGAGACACACACCACCACATGGGTACTGAGACACACACACCACCACATGGGTACTGAGACACACACACCACATGGGTACTGAGACACACACACCACCACACAGGGGTACTGAGACACACACACCACCACACAGGGGTACTGAGACACACACACACACACCACCACACAGGGTACTGAGACACACCACACATGGGTACTGAGACACACACCACCACATGGGTACTGAGACACACACACCACCACATGGGTACTGAGACACACACCACCACATGGGTACTGAGACACACACACCACCACACAGGGGTACTGAGACACACACACCACCACACAGGGGTACTGAGACACACACACCACCACACAGGGGTACTGAGACACACACACCACCACACAGGGGTACTGAGACACACACACACCACCACAGGGGTACTGAGACACACACACCACCACAGGGTACTGATACACACCACCACCACATGGGTACTGATACACACACACACACACACACACACACATGGGTACTGAGACACACACACACACACACACACCACATGGGTACTGAGACACACACACACACACCACACAGGGGTACTGAGACACACACCACCACACAGGGGTACTGAGACACACACACCACCCCACAGGGGTACTGAGACACACACCACCACACAGGGGTACTGAGACACACACCACCACCCCACAGGGGTACTGAGACACACACCACCCCACAGGGGTACTGAGACACACACACCATCCCACAGGGGTACTGAGACACACACCACCCCACAGGGGTACTGAGACACACACCACCCCACAGGGGTACTGAGACACACACACACACCACCCACAGGGGTACTGAGACACACACACCATCCCACAGGGGTACTGAGACACACACACACCACCACACAGGGGTACTGAGACACACACCCACACAGGGGTACTGAGACACACACACACACCACATGGGGTACTGAGACACACACCCACACAGGGGTACTGAGACACACACACACACCACACAGGGGTACTGAGACACACACCCACACAGGGGTACTGAGACACACACACACACCACATGGGGTACTGAGACACACACCCACACAGGGGTACTGAGACACACACACACACCACACAGGGGTACTGAGACACACACCCACACAGGGGTACTGAGACACACACACACCACATGGGGTACTGAGACACACACACACACCACCACATGGGGTACTGAGACACACACACACACCCCACCACATGGGGTACTGAGACACACACACACACCCACCACATGGGGTACTGAGACACACACACACACCCACCACATGGGGTACTGAGACACACACACACACCACATGGGTACTGAGACACACACACACCACCACATGGGTACTGAGACACACACACACACCCCACCACATGGGGTACTGAGACACACACACACACACCCACCACATGGGGTACTGAGACACACACACACACCACATGGGGTACTGAGACACACACACACACCACATGGGGTACTGAGACACACACACCACCCCACAGGGGTACTGAGACACACACCACCACCCCACAGGGGTACTGAGACACACACACCACCACACAGGGGTACTGAGACACACACCACCCCACAGGGGTACTGAGACACACACACCACCCCACAGGGGTACTGAGACACACACACCACCCACAGGGGTACTGAGACACACACACCACCACACAGGGGTACTGAGACACACACCACCACATGGGGTACTGAGACACACACACACACCACCACACAGGGGTACTGAGACACACACACCACCACACAGGGGTACTGAGACACACACACACCACACAGGGGTACTGAGACACACACACCACCACACAGGGGTACTGAGACACACCACCACACAGGGGTACCGAGACACACCACCACACAGGGGTACCGAGACACACCACCACACAGGGGTACCGAGACACACACCACCACACAGGGGTACTGAGACACACACCACCACACAGGGGTACTGAGACACACACACCACCACACAGGGGTACTGAGACACACACACCACCACACAGGGGTACTGAGACACACACCACCACACAGGGGTACTGAGACACACCACCACACAGGGGTACCGAGACACACACCACCACACAGGGGTACCGAGACACACACCACCACACAGGGGTACCGAGACACACGGCGGGGGGGTGGGGGGGGGGTACAGAGACACATGCCGGTACTAAGACACACGGCGGCCGGTTACATTTGGGTGTGACTCTGGTATCGATAAGGGAAATCACCTTGAGGCTGGGCCGACCCTCCACCGTCCGGACCACCGCCGGATCCTCAAACATCTGGGCTCTGATCCGACCACGCCTAACCACACCTCCTTCTGCTCCTCCTCCTCCTCCTCCTCCTCTCCGCTGTGACCGCAGGCCTTGAGGAACCAGCTGCTCCTTGTGTCTGGGAGGGGGGGGGCAGGGAAGAGAAGGGGAGGGAGGGGCGGGTGGGGGAGAGGGAGGAGCGGGGGTGGTCTTGGGGACCGGAGGGTCCGAGGGAGGAAGATCGGCAAGGACCTCGCTCACCACCTTCTCCTCCAGGTCGAGATCTGGGCGGAGGAAGAGGGACCTGGGTTATGGACCTCCGCCCCCCAGAGCGAGTAGCTCTGATTACACACGCATGAACACAGACTTTCAAAACCCAAGCATCTCCACAGAGCAGGAACGAACACGACCATGTAGTTCCTCACCCATGCCGAACGTCTCGTCGTTGTAGAAGTTGATGTCTTCGTCCTCCTCGGCCATCGCCTGGAGACCAAAGTCCATCCTCTCCTCCTCCCAGAGTCCTCCGCCCTCGGGCCACTCTGGCCTCGAGGCCCCTCCTCCCCTCCTGCGGGACCGACGGACACTGGACCGCCCCCCCCCCCGGAGAGAGGAGACCACAACCACCTTAAGACCTGCTCCTCGTCAAGACCTGCCCCTTTAAGAGCTTCATCTCGGTCCAAGTTTCTTGGCCAATTGAAACACGTGTAAACTCTGCATCCCTTTGCAGTCATTCCATAGTTCTTTAACTTATCAAATAATAACTTTAGAATACTAAAAATCATACAATTTAACATATAAAAACAGTCAGACACATTCTGAACGTTGAACAAAATGACCAAATATTTGCTTTGGCTCAGATGACGATATAGTGGACATGACTTAAAACGATACTTCAGTAGTCTTCCATAGCTTCATGTTATATAATATTAAACACTATATTCATTGTATAATTAAGAGTAAGAGATCTGTGGTCCACGAGACAGATTCACAACCCGGGAGATTCATCGACCATAATGTCGCGATCCATTATTAAGAAGAAAAAGAAAAATAATCAATCAAAGAGCGTCAGATCAATTATCGGTAGTTTAATCGAAGTGCATCGTGTACCAACTAGTTAACCCACACGGTGACGTCATGTGTCGCCGCATTGGCTCCAATTCAAACCTCATGTATCGATCAGCTGGGATTGATGAAAACCAATCCAGATGTGCGATAAGATCGCGTGGAGACGCACTCCGGTGCAACCAATATGATAATTGATCATCATGAAACACGATTGGAAAGCCGCTGTACCGTAGACCCTAAAGCAGTAATAGGTGCCATCGTAATTGAGCATTCGAGTCAATATCGATCAGGCAGATCCCAAATCAATTAAACCGCGTGTCAATAACGACGTTACCCGCATCGATCACGTCCACAATGTGAGACTTACCCGTTGCTCTGAGTCACTCATGGTTTGCGTGTATGTGTGCTCGAAGTTACTGACATAACGCTCGTGTGTGTGCTCGTCTCACTCCTGTTACCTGTCTCACGGACACACCTGTTCACGCGCTCACCGGCGTATTTAAATGAGCGCGCATGCGCACAGCTGCGCTGCGCTAACAGGATACTTTGGTATAATTAGAGTAAGTGACTAAAGTATGCAGAGTAGCTCCATGGGACGTCCTGACTGAGACCAGTACATCACAGAGAGCCCTGTCTGAAGGCCATAGCGGTGACAATATTATACTATTATTGGAAGGTCCCTAAACGCATTAGTGGAGATGGGCTCCGAGGAGCTTTCTCAAGGTTGAATTGTATTAATATTTAAAAAAACAACTTGTCTCATGACCAAGAAAAGAAAAATAAAGCAATGACACAGATTGTTATGTTGTTTTTATTTATTTATTGGATTCTTTAACAAAGTAAGGCCAGAGATGCTGTAGAATAGTACATGGGACGGACGGATGGGGGGGACACACACACACACACACACACACACACACACACACACACACACACACACACACACACACACACACACACACACACACACACACACACACACACACACACACACACACACACACACACACACACACACACACACACACACACACACACAGCTCCTCCTGAAGATAGTGCATAGCTCGTAAAGTTAACCGTCGTGTGTCATAGAAATCCAATTATCCAAATCCAACAAACCATTTAACAAAAAAGACACACCCCAGTCATCCAAAATTATTCTTATATAATCATATATGTATTCAATGTACAAAGTAACACTCTGAATTGCCAAAGCTCATTTACCGTAGTAATAATAATAATAATAATAATAAATACTGAAGTGGCCAATATTGTAAAACAATAAACAGCAAGAGAGACATAAAACAGACCAAATAGAGAGAAGATATTCGTTACAAACACAAACTCTTTAAAACAGGAGAGGAGAAAAAACCCAAAGAGAATTGCAATAGCAGCCAGATCTGCTGTCAGTTGAGGTCCTGATGAGACATCCACGTCCCAGAGAGACTGGGTCTCATCTGAGACGTGCAACAAGCACGCAACAAGATTAAGTAACATAAAAACAGTTGTTGTTTTTTAAAACCCGCCTAAAAGTTAATAAAAATCGGCGTAAAATGCGTCACAATGCAACACACGGAGTGCATCTTGCGGGCGTATTGCTTCAAACGTTGTCCTGACACCCAGGAAGGAGCTGGACTGGGCCTCCAGGTTCAATGAACCGGGGCGTAGAACTCCTGTGGGCCGTCCTCACCTGCCACCTGGGGGCCACTTCTGGGTGCTTTCTGATTGGCCAACGAATACAAAATCTGTCCCCCCCCCCCCCTAAAAAAAAACCACTTGAACTTCGCCACCTATTCTGCAAACAATCTATATCAATCTGTAGCAACTCCAAAAATAGATCTATCTGTACATGAGTAGGAAGTGTGTTAGAAAGCTAAAGGCATCGGGGTCTATATGGGATAAGGGAGCTCCGTGGTCAACTGATTCTCACGCCTTTGGTAGCGGAAACTTTCTACACCAATAAATAGTTCTGTCCCAAAAGTCTCTAAGTGGACCAGGCTGAAGGATTAAACCCTAGCTACAGACCAGACCTCGTTCACCAAGACCTGTCCAAATACATCCGTTAATAACGCTCCCATTCAAATACAAGTAGGAATACTTTAAATGAGTATGTATCAGTAACATACGGGTTTGATCGTCAAGCTCATCCTTACTTTATGTAGGAAGTAAGATTAGAAGGAATAGGGAAGGTATCCAATTGTAAATAAGGGACAGTAGGCTGCTGTTACTAGGGGCTAGGAAGGAAAGAACTACATTAATGGCCGACTGTCGTCCTGCAAGACAAGAACAATCAATGATCCCAGTCTTCTTCCACTGAATCAGAGTCACTCCACTCTGCTGCACGCCACCCAACACCAGCTCTCCAACTCAATTCAACATGATTTTCTTTGCATCTTTTAGCAAAACAAGTGCCAAAAGAGTGATTGGTATGATAACACAATGTTCCAATTCAGTACATTAAATGAAATCAAAAATGAGAGTTGTGCGAATCTGTTTTCCGAGACGTCCGATCCTGAGGACCAACAGCAACCCTCCGTCTGTTTTTAAATCACCCCATTGGACGAGATGGGCAGGGGGCGGGGTTTAGGGGGCTGTGCATTCCAGGACAAAAAAACAGAACAAAAGTGCTTTCGATCCAACACTGGACGTCTTCTGTGGGCACAACAGGGGGTCAGAGAGGGGTCAGCCGCTGTGGTTGTTGGGCAGCACCTGCCAGACGATGAGGTGGCTGCTCTCAGCCTTGGCCTGGAAGGGCTGCATGGACACCTTAGGCTCCTCCCCCTCATCAGCATCATCACCTGGAACACACACACACAAGACACACAAGACACACAGACACCCACACACATGTTAGCTCCTGGGCCTCTGGATAAAGTCCCTTCATCATGTAACTGACACACAGGAGAGCAGGTGAGGTGGTTCTCCTTCTCCTTCTTCTCACCCATCCTGAAGTCGATGTAGCCCTCTCCTCCGCTCATCACCAGCATGGACTGAGAGTCGTCCAGGGAGGAGCCGTCCGCAGCACCGCCGTCCGAGGGAGACGGGTCCGAGTGGCCTGGCAGGGTTACAAGAAACATAAGAGAGAGGGGGGGAGAGGACGAGTCAAGCTACCACCAGAGAGGGAATGAGTGGGTGTTTTGTTTGTTTGTTTGTCTGTGTGTGTGTCTGTGTGTGTGTGTGTGTGTGTGTGTGTGTGTGGTTACCCGGGACAGCCACGAAGAACTTGACGGCGTCCCGGTGTCCGTGGAAGCAGAGCTGGGCGTTGGCCATGGAGCAGTACGGCACGAAGGTTCCGGCGGTCACCTTGTCGCTGGCGTCGTCCCCGTAGACACGCACCGCGGCCCCCCCTGGCCCCGCCCCCCCTGGCCCCGCCCCCACCACCACCAATGCCTTGTTGGCCTCAGACGCTGGAGGGTCAGAGAGGAGAGTGAGTGATTTAGTCAGTGTGTGTGTGTGTGTGTGTGTGTGTGTGTGTGGACCTACTCTCCGTCAGCGGGACAGACATGATGACCCCGTTCCCGGTGCCGATCCACAGGCGGTTGCAGGACACCATCAGGGCGGTGATGCGGACGAAGGAGAAGCCCAGCTTCCCGGTGCCTGGAGACAGACAGACAGACGGTGACTACGGTACCAGACACTAGAGGGCGCTCAGTAGACCGCATACCTCACACACTAAAAAGTCCCCTGAATTCGGGATACGGATCCGGATCCGTGTCAAAGTCTAATAGACTGTTCCTTTGCCCATAAGTAATTGAGTTCACATCCGGGAACTGAAGGGGACTTTTTGGTGTGGCGGAGGTATGCGCTCTACTGAGGGCCCTCTAGTTAGATATGAAAGAGATGATTGAGGGTGGGGGGTCATTTGTCTCTCTCTCTTCTAAGCCTCCGTCTCTCACCCAGCATCTTGCTGACGTAGGGCTCTATGTCCACGTCCTGGAGGTGCTGGTGCGTGTGGGCGTGGAACAGACGCAGGGTGGAGTCCAGTCGGATGGACACCCAGATGCCGTCTCCGTCCCAGGCCAGCTGCCGCACCTGACTCTCCTTACGGGGGTGGGCGTCAAACGACTTCTGCGAGGGGGGGGGGGGAGGAGGAGGAGGAGAGGAGAGGAGAGGAGAGGAGAGGAGAGGTGGAAGACAGATTTTTTAACTTGACCCCGAGAATCAAAATCGAATCAAATCGTGAGACACTGAAAGATTCACACCCCTTCCTGGTAGTGACATGAATGTGTCCACTAGGGGGCACTAGAACCGGACAACCAGGAGCCCCTGTGAGCACGCCGAGGTTGTGGTCGTATTGGAAGACACACCAAATGTACATTACATGTACAGTATATGGTAGCCAAACTCCAGATGAGCTCAGTGAACAGTACAGTGAAAATAATTGTGCAAATGTGTAATGAACAGTGGTTAAATAAGATGTAAAGACAATCTACTAGGTATAAAAACAGGTATAAATAACGTATAGTATGTATAGTATAGTATGTAGGAGATATGTGCAGAATTATAGGTATATATACAGTATATTCATATATATATATATACATAGGTAAGTACCATACAAGTATTTAACAGGTAGTGATCAGGGGTATGCAGTTGTATCAACAGTTGATTGATATGTCTAGGTCCAGGCCCACCTCCACCCTCATGGCCTGGGGCTGCACTACGTAGATCTTGTTGCGGAAGCCGCACCACACGCGGTCGTGCACCACGGCCATGCAGCGGATGGAGTGGTGGGGCCGACCCAGGTCCAGGAGGTGGTAGTTGGTCAGGTCCCACTGGCCGTCTTGGAGACACGCAAAGCACAGACAATAACAACAGTGTTAAACTAATAAGAACAGTGTTTAAACAACACGAGGACTCTAAAAGTTATGGACGGAATTTGACAAAACTTGGTGGTTAAAACCTTATGGACCAAGGAACAGTTGGTTTCATTTAGGGGCCCAGCGTGCCTAATAATAACACTTTGATTAGATCTTTTAAAACTGAGCAGAAAGGCGCCCAATGTCATAATGTTTTTTTTCCATTGTCCAATCAGATCAACGTACTTAAAACGAGACAGACGGGCTACAAATGGAATTGCCGTACTTCGAACCTCCTAGGGACGGGTTACGACGTGGTTGCGTTTTCTAGAATAAACATGGCATTGTATCTATGAAGTAAATTGTCCAAGAAACTGGTCATTTTATTATTTTATGTAGAGGGCCAATAAAGATTATTACACATGTAAATGTGTCACGGAAATGGGCAAGGTCATTTAAAAATGGTAATTTTGCAATGTTCTAGAGAGGCACGCGTTCTGTTTCGTTGACACAATATAAGAGTTGATTTGGCTCGCCCTGTCTTTCTGAATGGACTTCTCTTTGGAGAAGACCATCATCATGATGGAGATGGTAGGAGGAGATGTGTTCAGCGCGGAGCCCTGGACCTGAATGAGGACTGGCTACAACGCGCTCGGTATCCATAGCAGTCAGGCCAGGACGCGAGTAACACGCACCAGGGACCAGGTGAGGACGGAGGGAGGACCAGTTGGTCAGGGTAAGAATTAGTTAGAACTGGCTTGGACGTATTGTGAACGAGGTAGAACGAGGTAGAACGAGGTAGAACGAGGTAGAACGAGGTAGAACGGGACACAAACGGACTACAGACTGGCTAAGAACGAGATAAGAATGAGATAGACGTATTCAGGACTGCTTATGAGTGAACTAGCATCGTATTTTACGCCAAACCAGGCATTCTACCGCCATCACAGCCCTTTCTAGTATTTTTTTTTAATGAGGTAGAACAGGATAGAACTACTTTGGTGTGATGGAGGCATTAGACTGGCAGCTGATTTGGTGGTTGCAAAGCAACAACAACAACAAAAACACTTCCTCAACCTCATCCTGAGTGATGGGGCCATCATGTGATGGGGCTCTATAGCACGGGATGTCTCACCTACTCCTCGGTGGAAGATGGCCAAGGTGCCATCAGACAGACCCACCAGTACCCGTCCTTTCACATGCCTGTGTGTAACAAAAATAATAATAATGAACAGTACAATGGGTCAGGTGACAGGCGTCCACAGTGATGAACACTAGTCATTATTGACTATAAGTGTTGCATCTCTCAGGGATGTACTCACACAATGCCCAGCACGGCATCCTTCAGCTTGATGGAATGGAGACACTTCCTCCACTGGGCCACAGAGGAGTGGACGTACACACTGGGAACACACACAGGTTGACAGGACACACACACACACACACACACACACACACACACACACACACACACACACACACACACACACACACACACACACACACACACACACACACACACACACACACACACACACACACACACACACACACACACACACACACACACACACACACACACACACACACACACACACACACACAGGTTAACAGAGGGCACAGGACACACACACTTCACTCAACCACACACTAAACTAAAACAGGTAGTAGCCAGGACGGCGATGACACAAACACAAGGGACCAGGCTCACCAGCCGTTCTGGGCCCCCAGCCACATGGTGGGCAGCACGCTGCTCATCTTGTGGGCCTCCTCCAGCATGAGGTCTTGCTCCTCCACGCCACCGGGGGCACCGGCGGAGCTCACGCCGTCCTTGACCAGGTCACTCTCCCTGGAGATGGACAGACAGAGAGACAGACAGACAGACAGACAGACAGACAGACAGACGAGGCTTTAGTATCCATCAGAAGACAGACGGTGGGATAAACAGGGAACTAGTCCCAGAGCCCGTCTCAGTGTACCTCTGGGAGTACCCGGCCGGAGGGTCCATCTTCTGGGCCCCCAGAGGGTCCACGAAAATGTGCTCGGTGTGAGCCCCTCTCGGGGCCCTCCTCCTCCGGTCTGAGGGCCCCGTGCTGGTGGCTTCAGATGCCTCCGCGGCCTCTTCAGTGGGCCTGTCGTCTGGACACACACACACACACACACACACACACACACACACACACACACACACACACACACACACACACACACACACACACACACACACACACACACACACACACACACACACACACACACACACACACACACACACACACACACACACACACACACACACACACACACACACACAGGGTGTTTGTTGTGTGGAGGTATCCAGAACGTAAACCGGTACTACCAATAATCCTGCTAACCCGGTAAGCTCCGCCCTTTACCCGCTTCCTTACCCTGGTCCAGGTCCGTCTCCGCTGGGCTTCCCGCCGTCTGGGGGACAGCCTCCGCCCCCTCGGCATCGCAGCCAACCACGGTGATGCCTCCCAGCACGCCCTCGCCACTCTCCCCGACGCTATTGGTCGAGGTATTGAAGGGGGCGGAGCCATTGTCTTCCACCGGCCCCGCCTCCGTGTTCAGAGGAAGCACCTCTCCGGCCGGGTAGTCGGTCTCTCTGGCACCTAAAACACAACGTAGATATGAGAGAACACACGTCACACACAGCGCTGTTCAATACATCCTGATTGGTTCAGAGCGTTCCCAGGGTGTGCCGTGCATCAACTAGATGTTTCCTTGACAATATGCTTAAACCACCGTGGAGGACAACTTTAATTTTGACCAATTCATTTGTTAAAACCAAATACATTACATTAAAGTCATTTAGCAGACGCTTTTATCCAAAGCGACTTACAATAGTACTATATACAAGTACATAATACAATTATAGATATAGAACATAACTAATATCTAATCCTTGATAGAATAAACCACTTAGGGCTAAGCAGTTATTACCCTACCTGTTATGTTTGTTACTTATGGGACAGTTGATTAAATGTTTCCGGGTCCAGGTTTCCAACATACTTACTGGTCCAATAAAGGACAGACTGTCGTTGGTGGAATATTCCTCACACATTCTCCAATGCATTCACGTATTTAAACCAAAATAGCAATCCAAAAAGCGTACACTCTGAATAAGTGTAACCCACCTCATTATGAAAGATTTTTTTTTTGGAATATTAATAATTGAAAGGAGTGTCAGACGGCACCTGGAACGCTGGCGATACACATGACGTGGGAGTCGCAGACGGGGAAGTTGTCCAGGATGTTTCCCGGCTGGTTGGAGTCTATGACCACGGCCTTGGTGGAGGACTGGGTGCTGGTGCAGATCCACACCAGGGAGGAGAGGTCGTCATGCTGCCTCAGCGCCTCCTGCTGGTCCTAGACACACATTCACACACTGTTGTTGTGTGTGTCTATGTGTGTTTGTATCTGTGTGTGTGTGTGCGTTTGTGTCTATTTTTGTGTGTGGGTGTGACTATGTGTGTTGTGACTATGTGTGTGTGTGTGTGTGTGTGTCTGTATCTATGCGTGTGTGAGACTGTGTGACAATATGCGTGACTATGTGTGTGTGACTTTGTGTGAGGGAGCAAGTGTGCACATGTGTGTGTGTGTGTGTGTGTGTCTGTATCTATGCGTGTGTGTGTGTGACTATGTGTGACAATATGTGTGACTATGTGTGTGTGTGACTATGTGTCGAGGGCGGCAGTCTAGCTCAGGAGGTAGAGCGGTCGCCTCACAACCG
>CM051014.1:2413413-2418413 GCA_027704905.1 Muraenolepis orangiensis | reverse complement strand
GGGTATAGATGGAGCTCCTGATCTATGGGCCAATCAGATCATTTTCTGTTGTACGTCCCCACTCCCCCACCTCCCCCCTCCCTCCCGATAAACTGGTCCCCAACACACCTCCTGTACAACAACACACACAACACGAGGCAGGATGCAGAGGGGGCAGAGGAGTGTCAGAGGGGGGGGGACAAGAGAAAACACACACACACACACACACACACACACACATTTTAGATCTGAACGTTTTGGTTCCAGAATTTGGCATGTAAGTGTTCATGAGTTGAGTTTTAACTCTGGGCTAATACCATGTTGGATCTGGGTTAGTTCATTCGGTTAGTATGTTGAGTTTTACTTTGTGCTAAAGTTTGTAAACAATGTCGTCGTTAGGCAGCACTAGTCATTCATGGGTTGCACTATCAACAAATCAATGCCATTTCAGGGGTTAAATAAGACGGATTCTCCCCAGAAACTGATTATTTCACGACACCAACCAAACCAAACCCATTCCTACTCATTCCACAAAATAGGAGAGCCAAGCCAAGGTGGGGGACAGGGTTGTCTGTACAACGAGACAGAGTTTGTGACTTTGGAATCACTCTGAGATACAGGTGCAAACGGTCAATTTGATGATATTCGCTTTAAGAGACAGCGAAGCAACACTGGCGGCTGTGTTTCATCAAGACAAAAGCCAGTCCCTCCGCCTGGCTGTCTCTTCAGAGAGAGAAATCAAATCAAACTACAGCGTCTCAAACGTTACCTACATCCTGGAGCATAAATCCATCACAAACCATGGAACGAACAGAGACACAACAAAACGGAACTCAATTAAGGGAAATACATTTAAAATATCATCCACAGGACTGTAAAAACACACATAGGACAGGATTGGTAAAGTATGAAGATGGGGCTTACAACTGCCAAAGACTGGATTTCTTCTTGTCTGTAAGAGCTGGGTTTTCCTTCGACGCCCTGAAAAAAAAGAAAAAGAAAGAAAAAAAACACAAAAAAATGAATAAATATATTTTAAAAAACAACAACAATTGGACAAGCCTTTATTTCCTGGCGTTCCACATTGTGAAGAGTTGACAAAGCGGCGGCCACCTGATCATCTCGGCCCATCTCACGGCCTCCTGCAGCTCCATCAGTCGCTCCTTGTACTGGTTCCTCTCCATCAGGACCCGGGCCATCTCCACCCGGGTGAAGCGCTTCCTCTGGGCCGTGGGCACGTCGCTTTGCTGGGGGGGGGGGGGTGAGTGAGTGAGTGGGTGAGTAAGGGAGGGAGGTAGTGATTGAGTGAATGTGTGAATGTGAGTGAATATGTATGAGTGTGTATGTGAAAGAATGAGTATGGGTATGTGTGAGTGATTGAGTGAGTGAGTGAGTGAGGTAGTGATTGAGTGAATACTGTATATGTGTGAAAGAATGAGTGTGGGTATGAGTGATTCGATTAGTGAGTGAGCGAATGTGTGTGTGTGTGTGTGTGTGTGTGTGTGTGTGTGTGTGTGTGTGTGTGTGTGTGTGTGTGTGTGTGTGTGTGTGTGTGTGTGTGTGTGTGTGTGTGTGTGTGTGTGTGTGTGTGTGTGTGTGTGTGTGTGTGTGTTAAAGCTCACATCCTCTCCATTGTCCTTGGTCTTCTGTTTGGCCTCCTCCAGCTCGGCCCGCAACCTGTCAGACCAAAAGAGTATTGAGAAACATCCAGGGTCCAGTCGAAGTCTTTTGCTATCAGATTTGCAGGATGTGCAACGTGGTCATTTTGAGATTAAGATTATTATTAGGTATTGACAGAGTATCTGTTGATACCAATTGGTTTTCTCTGGATTCTTCCTATTCGTACTTTCAAACGTCCACATCTCAGCCTGTGACGGGTAAATCGTTGTTTAAATGTGTCACACACATGTGTATTCCCGGTCAATAGGTCTACAAATCGTTTGGTACCAATTCCCCCACAGGGGGCGCTATAATCCATGGTCAAAGTCTAATGCTCAGCCACGATGGCCCAAGATGTCTCAAACGTGGTATATGTAAATCTGGTATCCTGGTCTTATTTAACATGCTGAACATTTGCCAATTGGACACATAAGGTCTGCCTAGATCGATTTCTCTGTACATACAGTGAACATTTTGGGAACACTTATCGATAAAAAAAAGAAAGAAGTGATACAATCTAAAGAAAATACAATACTGTGCAGTAATGTGACCAACCAATGAAAACCAGCCCACCGAGCGCCCCGCGTCCCTCCCCGAGGACGACAGGAAGTGAGAAATACCGAACCAGGAAGTAAACCTACTTCTTGAGGTCCTCCTCCAGCACCTGGTTCTTTTCCTCTAGCCGGGCCTTGGCCTGGTTGACGGCGTCCAGCTCGCTCTGCAGACCCTCCTTCAGGCACGACAGCTCGTCCACCTGCGCTATCAGGTCGTTCTTCACCACGTTCAGGGCGTTTCTGGACACGCACACACACACGTACATGTACACACACAATGTTATACTTGACCGTTAGTCTAGAGGAAGGGTACCTCGGAGAGGTGTTTTGCATGCTAAAGCAAATTGAAGGTTTTTTTAAAAGGCGCTCTAGAAATACAGTGTATCATTATGATTATAGATGCTTTTGGCTAGGATCACCGTTTACCCTGTTTGGTTGGTTGTGTTTTTGTTTGCAAGATAACTCAAAAAGTTATGCACTAAATTAGACAACACTTGGCGGTTAGATTACTTATGGACCAAGAAGCGGTTTATTTTGGGGCCGATCCAGATCTGAATCCAGATCCTGGGGACTTTTTAGTTTGGCGGAGGAAAGCGCTCTACTGAGGGCCCTCGAGTTTTCCATATAATTTCATAAAAATATTGTAAATCCCTAGGCTAAATGTGTGCTCCCCCTAACAATACCTTACTAGCACTTTCAAATTTTACACAACTTTAAAAATGGCCATGTATCAAAAGAATACGCACTTGGTCTCGAGCAGCTGGGTGTTCTCTTGAATGAGATGCTCCACCTCTCGGCCCATACCTGGAGAAGACAAGAACAGGGCTGTCATTCTCCAGTCAGCCAGTGAGTCTGGACCAACACCGGATGCAAAGACAGTTGTTGCTCAGAAAGTGGTAAGCTGATACTGAGGCGGATGAGGAATGAGGCAGAAGGCAAACTAAAGAGAGGTTTTACAAGACAGGAGAAAGACATAACAAGCCATACCACCACCACCACCACCACTACTTAGTGCCTACCCACAGGGGACAAGGAATTGACACCAATGTATCCCCATTGAAACACAGAGGGAAGCCCAAAGGGAGTCAGCCACACACAATCAGAGTCGCTATCATTTCAAACGTGCAGATTATGTGTTAAAGCTTGAAAATGTGGACTTTTTCAGCAAATACAAACATAATCTGCAGGCTAACAACGAACAAACCCTATTTCTGGACACAGATAAACAAAAAACACATCCAATGAAAGATCTAGAAGGATGACCAGCGTTTGAGTACACACCCGAGTACTTGTAAGCCAACATGAGTCAAGACAGTGAAAGGAGACAAACAACGAGAAACATATGAGTCTAGACGGCAGTGTGATACAGAGGCGAGACAGAGAGAGACAGAGGCAGAGAGAGACAGACACAGAGACAGAGAGAGAGAGACAGAGAGAGAGAGAGAGACAGACAGAGTGAGAGAGACAGAGACAGAGAGTGACAGAGACAGAGAGAGAGAGACAGAGACAGAGACAGAGACAGAGACAGAGACAGAGACAGAGACAGAGACAGACAGACAGACAGACAGAGAGAGAGAGAGACAGAGACAGAGACAGAGAGACAGAGACAGAGACAGAGACAGAGACAGAGAGAGAGAGAGAGACAGAGACAGAGACAGAGACAGAGACAGAGAGAGAGAGAGAGAGAGAGACAGAGACAGAGAGACAGAGAGAGAGAGACAGAGAGAGACAGAGACACAGAGAGAGAGAGAGACAGAGAGAGAGAGAGACAGAGAGAGAGCGGGGGCCTCTCTTACCCAGCAGGTCGGCGCCCTCGTCCATGTCTCCTATGAGGTCGTTTCCCGCTGAGGACAGCTCCTCGAACAGGGACTCTGTGTTGCGGTCGAAGGCCAGGCTCTCCCCGCCGCCCTTAGTGGGCGTGCTGGAGGAGGAAGCGAGATGGGGGGAACAGAGGACGGTTGGACAGGGAGAAGAAGTGTGACCCTACTGTGTGTATGTTGGAAAGTCTAAATATATTTTCGGTGTCCAAATGTCACATCGATTCCCAGGTTCTAATGTTGCTAATAAGATCACCAATTGCTCAAATCTCGAGATAACTTGAGTGAGGGCCCTGTGCAATATAGAACCTCGTATCTATGAAGCTCTGTATAGTACCTAGTATTTATGAAGGCTTATATACAGTACAGTACCTCGTGTCTATGAAGCCACCGAGCTCCATGTCCAGCTCAGGAGTCGACTCGATGATGGCCTGAACCTCAGACTTCTCCAGCTCGTCTGTTCCATCTAGCGTGGAGGAAATAAGGGGGAAAACAACATACCCCGATTAGCAAAACATCAATACCCATTAACAATAATGATATTAATCATAATTCTGCCCGAAGCACTGTACACGTCGTCACCTGCGAGGGCCGAATCGGCCGAGACGGGACCGCTGGGACTAGCCTGTCCTGGTCCGTCCCGTCCTAGCCCGCCGCGCCGCCCCTCCTCCGAGTTGCTGTTTAAGCCCTCCCCCGGAGCCCTTTCCTCCGGGGGAGCGCCGGTGGTTTCCCCCATGGCGTCTACAGCGCCGGCGGCGTGCGGGGGCGTGGCCGGGTCGGAGCCGGAGGCGTGGACGTCGGCACGGGCGACTACGAGGCCGGAGGCGGTAGCGGCGGCCCCCGTGCTGGCCTCCGTGTCCGGACGGGGCCCGGGGACGCCGGGAGACCGGAGGATGTCCCGGCGAGCAGAGCCGGGGGTGCCTGGCTTGGAGGAGGAGCCGTCTCGGGGGGAGTGAGCACTGTGGGGTTTGGAGCCTGGGGCCGAGGCTCC
>CM051014.1:2390913-2408413 GCA_027704905.1 Muraenolepis orangiensis | reverse complement strand
CATGACTCAGCGACCCCGCCACGGACGGAGGAGAAGGGGGAGGGGATGGGAGGAGGCTGGTGGAGGTCGGTGAAGAGGTGGTCAACAGAATCAGCAACGGATGAGGTGGGGGGGGAGAAAAGGGGGAAGGCAAAATGCAGACCCTTGCTCTTCTGTCGAGTGGAGGGGAGGAGGACGAGGAAGGAGTCCAGCGGCTGCCCTATTGATGAAAGTTCCCGGGTTTAGTTGGAAGTCCACCGCGTACAAGTGGAGGGAGAGAAAGCCACGGCATGGACTGTGGAGGCAGACAGTGCTTGGCAGCCAATGAAGAGAGAGAGACGGATTTAGATAAAGAGAGTGTGGGAGAGAGTGGGAGCATGAGAGACGGAGGCAGGCGGGGGGGGGAGAGTGGTACGGCCGCTGGTCAGCAGGTTGGCTGTGTGCTGCCACAGCAGCAGTCAGTCCAGTAGTAATCCCAGCGATTGTTCAGATGGAGCAGGGGTACACAACACCCTCCTTTCTCGGGGCCAGAGGGAGAGAGGAAGAGAGCAAAGAGATAGCACTCCTAACTCCTCCTCTTCTCCTTTTCCTACTCCTTCTACTACTTCTTCCTCCCCCTGCTCCTCCACCCAGCAGTGTGCTTCGGTAGCCAAGGTGATCCCGTTGTTGTCGTGGTCGTCGTACTGTCCGCCCCGCTGAGTCCGGGGAGCTGTGACTGTGCTGGTTTCACCCGGGAGTCTAGAACTCTCTGGCTCTCCGATGGGCACCCCCTCCCTCCTCTCTCCCTCTCTCTCTCCCTCCCTCTCCTCTCTCCTGCTCTCCCCCCCCCCCCTCCTCTCTCTCCTGCTCTCTCCCCCACCCTCTCTCTCTCTCCCAGTCACTTTCAGATGCTGAGGCGGGTGATGCTCTGCCTAGCTCATTGGCTGGGATATGGGCTGAGGTGTTTGGTGGGAGGTCGGCCCGTGAGGTCGGCCCGTGTGGTCGGCTGGCGGCGAGAGTCAGAGTGAAGTGAAGAGAACAGCGAGGTTACAAAGAGGCGTAGCGCTGCACTAAGCCTCACTCTGTGTGGACAGACATGGGACTCAACTCACCCATGGTGAAATGTAGAAGATGTTTGATGATACATAACCACATTAATAGTACCGTATTGACCCGAATATAAGACGGGTTTTTTTCCCCTAGAAAAACAATCTGAAAAAGAGGGGTCGTCTTATAATCGGGGTTTAGACTTTTCGATGTACCGTAATTGCACATATAATTGCACAACAACAGATTGCGCCAAACGAGTGTTCCCACCGCGCGACACTTAAAGTAACTCAAAGTCTTAAAGTAACAGTACATAAACACAGTTACCTGGAGAGATAGAAATGGAGAGACACAGCGACCAACTTGAAAAAAGTGGCTCAAAAGTAGGGCAAGTTAATAAACAGGAGAGACGAAGTTACGATGCCAATTTTAAGATAATGGTGATAAACGAAGCAGACATCAAACACCTGTCATTGCGACGCAGGACAAGCCCAGCGCCTGCCCTCAGACTCCAGAGAGAAGCTACTGTCTTATCAGCGATATGTGATCAAGTTAAGGAAGAAGCACTCATACACCCTTGATCAGATGGGCAATGCTGATCAAACGCCTGTGTATTTTGACATGCCAACATCTGTCACTGGGCATAAGAAAGACGACAAATCAGTGATTGTGAAGACTACTGGAAACGAGAAGAGCCGAGCAACGGTCATGTTAACGCGCCTCGCAGATGGGACTAAACGTCCCCGTACGTGGTTTTAAAACTCAAGACTGTACCTAAAGAGGCAGTGACTGTACCTAAAGAGGCAGTGACTGTACCTAAAGAGGCAGTGACTGTCCCTAAAGAGGCAGTGACTGTACCTAAAGAGGCAGTGACTGTACCTAAAGAGGCAGTGACTGTACCTAAAGAGGCAGCCAGCTGGCATTATGGTAGTGCCCAGGCAAAGGGCTGGATGGAGACGGAGCTTGTGGTGGACTGGCTCAAGGTGGTGTGGGGCAGACGGCGTGGGGGACTCAGAAAGAAGAGGAACATGTTGATTCTGGATGCTTTCCGTGGACACTTGACTGAGCCAGTCAAAAAGCAAGTGAAAGAGTTGAATGGTGACCTAGTGATCATACCGGGCGGAATGACAAGCCAGCTGCAGGTGTTGGATGTGGTCGTTAACAAACCATTCAAGGTTAATCTGCGCAAGAGATCCACAGAGTGGCTCCTGGCTGCTAATCACGCACTGACACCGTCTGGAAAAATCCAAAAGCCTGCAGTACGTTTGCTCTGTGAATGGATCTTGCAAGCATGGGCTGACGTTTCCCCAGAAAGCATCATTAATGGGTTAAGAAATGCTGCGTACCAAATGCCATGGATGGCAGCGAGGATGACGTGCTGTGGGAGGAGACGGAGGAGCAGACACCGTGAGTGACGATAGCGGGAGTGAGAGGAACAACCAGCGATGTAGAAGACGAGCTGGATGAGAAGACGTGACGTGACCAATAGACTGATTTTCTGACATTTTGCACATTTTTGCACGTTTTATTGCACTACTGTTTCATTGCAATCTATCTAGCCTGTTTTTTTTGTTTGCTAAGTTTGAACACAATGTGTGATGCGTGTTATCATTATTTTCAAATAAAATTATTTTCTTTATAAAAAAAAAAGATTTGGTCTTCAAAATCTTTTTTTTTTTCCAAAAATGAGTCTTGAAAAAGAGGGGTCGTCTTATAATCGGGGTCGTCTTATATTCGGGTCAATACGGTAATTCAAAGGGTTTTTCAGGCATACAATAACTAATGTTCACACGCCGGCAGCCGTTTGGGCCATGGCACCACGATGCCCAAACAGCCTTCACACACACATCACCTTCCTGGTGGTTTTCACGTACAACTCAGGTGATGCTGACCCACTTTGAGAGGGGAAAGCCCGGGGCCCAAGAGCAGCACTCACTACTCAAAGAGACATCTCCTCTAGTGGCCTTCGGGGTTTGGAGGATGTGGTATCAGTGTGATATACAAAACAGAGCAGAAAGGAAAAGGTGAGTCGTGATGGGTCAGGACATGGGTGTGGCTGGGTCAGATTTGTGTGTGTGTGTGTGTGTGTGTAGTCGTGACTTGGTTCTGGTTGGGTCAGAGTGGTTTGATAGTGACTTGGTTCTGAATGGGTCAAAGCTCTGTGTGTGGTCGTGATTTGGTTCTGGCTGGGTCAGAGTGAAGTTGTGTGTGTGTGTGTGTGTGTGTGTGTGTGTGTGTGTGTGTGTGTGTGTGTGTGTGTGTGTGTGTGTGTGGTCGTGGCATGGTTCTGGGTCTGGGTGGTGGAGGTTCTCACCGTGCTCTGCTGGTGTTGCCTGAGTCCGAGGGCTCAGTGGGCGTCACTGCTACATGCTGGTGTTTGGATCGCTCCAGATGCTCCATGTAGCTGTGAATCATCTGTTGAACATTAGAAACATTATTTAAAAAAAACTTCCATTTAATTAAAAAGTTAAACAGGGAATTGGAAATTGTGCTTGATGATTAGTTAATCACTGTTGTAGATAAGGGGGGGGGGTGCATTACGTAGAGAGGAGAATTCATATAGACGTTATATCTTAAATCATCCGTTTGTGAGCCTGTGGTTGTGAGCTGTATGTGTTGTAGGATTGGACACAGCAGTGACAGGCACATGGAGAATAGGCAGTCTGCTTGTGACAGGTTCTCTTGTCTAGGATATTCAAATCAAGTTTGTTTGAGGTTACATTTCGCCATCTGTGGTATAACCAAGTCTTAGATAAGATATGCATTTATTTATTATGCATCATCAAAAGATACATTCTGTAATGTTGAAGACATTAAAGTCTCATTACATTGTGATAATATGATTATTATTACACAAATTGAGCACATAAAACATTATTATTAACTTTTAAATAAGTGCAAGTACATTTTAATTACTACACAATGTATATAGTTCAATGTGGTGTGAAACTATCTCCCACAATACATCAGGAGATGTGGGCAGGCCCTTCCTCTCCTGCGTACCTCTGTGTGTCTCTGGTGGAGGGAGTTGAACTCCTTCTTGAGCTCAGCCTCGCGCTCCTCTAGTCTGCTAACTAGAAGAGAGAGAGAGAGAGAGAGAGAGAGAGAGAGAGAGAGAGAGAGAGAGAGAGAGAGAGAGAGAGAGAGAGAGAGAGAGAGAGAGAGAGAGAGAGAGAGAGATTTAGACATTGATAACAAAATACAAAAAGTCTGCTACAAATGTTAACTATTCAACTCTTTTGGTTAAAATTATAATTACCAAATGACAATTGCAAGACAGAGAATCACCTACACCTTAGTATTTGAGTTGCTGCAGCACAGTTGTACTTGCTGTAATGCGCCTGATATCCACTAGGGGTCACCAGTGCATCAATAAAAGTCCTCCCCTACATACTAAAACTAGAAGAGAACCATAGGACCTCCCACAGCTCAGTCACAGGGTCAGCCAACAGACATGGATGAATGCCCAGACACCTGCTTATCAAGGTAGTCCTCCACTGCATCACCTCCATCTAGTCAGTCGCACCATAGAGGCCTAGAGGTGTGTGTGAGTGTGTGAGTGAGTGAGTGAGTGAGTGAGTGAGTGAGTGAGTGAGTGAGTGAGTGAGTGAGTGAGTGAGTGAGTGAGTGAGTGAGTGAGTGAGTGAGTGAGTGAGTGAGTGAGTGAGTGAGTGAGTGAGTGAGTGAGTGAGTGAGTGAGTGAGTGAGTGAGTGAGTGAGTGAGTGAGTGAGTGAGAGAGAGAGAGAGAGAGAGAGAGAACAGACAGACTAAGAAACAGACAGTAACAGGATCAGAGTACAGGTACCCACAATGCCCTCATTATTCATCTCTCCAACACAGCATACAGCCAAAGGCAGCACTCTGCATGTTTGCAGCCTTTGTTTGAACATGGAGTTAAAGCACCTGATGCGTGTGCGTATGTGTGTGTGCGTATGTGTGCGCGTGCGTGTGTGTGTGTATTAAATGATGCATGGTTAGCCTGACCGTTAGCTATGGTCATTTGTCCATTGACCTGGGTTTTCACAATAGAAGTGGAAAGGGAGTGTCAAAAACACACACAACCTAAGCACTGTACTTGTTGTGAGGACTTTGTACTCTCCATCTAACTGTAGGTATCAATGAATAAACTAATTGTGTGTTATATATAATATTGTGGGATTCTAGGTTATAGGTTAAAACTAATTGGGTTAGGCATCAGGCAAAGGATAGTGGCTAAGTAAGTCTTAACCACTGAGTACTAACTATATGTTGGACTGTAAGTCTTTTTTTTCATGTTTTCTTCTAATCTGCTTAGTCCCTCTTGGATAGGGCCATGTCTTGTATGAAGCCTTGTCCCATGTTGTTTATTACAGAACAACAGAGACACATGCAATCTCTAAACATCATGTGTGTTAAACATGAACATATGAATGGAGAAAAACATTACAATCTGGTTCATTTGTGTGTGTCTCACTCTCACTACCCATTTGGTTCACACTTGAGCACTTCTGCTTACACATTATTGTGAACCTAAACTTATTTTTACAAAAATACCAAACAAATGGGGAACTGAGATCACAAGAAAGGTAAAATAAATTGAAAGCCACTATGGTAATGGTCTGCATTTATATAGCACTTATATATAATGGGTGATATAGATCACCCGTTCATACACACAGTCATCCACCGACAGCGGAGTCAGCCATCAAGGAGACAGCCAGCAGGTCAGGAGCAGTTAGGGTTAGGGGGTCTTGCTCAAGGACACCGCCACAGGTTTTGCTAGGAGGAGCCGGGGATCGAACCAGCGACCTTCCGGTTGTGAGGCGACCGCTCTACCTCCTGAGCTATTACAGAGGCCCCTGTGTGTGTATTGCTCCGCCAGTGTGGCAAGTGGCCATGTGCTACACGGTCACACACACATCATGTGAGTTTTGCTTTTAACACCCTGTAAAGCACCACATATTGTCCAAGTAGGACACTCACACTCACTCCAGTTCACCCGCCTGCTCTGGTGTGTTCATATAATCCACAGTAATATGATTATCTTTGGATATCTTGGTCCTTATATCAAGTCCCAGACCCCGGCATGTTGGGTCACAAAGGACTCTTCTTTCATCCCACTTTCTCCCCGGTATCCGGCTGACGCACACATCTGTACCTCCCGTTCATCTTGAGCGGGAGGATCCTTGGGAGAGGATAAGGACATGGGCTGGACAGAGATGGAGTCACAAGATTGGCTAAGACACGGTCAATGCTAGCCAGCCGGTCTTGCTGGTAATGCGTGGGAGAGCATTTAGAATACTGGTTCTCATTCAACAGAGTCTTGATCTCTTGATCAGACCGATATATTTACCTTGACTTCGCCCCTCCTGCAAATAGTACCACTGGAGTACCACTATCAATACAGCATGTGTTTCATGTAGATATTTAGGCCTATATATGTGCTTGTTTATTAAAATGAGACAGGTGTATGGTCACAATATGGTTGGGCATAATAGAAAACACATGTAGCACGTAGCAGATAGTTGACAAGAAACTGATCCACAACTGGCCTCTGCTTATCAACACGTTTACCTTACCCACCTGCTTTTACCCTCGTGTCAATGAGGGAAATGAGGAAACAAAGGAAAATGAATGAGTGAGTGAGAGAAAGAGTGAGTGAGAAAGCGTGCTTAGGCTGTGTTGGGTGTAACTGTTAAGGCTGTTTTGGCCAAGGTGTTGAGCACAAAACACTATTCACTCATTTGACATTTATCTGAACAAAACTGAAACTTCAAACACTCACATAAAACCCCCAGCACACCGGGCTACGGCAATCCTCAGGAACCACACCCCACACAGACACCGAATTAACTGACAGTCATTTACCCAAACACATCCATTAACTAATGAGGGTCTTAACGGTGATGGACTGGACTCACTCTGGTCGGAATAGTTCCTGGCTTTCAGTTCCATCTGCCGCGTGTTCGATTCCAGCGTCACCAGGCGACATTGGAGATCCTTCTTCTCGCCATCCTGGGAGTCCTCCAGGACTATGTACCTCTGGAGTAAGGGAGGGTGAGAGGGAGAGAGGGTGAGAGAGGGAGAGACAGAGCGATCTTGTCTTATGCATAACCTGGGAACTCAGAAACCCATGTGTGCTTCCACCAAATCACAGGATGATATGTGGCGCGACGAGTGGTGCAAATGTTGACACCTGTGCGACACCAAAAGAGGTCACTTCCTCTTTGACCCCCCACGCCCCCTACCCGTCAACCCAGCCTCTCTGACCCTGGCCTCACCTCAGTGTGAACCTGTCAAGCGACACAGTTTAACAGCCACGCGGTGGGCAGCTTGGACCAAGAGCGTGACCGATGGAGATCTTTCAGACCCGCTCAGGTTTAAGTGAATCCCCAACTCTATTGTGTGTGTGTGTCATTCAATACCGCATCACAGTGACAACAGGTGGCACTGCACTCACAGCACACTGTGTGTATATGTGTGTGTGTGTGTGTTCCCCTCACCATTATGATTGTGGTGGAAAAAAGTGAGTGGGTGGGTGGGCCGGAAATGGAACAGAGTTAAGACAGTGACTTCATTAGCAAACTCACTCTAAAAGCGCACACACACACACACACACACACACACACACACACACACACACACACACACACACACACACACACACACACACACACACACACACACACACACACACACACACACACACACACACACACACACACACACACACACACACACACACACACACACACACGTTACATTTGATGTCACAGCCAAGCGTGGTTACCTCTAAAGGTCTATAAATCTAAAAACCCTGCCGGCCACCGTGGAAGGTGGATATGCAGTACTTTTTATGCCAGCGTGATGGGTCAAAGGTCAACTAGTATCATTCTCTCCGTGTACTGCCAGTGTGCGTTCTGTGGGAACACGTGGCAGATGGTACAGTCCAGTGTTCTCTCTTCTGCAAACAGCTGTCACTAACACACTAGAGCTTTATCCAATGCACTCTGCCGTGTACCTTACGGCTGCTGCTGCTGCTGCTGCTGCTGCGTGCGTGTGTGTGCGCGTGTGCGGGCCATGGGCCTGGCCGCAGACACTCAAGTGTGTTTCTGCTCCATGTAGTGTCTACACTTTGTGTAGTGTTTGTTGAAACATTAATAAACATGTCAACTAGTCTCTGGTTCTATAAGAAATTCTATATGATTGTTTACCCTGTTTGAGTGGAATCATATTATGATTATATTGTATAACTTAATTAGGTGTTCTACCTAGATGAGAAAAAGCCAATGTGGTTTGTCAAAATTAGGTATGCAGGTTTTTTTTAATAATATTATTTTCAAATGTTGTTTTGTTAGACATCACACATCTCTAGCATCTAACCCTAGCATTACAATAAATGCAGTAATTTTCGTTGATGTCACAGACACAAAGATGTCATTATGTAATGCCTGATTTTGCTATATCTTTATATATAGCTATCAATGGACCAAATCCTTGATGACTATGGTGGTATAATATGGATGTATTGATCGCCCAGCCCTGTATAGAGCGATAGGCCCGGGAGAGGTAGGAAGAAAAACATCATTCATCATAACCGTAACACAGAACAGAAATCACATGAGATGCCTAAACATAATGGAGGCGCCTGATGCCGGAGAAGCCCTTGGCAGAGAAACATGGTTTATCAGAGTTAGGTGTTGAGGTCCGTTGACCCTTTGCTCAGGGGCCCTTGGGCAGGCAGCCCTGCAGGAAGGCTTTCATCATCAGGCCACCATGTGCTGGCCTCTGGGTTAGAGGCTGCTGCTTGGCCAGAGGGCCGAGCATTGATCATCAGTACAAGACACATCTCATGCTTGTGGTTTGAGGCGTTCAGATGAGAGAAACGCTTTAGTGTCACACTCATTAGACATGATGTGCTTTGGGGTCGTGTTTGTGGTTGTTTTGGAGCATTTATTACTAATTATTACCACAGTTTTCTACACACTGTATATATACACATATATATATACACATACATGTATATATACATACATATATATATATATATATACACACTGTATATATATATATATATATATATATAAAAATTGATATGTATACACACTCACACACGTAATTAAACTAATGACACCATGCTGTGAGCAGCTGCCATGTAGTGTATTTTGGAATGGGAGCTCTTACAGTGGGTCCTGCTCTACGCTCCAGGAACTCTGCAAACGGGAGGCTGTGGAGCCGTGACCGGGTGCACCATAGACTGTAGGAAATATGGTTTGTAGCGTCCGGGATGTCACCAGTTGGTTTACACACTTGAAACTCACGCTACTGATTTTGCAAAGGTTCCCTTGAGCAAGGCACCAGACCCCTACACTACTCCCCGGGCAGCTGTATATACAAATGCTGCCCACTGCTCCTAATACCAGGATGGGTTAAATGCAGAGAAACTAATTTCACTGTGTGTGAGTGTACATTTACCAAGAAAGAGGATTCAATCCTCCAGATTTCAGTTCCCCCCACCTATCTACCAGCCAAATAAAGCCACACCAAACCAGGCTGCTTTCTGTGAGACAGGTGGTCAATCAAAGTCATCAAGTCATCTTTATTGATCCCAAGACGGCACTTATTCCATTGTGGAATTCCATTGCCATTGTGATGCAAAGAAGACAAATGTGTGAGTCAGCTGCTTTAGTCTCCCACGGGGTTAAATCATGTGGACCGTACAGACGTAGCCGTCAAACCTAGGGGCAGTGGGGCTGACTTGTCTCTCACACACACACACACACACACACACACACACACACACACACACACACACACACACACACACACACACACACACACACACACACACACACACACACACACACACACACACACACACACACACACACACACACACACACACACACACACACACACACACACACACACACACACAAAGTCATCCATCTATGTAGGGTTTAGGCTTGATAGAGGGGTGTGTGTGTGTGTGTGTGTGTGTGTGTGTGTGTGTGTGTGTGTGTGTGTGTGTGTGTGTGTGTGTGTGTGTGTGTGTGTGTGTGTGTGTGTGTGTGTGTGTGTGTGTGTGTGTGTGTGTGGGGGGGACGGACGCGGAGGGGGGGGGGAGCATCTCAAAGACTATATAGCAGTGGACCATTTCTATTGAAATCTACTAGAGCATTACAGACCGTATGACTGCGACCAGACAGTAGTCTTGTGTGTGTGTGTGTGTGTGTGTATGTGTACTATGCGTGCGTGTACGTGTGCATGTACACAGACTAACCTGATTAAATGGCTGTACTAGTACTCTAGCAGCCCCTCCACATCAGTGTCATATGACTTCAGGTAGAGTCAACTGGTTCCGCCCGACTGACTGGACACAGACTGGGGGAATGTCTTTCCAAACAACACACATAGTGTTATCGCTATTGAGTCTTCTTCGCCGTTTTCAAACAGTGGGCTGGCTTATGACACGCTGACTGTATCCTTCTGTTTTATCATATGACCCGGGACACACATATGACAGCGCTCCAGAGAGCCAGGAGTGTTCCTGTGTTCTTTAACATTCACGTTGCTATCCTCCTCTCGCTCTTCGCCTTCACATGGGAGCATAATGCTCCCTTTGTCTCACACACACACACACACACACACACACACACACACACACACACACACACACACACACACACACACACACACACACACACACACACACACACACACACACACACACACACACACACACACACACACACACACACACACACACACACACAGTGTGTTGGCACTTCATTGAGTGAGAGAGACAAAGACAAGAGTCTCCAGAGTGTTCTGTGGTTGGTTATTATCACTGTGTGTGTGCGTGTCTGTGTGAGTGTCTGGGAGGGTTGAGGTCAGTATGATTTTGCCACTGGCCAATCGCGTGGCTTTCACCGCGGTACGATTTCAAAGCTGCATTGACCCGGTCCTTTAACGTGAGGAACCATGAACACACGGGATGTGATACTGAAAGATACGGTCTGTTCCCATACAGACACCATCGGCCCAGTATACTAATGCTTAATACATCAACCAGTGATCATGTGGAAAATACTAAACACACTTGGAATAGAAAATCGGAAACGATCATTGAAAGTCTGAAAATGCCATAACTTACAAATTAAATGGTTGGTTGGTTACATTACTAATGTCCGTGTAGAAGTTTGACAGCTGTGAGTTAAATGCCTCGAGGCAATTATCAACCCCAATTACCATCTAATAAATTAACAAGTAAAAGCACCCAAATGAATGGTAAATTAACTGCATTTATAGCGTGCTTTAAACCAAAGCAATAGCACAACAATCACAAGATGTGTTTACACAAGTATCACAATGTATGCCTCAAGTTCACCCATTTCTACACACATTCATCCACCGGCGGTGGGGTCAGCCATGTGAAGAGGTCAGATGGTCAGGATGGTAAGGGTTAGGGTGTCTTGCTCAGGAACACCACGACACTTGGCTAGGAGCAGCCGGGGGATTGAACCAGCCACCTTCGGTTTGCCAGACAACTTACTCTACATCCTGCGCTACCGCCGCCCATAAAAAAAGTAAAACATGTTTGCTCGGCTAATACACATATGCTAGGCGTGGCCGAATTTAAACTTCTCATGGGAAGGCCACTCTTATCCATTGGCTGTAGATCTGTAAATGGCCTATGACATCATCCCTCTGGTGTGATGTCATGTCAGGACATTGCTGTGAGGGGAGGCCATAACCCTGCAGAGAGGGAAGCCTCCAGGGGGAAGTGCTGTTCACACAGAGAATTTCCTGCCTTGCCCTTTTCCTCTCCCCTCTCCGTGAAGAAACTTAAAGGAGTAACTTAGTTCAGGATTCAGGGTGTCTTTGAGGTGCGCTTGTCTGTTTCTCTCCAATTCCCCTGGTCGGTTCAGGTAGCAATCATCTGTGTGGCTGTGCTCCTGGCTGCTCCAGGTTAGAGGTTTGATTCCCTGGGGCCACCGATTCTAGGTAAACACTTGGGGTTTTGCCATATGCTTTGGATAAAAGTGCCCAACAAAGTAGCTTAGATTATTATTATTATTATTATTATTATTATTATTATTATTATTAGGTACAGAAAAGAGAAGGGGACTTGGGGTACGGGCAGTTGGTTTAGGACCAGGTTATCTTACGCATGGCGTGCAGGGATGTGATCAATCACCTCATTACAGAACCATGATTCAAATATGCCAACCAGGAAAGGGGGTTAAAGTTCAAACTGTGTGCAGAAGACCACAAGGCCTGGATTTGGGTCTGGTTTTGAGTGGAGACCAGCACCACAAGCTATTCTCATAGATGAACACATTCAACATGACCGCTTTAAGTAGTGACACCGTGTACTGTAGAGAGATCATGAGTCATAACCCTGGGCCAATCATGAGATGTCCCAGCTCTGACCTTCCTTCAATATGAACGTTGCACAAGTCGATCTCAGCTGTACCGTTTAACACAGGCCTTCCAATACAGCTGAGCGCAAGAGCATGAGAGCATGAGAGAGTCCGGTTGAGTCAAACCTGACCGGAGTCACGGTTTGGGCTTTTGTTCAGGTGGAGGTGTCAGGTCTCCCCTTTTTAAAACATTACATTACATTACATTACAGTCATTTAGCAGACACTTTTATCCAAAGCGACTTACAATAGTGTGTTTCAACAAAGGAAGGTGAGAGAACAACTCGTCACCAGAAGTCAAAAGTGCATTTCATTTCTAACAAGTCTCCAATAACTGAACCAGTGCTCAGGTAGAAGGACAATAAGTTTGGGTAAAAGTACAGTAAGGCAAACAATATCTAACAATATCTAGAACAATATCTACCTATCTATAATAACTAATCTACTCATAATAATCGACTTAGTGCTACTAAAACCTCACCCTAGAGAGGTTTGACAGGGATATACAAGGTACCAGTGCATCATCATTCCACCATATGCAGTCCCCCTGCCCACCTGTTATGAATTATTAACCAGTAGCTATGTGGCTCGTTGCGCATGCCACTCAGCATGTGTCGGTTGGGTGGTTTCACGCCATCTCTCAGCCCACAGTGCTGAAGACCTGAAAGATGCAGCCTCTAGTCACAAGCACCCCGTCCCCTGTCTGACTGCTCCTCAAGAGGTTCACCCAGCCCTGCAGCAGCCACACCGATGTATGGCAGGTCCAGATTCAATGGAAGACTGTCAGGCAGACACAAATGTGACGAAAAGGGACGTGTTGTGTGAATGACTGCTTGTTTGTGTAATGCAGCAGGGCGTGCTGGATGGATGAGGTTATGGCTAAAAAAAGGAATGTGTGAATAATGGTTCACTGCCCGCAAAGTTTGATTAAGACTGTTTTTGTTTTTCATCTAAGAGGAGCCATGACTTTCAGAATCATGTATACATATGGTGAACAGCAGTTGTAATAAACTATGTTTATATCTTAACTGTCTGGGTGCCTCGTTGTTGTAAGACTATATTAACGCAAAAGCATTTCTTTCAAATGCTGTGCATTTGTAATAATTAAATTTTCTTTCTTCCAAAAGAACGGTTGTTCTAATTTAAAACGTGTGTGTGTGTGTGTGTGTGGGGGGGGGGGCTGATCATGTGTATGAGCTTATGATATGAGCCTCTCATTCTTACCCCTCACGTTGTCTCAGCCACACAGGGGAGGAAACAGAGTGGGGTCTGACCAGTGACACCACGTGGTTAATGATGATCTACTCACAATTAATTAGACACACATGGTCCTGCTGACAACAGCAGGGGGTGTTGGGTGACTGGTATAAGAACAGTGTATACAAGCTGTCCACAAGGAAGTGAAGGGAACGTAAAGCCAGGGTTGAGCTCTATAGCCTAAAGAAGATTAGGCCTACACATAGGTGTTCACTGCAAGCATATGTATATATTGCCTCCCTGTTTATACTGGTAAACGTTACACCTAATGTTATACATATGCTATTACCAGGGACTGAGAGAACAGGGCATAAAGACCTACATGTGCAGATTAATCTTTACCGTGAGCATCTCACATGCCAGGCTTACCATGAGCATTACGAGATTAGCCTAAGTGGCGTGGTTCGGATAAACTGTGGAAAAGACTCTGCAGACATGTCAACGTAAATACAACAACATGAGCTGCAGTGTTATGAACAGGTGTGCGTTGTGCATATGCAAAACGTGACGTTTGAGTATCAAAATGAGGCGGGCACCCCATTGCTTCTGTCCCAACGACATTCAGCTCAATGTCGTAGTGCACGGATGGTGGGTGAGCAACCAGGGCCATCAGATCACTCACTGCATGTCGCATAACCACCCTCGACTGTAAACATTACACATGGATTGTGATTGAACTACGAAATAACCCAAAGAAAGCAGCAGCAGCAGCAACTGTACACGGGGGACATTGCAAACCGGTCATAAGTGGGGCATACATCATACTGATCATGCTTAGTCATGCTTAAACCGAGCACTGGTTCGGCTCTTGGAGGTTTGTTAGGAACGTATGACTTCTGGTGACTAGTAGTTATCTTGCCTACCTGTGTAGAATGACCTCGCTTTGGACAGAAGCGCCTGCTAAATGACTAATGTAATGTAATATAAGGTCACGGTCAACCAATTGACCCGACACACACACACACACACACACACACACACACACACACACACACACACACACACACACACACACACACACACACACACACACACACACACACACACACACACACACACACACACACACACACACACACACACACACGGTGTGTGTGTGTGGTTCTAAACCCACCTCCTCGGTGTGCTTCCTCAGGGCTTTCTCCCGCTCGTACTGGGTGACCAGCTGCTCGTTGTCCTCCCGGAGCAGCTCCAGCTCCACTTCGTGGTCCCGGTTGACCGAGAACACCGAGTCCAGGTTCTCCAGCACGGCCACCACCAGCGGCATGAGCCGCTTCACCACGTCCTCGTCGTACTGGCCGATGAGCCGCTCGAACTCCCGATAGATGGAGCTGGCCAGGCCCGACACCCGCTCGGACATCACGTCGGAGGCGTCCCCCGCCGAGTCGTCCTGGTACAGCACCACCGCGTCGTCCAGCTCCATGTTTCTCCTTCTTCTTCTTCCTTTCCGTTCCTTCTCTCCTTTCCTCGCGTTTTTGTTTCCACTTTATTTCCCCCCCCCCCCTCTCCGGTAGCTACGGTTAGCTTAGCTACTTTAGGACGTTAACTCCCTGTACTAGAACTATAGTTCTAGTTCTAGGAACTCCCTGGAACATAGTTCGAGAACCGGAGAAAGAGACGCTTCTCTCCTCCAACGTCTTGTTTACCGCGAGCCGCCCCGTGGAGGCTACTGTGTGTGTGTGTGTGTGGGGGGGGGGGGGGGGTGTGGGTGCGGGTGCGCGCGCTAGCAGAACTTTTTTTTTTTTTCTAACAGTCAGTTGTCCCTGACTGTCCGCGCGACTTCTTCCCAAACAAGAGCGAGAGGGAGCTCCACAGTGTGGGGGGCGGGGCTGGGGCGGGGCTAGTGCTCTGACGTCACCTGATACCTCATGTATTATTAGCAGCTCATTATGAGCACATTTACAATCATTGTAAATGTGCGCTAATGAGTAAATGGTAAATATGTACGCTATAGATATACATGAGACCGCTCTGACGTCATGCGCTAAAGCGAAACAAGAGACCTCTCTGACGTCACGCACTCTAACGCGAGACTGCATGAGGGATAGATCGTGTGGGTGACACTGATGCAGCTGATCCACTGTGACCTGTTCCCCACCAGACCTGACCAGACTAACCATCCCCATGGCTAGTGTATTGGACATCTCAATTACACACAAGTATACACAGAAATACTTTCTTCTTTTGTATAACACAATATATATATATTCTCTATTATCTATAACAAAAGCAATAAGAGGCTGAAAGGTGTGATGATGGATATTTATTTGCATCCAGGAGTCACTCAATCTGGTTTCAGATCTGAAAACCTGTGTATACATCCTCATGAGGGCAGAGTTTATATCCACTGATAAAACGGAGGAAGAAAATGACACATCTTTACACAAGTACAGTGTTACATATTACTATTTTACATACATTTTTTTTAATGCAAAGTTGTGTAATGCATGCTCCATTCAATCTGTAAAATCCCCCAAGAAATGTAAACCTGCACAAGATTATTACATTTGCAGCAATGACTTTTTTCCCCTCTGCGATGCATAGGCACAAAAAAACCACGGGAATCAAGGAACAGAAAGTCCATCTGTTGTGGCCAATTACAATCCTCCAGCCTCCAGCCTCATTTTGCATGGGACCGCATAGTGGAAGACGTTCTTCGTCCAGATGGAGCTCTAAGGAAGCTCTAGCACTGACACTCCAGCAGTCACACAGTCACACACACACACACACACACACACACACACACACACACACACACACACACACACACACACACACACACACACACACACACACACACACACACACACACACACACACACACACACACACACACACACACACACACACACACATCTGATGTGCTAACACTGTACAGTTAAACTGCATCCCTAATCTAATCTAATGCCGTTGAACACAATGCACAATCAATTGCCAGCAACATGCCAGCGGATTTTGGTTTTGCCGTTGAATCGTGAATAAATTAAAACACAATGTACAAAAAAGAATAAAACCAAAAAAAGTGCAAGTCAAGATCCATAGTTCAGCAAAACGTAAAATCAGCGCTCATGACTGACATGTCCTCGGGTTAAAAAAACGGTTTACACAGGGAAAAAAATCCCACAGCAAGTTAGAACCGGTTCCTCCCCCCATACCGTAGACATCAATCACACAATCACGCCCCTTCACTTTTGCCTCAGTGAATGAATGCCGGGGGCGAGAACTGTATATAAAATGGTGGCGTGGCGTGGCGTGGCCTCCCCCCCCCCCCCCCGCCATGACAGGTGGGTGGGGGGGTGTCGACAACCGCTTGGAAGACCAAAGACGAGTATATACTGTATATCGGAGGGCTGAAGGTGGTTTGGATGGAGATGGGGATGTTTCACATGACTGTGGGGTGCTGGTTGCCTAGCGACGAGGAGGACGACGGGCAGAGGGAGAAGGGCCGGTCTGCGGTCAGGCCGCCCAGCGCCCGCAGCATGGCGTCAGGCATGTGGTCGGCGATCATCCGAGGGCTGATCAGGATGTTTCTGAAGGACGTCTCGCTGGACCACTCGGCCCGGTACCTCGCCTGGGTGAAACAGGACCTGGGAGGAGGAGGAGGACCGCGTGGGGGAGTTAGAGGACAGAGCAGCATACGGGCCCATAGGTTCTTTGAGCCCTTGACTGTAATGTCCCGTTTCATAGACTGAACCGGTCCGACGGAAGTGCCTTCTTGGTCCACTACAACCCCAGTGTGTCCATCTATTCATCTCCAACCATGCAATCTCTCCAGGTTAATTTCAGATTTGAACCATGTCAGGATGCATGTCAAGTTAACACATAATCTAGT
>CM051014.1:2383413-2388413 GCA_027704905.1 Muraenolepis orangiensis | reverse complement strand
ATGGCAAAATGAATTCATAATATCATTGAAGAACTAGAGGGCCCTCAGTAGAGCGTATACCTCCGGCACACCAAAATGTCCCATTTGCCCTATCTCCCAATGCTTAAGAATCCTTGGATTCTTAAAAATGGATCCGGATTTGGATCCAAATCTGCGCCAAAATCGAATCAACTTGGCCCACAAGTAATCCAACTACCAAGTTTTGTCCAATTCCGTAAATAACTGAGTTATCTTGCTCACAGACAGCCATGAAGCACATTGTGTGCAAAGCAACTAACATTTCCCGTGTGTTCTATATGTTTTAAAACACCTAGGAAAGTGGGACTGACCTTGAGTGACAGCGTTCCACGCACAGCCACCAGTATGGCTTCTCTCTTATGGTCCAGAGCCACAAAGAATGGGATCTCATAGATCTGCAACACAGCACCGTGGTCAACAGTGAGGAGTCCTTACTGTCCCAGAATCACTCAGATAACAACGTTTACAACACCAAATCACACACATCCAAAGAATGTCCGTACTAAATAGATAATTAATAATTAATTAATACATGTTTTCACACCGTCGTTTGAGATTCAAAAAGATGAATGAATTGAAGATTATTACAAATAAAGAAATGGACATGGACATACTGTAGATGTTGAGAACCCGTTTCTGAACGACACACGACACACTTGTGGCCACTGTCCTTTGTGAATAAGACATCACACGCAATCTGATTGTCCTGTGCGAGTCTTACTTCATGTTAGATTAGATTAGATTACATTTTATTGTCATCTCACAGCACAAGTACAGTGCAGCGGAAATAATTTGGCATCTAACCAGAGTGCAAATGTTGCAGTAAAGTGCATGGTGATATATAATTTACAGCTGCTAAAAGACAGTCTACTAGGTATAACAACAGTTATAAGATTTATATCTATATTACTTATAGAGTATGTGTGAGATATGTGCATAATAATAGGTATATATATATACATACAGGTAAGTAAGTATTTAACAGGTAGTGATCAGGGGTATGCAATTATGAAAAGCAGGATAAAGATATATAAATGTATATACATGTATATACATATATATATAAATGTATGTACAGCAGGTAATGAGCAGGGATGTGCAGTTGGATCAACAGTTGAAGATTATAATATATACGGCAGGTACAGTAAAAATGTTTGTCAATAAATATGTAAACGATAGGTAGTTGTAGTTGTGATACAGTGCAAGGCAGTCAAAGACATTGATGGTGATGTGAGGTGTGGGGCAGGGGGGGGGGGGCCACAGCAGTTGGGGCGGCGGCAGCATATTCATTTGTGCATGAAAAAGACTTAATTAAAAGTTGGGCAAACTGTATTCCCCTTAATGTGATCCGTTCAGATGATCTGCTGGACACAGGAGAATGAGATGAGACTGTCTCACCCCCTTCTCCCCCCCACCACTTATCCACCCACGACCTCCACCCACCTGGTTGTGGAAGCTGACGTGGATGAAGTCCCTGTAGCCCAGACCGGTGGTTAGCAGGACGGAGGAGAAGTGGCAGCCCAGGTGCTCTCCTCCCACTAGGTCGTACTCTGCAGCCTGGCTCCTACAGCTGAACACACACAATACGTACACACACACACACACACACACACAGTTTACTGTCTTGCAAACAGCTACAAAAGCATCATGCATGATGACATCTCTCGCCATGCATTGCATACACACACACAACAGCAACAGCACACACTATTAAAATGCGATGTAAAATGTACACATTGCAAACACACAAATTCGTCTAGGTTTTTTGTATTTTACTTATTACTACATTAAATCTGTCGAGCTGTGAACAACCATTTAGTATTTCTTTTTGTTTAATGGCATGGCTCTTCGCGTAGAAAGGAGCCAGTTGAGGTGGTTCGGGCATCTAGTAAGGATGCTTCCTGGTCGCCTCCCGAGGGAGGTTTTCCAGGCACATCCAACTGGGAGGAGACCACGGGGCAGACCGAGGTACAGGTGGGGTGATTACATCTCCACACTGGCCTGGGAACGCCTCGGGATCCCCCAGTCAGAGCTAGTCGATGTTGCCAGGGAGAGGGAAGTTTGGAGTCCCCTGCTGGAGCTGCTGCCTCCGCGACCCGATTTCGGATAAGCGGGAGAAGATGGATGGATGGATGGCATGGCTCTTAATAAGACCACAAACACTACCACCTTACCAGTCTCCAGCCAGTTTGCAGGGCCCTGTGAGAGGGTTGGAGTAGATGTACATGGGCCAGCCGTAGGCCGCCGCAGCGAACTGCATGCAGTGGGCGGCCTTGTCCAACTCCACCTCCAAGTCCACCTCCTGCAGGTCGGGGGGGGGGAACACGCGCGGTCGGTTTAACGCCACATACGTCTCAATGAGGCCCAGTTATGAATGAAAGGAGGAATTCACTCGGATCAGGGGTGTGAGAAAGTGTGAGGCAGTGCGCCGCCCCAGGGGGGCGCCAGAGATTTCAAATCATTTCACAGAAAGAATAATTCCAAAAAAAGTTAAATAAATCAAAAGGTTTTTTCGTTTTTGAATGAATATATTTTTTACAATAGGGGAGGAGGGGCTGTGAAGGAGGATGTCATCCGGATCTCTGTGGTGCTCCATCTTGTCCTGCTCCTGGTGGAGGAGAGCCAGACCTGCCGCAATGTCACTGGGCACCAGGTCCGTGTCCTGTTAACACACACACACAGTAGGAATTTCAAATAAAGCGAGAAAGGGGGTAGCAACGAAATCAATTGACTTAGAAGCAAAGACAATATAGAGAAGATGGAGAGAGACAGAGAGAGAGAGAGAGAGAGAGAGAGAGAGAGAGAGAGAGAGAGAGAGAGAGAGAGAGAGAGAGAGAGAGAGAGAGAGAGAGAGAGAGAGAGATTTCCTCACCGAGAAGAAGCCGCTGACCAGCTGGGCGATGCTGGAGAAGGCCGCCCGGTGACTCTCGTCCTGCGGCAGGCAGCAGCACAGCAGGCGCAGCCGGCACTCCCACACCTTGGCGGCCACCGAGCGCGCCGTGTACAGGAACTGGCTCCCCTCGCTGCTCTCCAGGTCCCGCACGCCCAGCTGCCCCGGGGCGGACTGCTGCAAGCGGCGGGAATTCCCCAGCGGGTCGAAAACAAACACCACGCCGAGACCCGTGGCCAGCAGCAAGATCCAGCTGTTGTTGTGTGAGCAGGACAGACAGACGGGGAGAGACAGGTAGCATCGAGGGATTCAATTCCGCTCATGGCATCAGACTGTGGTAGCACTTCAAAAAAGAAAACAATTTAATAAATCAATGCATGTTTCATCATCGTTGTATCACGGGGCCCTATACTTCTGATTTACTTAGCTGGCTGTGCAAGGTTCAATATTTGCTGCTTCTTCTGTTCTAGATAGAAAAAGTGTAATACTATTTGTGGGTTAGGGTTAGCAGCCATGCTCTGAAGAAGCCTACCTGGCAACCACTGCAGCAATCACGGCCCCCACTGTGGCCGGTTCACAGCCCTGGCTGTCGTCAGACACCCAGATGGCCCCCAGACACGCCCACACGATTTCCGGGAGATAGAGCAGCGCCCGCAGGTACACCAACGCCGGGATGGAGCGCCTCGGACCAGGGTTGGTAATTGTACCTGGGCGTATATACAAAGAGATGGGCGAGGAAAACTCGGAAATTGAGAAAAAAGGTATTTCGGATCTTGAATCGCGCGTGTCGGGTGGAGACCTCCATCGCGCGTGTCGGGTGGAGACCTCCATCCCGACGACGGTGCTTTGGCCTCTGACCTTGAGCACTGACGTAGACGATGGCACCCAGACACAGAGCGATGAGACCCAGCAGGACCAGCAGCACCACCAGGTAGCTGTGAAGCAGTCCTCCGCCGCTGCAATCAAAGTTCCCTTTGTGAAGCGTGTACAGGATGAGGGTTCCGATCCACCTGAGGGGATAACCAACACAACACAGATTAACAAGTGGGCGTGGGATTCTGATGACACCATCCATCCACCCACCCATGGATGGATGGTTTTGATGACAAAATGAGCGACAATTAATTAGAATGTGTGCATAATACAGCATACTGACCAAAGTATTCGGACGAACAGCTCAAACGCCCCGGGGAGGACCAGGTCGTCACTGGCTATGCCCCACCGCCGCCCGAACACAACCATCCCCGGCATGTTGAAGACTTATTGGGCTTCCACTATTTCAGCGAAATAGAAACCAACTTCCTCACCAGTGACCAGTGACGTCACCATCTACTGGTCCATGGGGAGCAGTGTGACACGCCTGTCACACACTGGTGGTGTTGTTGTTGTTCTTCTTCTTCAGTGCAGGTGTTATATTATTATTATTATTATTATTATTATTATTATTATTATATTATTATTATTATATACAGGTAATACGCTGACCCCTGGTGGAATAACTACTGGTTTGAGAAAAAGAGTTAACGGGCTAAAGGGTAAATGTCATCATCGGCTGATCCCCAGATCCCAACTAATCGATATCTGATATCGACCACGAACCTATAGGCTGTGACGTGAGCCACTCGGGCTAGCTAACAGAACCATGCAGTACTCTCATCTAAATCTATTAACATCTATTAACACCTAAAGGAATCCGAAAATAACCTGTCGAGGAGTGTGTATCGGAGTACACTGTCCTTGTCTGTCTGTCTGCCTGTCTGTCTGTCTACCCGTCTGTCTGCCTGTCTGTCTCGCTGGGAGCCTGGCGTTACTTCCAGTGTTATGATTTAGCAGTGGAGGCTAGTTGGTTGTTGTTGTTGAGCGGTGTCCGCTCGGCGCGGTCCGTGTGGCCACAAGGAGCCCATGTGACATAGTTCCGCTTTCTATTATGGGAAGCAGTGTGGTAACATCCGAATCAGAAAGCCTTTTATTGTCATTGCACAAGTACCTCCTGGGTCACTCTTAACACACATAACAGCACAAAAAGAAAAACGTAACCAAACAAAATAAACGGATCTCCCAAATATGAAAGGTGCAGTATGACGTAAACATC
>CM051014.1:2360913-2378413 GCA_027704905.1 Muraenolepis orangiensis | reverse complement strand
CTGTCCTCTCTCTTTACTGTCCCCTCTCTCTTTACTGTCCTCTCTCTTTACTGTCCTCTCTCTCTTTACTGTCCTCTCTCTTTACTGTCCTCTCTCTCTTTACTGTCCTCTCTCTTCACTGTCCTCTCTCTCTTTACTGTCCTCTCTCTCTTTACTGTCCCCTCTCTTTACTGTCCTCTCTCTTTACTGTCCTCTCTCTCTTTACTGTCCTCTCTCTCTTTACTGTCCCCTCTCTTTACTGTCCTCTCTCTTTACTGTCCTCTCTCTCTTTACTGTCCCCTCTCTTTACTGTCCTCTCTCTTTACTGTCCTCTGTCTTTACTGTCCTCTCTCTTTTTACTGTCCTCTCTCTCTTTACTGTCCTCTCTCTCTTTACTGTCCTCTCTCTTTACTGTCCTCTCTCTTTACTGTCCTCTCTCTCTTTACTGTCCTCTGTCTTTACTGTCCTCTCTCTTTTTACTGTCCTCTCTCTCTTTACTGTCCTCTCTCTTTACTGTCCTCTCTCTTTACTGTCCTCTCTCTCTTTACTGTCCTCTGTCTTTACTGTCCTCTCTCTTTTTACTGTCCTCTCTCTCTTTACTGTCCTCTCTCTTTACTGTCCTCTCTCTTTACTGTCCCCTCTCTTTACTGTCCCCTCTCTCTTTACTGTCCCCTCTCTTTACTGTCCTCTCTCTCTCTTTACTGTCCTCTCTCTTTACTGTCCTCTCTCTCTTTACTGTCCTCTCTCTCTTTACTGTCCCCTCTCTTTACTGTCCTCTCTCTTTACTGTCCCCTCTCTCTTTACTGTCCCCTCCCTCTTCACTGTCCTCTCTCTTTACTGTCCTCTCTCTTTACTGTCCCCTCTCTCTTTACTGTCCTCTCTCTCTTTACTGTCCTCTCTCTCTTTACTGTCCTCTCTCTCTTTACTGTCCCCTCTCTCTTTACTGTCCTCTCTCTCTTTACTGTCCCCTCTCTCTTTACTGTCCTCTCTCTCTTTACTGTCCCCTCTCTCTTTACTGTCCTCTCTCTCTTTACTGTCCCCTCCCTCTTCACTGTCCTCTCTCTTTACTGTCCTCTCTCTTTACTGTCCTCTCTCTCTTTACTGTCCTCTCTCTTTACTGTCCTCTCTCTTTACTGTCCTCTCTCTCTTTACTGTCCCCTCTCTCTTTACTGTCCTCTCTCTCTTTACTGTCCTCTCTCTTTACTGTCCCCTCTCTCTTTACTGTCCCCTCTCTCAGGTATCTGAGCGGCCGTGTGTTCGTGTTGGAGCTGCTCCCGGTCAGCCAAGCTCAGGCCGACCACTTCCTCCGTCCCGGGGACGTCATCGACGAGATCAACGGGGTCTCCCTGCGCAACTCCAGACACGGACAGGTATGTCGGGGTCTTCTACACCAGGCACACGGGGATACCGCCATAGCAATTTAAAATGTCTTATCATTGTGTTATGGTTAAGGCACATATGAAACTAGAGGGCTCTCAGTAGAGCGCATACCTCCGCCACGCCAAAATGTCCCCTGGCTCGGGATTCATAGCTGGATCTGCGCCAAAATTGAATCAACTGTTCCTTGGTTCATAAGTAATTTTGGATAAGTTTTATCCAATTCGGTATGTAACTTTTTGAGTAATCCTGCGAACAGACAAACAAACAGGGACAAAAACATCCATCTTGGATGGTGGAGGTGAACGCAGCCACAGTACCAATCAGAGTGCATTGCCGCTGCCCTAAAGCAAAGTGTGCTGTGCAGTGAATGTAAACTCAGTCCCGCCATGGATAGAGTGGTGTGTTTACCACTGCACTCACATGTTGTATTGTAACGGGTCCTTGGTTGGGGACCCAGGCGGGCCTGGTTCTGTCCCAGCTGAAGGGCCGGCCGCTGGCGGTGCGAGTGCTGCGCTGGCAGGACCGCGACGGGGCCACCTACCGGCCCCTCATCAAGCTGCTGCGGGAGCTGAGGACGGAGAACCCCACGCTGGACCTGGGCCTGGCGCCCGGCCCCTCGACCTACACAGGCCACCACCACCACCGCCGCCAGCCTCCCTCCTCCTCCTCCATGTGTCTCAAAGACGGAAGGCGAGTTCCGTTTGAACCCAAGAGGTTCCCTTGGGTGGTGGTGGTGGGCACTTGATTCCAAAAGTAACTTGAGGCCAATTGAGGCTAGTCTGGAGGTTGGGGTGTTTGACTCCCAGACTGAATGGGTTTGAAGCCCTGTGTCACAGTGGCACTGTGTACCTTGGGACATGTATCTGAGAAACACTCACTGTAAGTCTCTTTGGATAGAAGCGTCTGCTAAACGACTCTTTAGTGTTAAGTATGGCTTCACTATTTGTCATTGCCCCTGTTGGATGTACCTACATACTTGTTGTACTTTTACCTGAGCACTGGTTCTGCGTTTGGAGGCTTGTTGGGAGGGAAATGCGCCTGCTAAATGACTGTAGTGTAACATAGAGCTACCTTCATGGAAGGGGTATTTTGTGATGGGGTCTTCGTATATACACTGAACAACCTCTCTCCTGCAGGGTTGTGTACGCTCTGCAGTACCTGGGAAAGGCCAATATTGGACTGGTAGATATCGTGTCTACTATCCTTCAGTGTGTGTGTGTGTGTGTGTTGCCAATGACCTCAAGTTTCAGTTTTTTGTATGTATTTGTATGAGTGTTTGTATGTGTGGGAGAGAGACAGAGAGAATTCTATCTTATGCTGTATCTGTTTGTTTTTCCCAAGTGTGGCGGCAAAGAGGTTCTACAGCACGCAGTTCCACAGGTTTTGCAGAAAAACCAGCCCTGCAAGGTTAGAGACACCCTTTCCTTCCTTCCTCCAGGGCTGTTTCTCCTCGTAAATGTTATTTATCGTGCGTTATACATGTGTTATACTAGCAAAACTCATATCCTCCGTCCCACAGGAGGTGTTCCTGGATTTGAAGGAAACACATTTGATTTGCACAGAAAAAAGCAGCAACACGGTGAGTGGACAAGTCCAATTATACATTTAAGACGTCATTGTTGAAATGATGTGTGCGGTTTGTGTGTGTGTGTTTGTATATTGCATGCTGGTCATTTTGGGATTTTCTATTTCATACACAGCCATAAAAAGCCAAATTTGAGTGGTATCAGAAAAATACAACATACAAAGAGAACTGTCGATGTATGATTGCGGTCTTTATTTAATGCTAAATTAAATTCTACTTTTGCGGAGAGGATTGAGCTTGACCCTTAATGTCACATGGGCCTGTTCTTCCTTTAAGGAGCTCTTTCAGCATCATTATCCGGAGATCTCGTGCGTGGGAAGATTCAGCCAACCGGACTACACCATGTTTGCATTCTGCGTGGCGTAAGTACGAGAAAGCTCTTAAGCTTTCAAATTCAAACCATAATCTTGCATTTTGTAAGAACATATGCACTCAGAATATACGCATATTTTCCTGATTGAAGATGATGCAGGTTAATTAAGCTCATTTAAGAGAGGAAATGATCGCCTCCAGAGAACCGTGTGAAGAGTGATGCGCCGGGCTGACGAGCGGTGACGTAATCCCACTCCTGGCCCCCTGCCATTGGCTCAGTAATCCCAAGCTTGTGATTGGTCCGTGTTCACAGAGACCCCCCAGACACATCCCTAGTGACCGGTTTCTGCTGCGTGGTGCTGAGGACACGCTCGGTAACAGAGTGCCAGGAGCTCGTCGGCCGGATAGGTGAGGAGGCGCGCCTGTGATGGTTGCTAGCTACCGTCGGGATGTCGATATTGATCAACACTTCTTGTTCCCCCTTCTACAGCTACTGGTTTCAAACACACCGAGTGGTTTGTATGAGAGCTGCAAAGAGACCCCATGTTCCACCATGGGTAGCAAAGTACAACGCTGTTTATGTTCAAATTAAAACCCTTCAAAACACCATCTAGTACAATCCTTCAAATGTAAACACAAAAATCACCACACAGGCACTTCTACTCATAAAGACCTTTAATAGAAAGACATGGGACACCACTTCATAAATAGTATTAAATGTAGCTGCCAAGATTCTTTTTTTTTTTTATGTTTGGAAAAATAACATGTAAAAAGCAGTCCAGAAAAATACAGGTGGTGTGTCATGCTGGGTGTGTGTGTGTGTGTGTGTGGTGTACAGTACAGTGAGACTGCAGACCAACCAGGCGCTACAGAGAGAACCAGCCGTGTGGCCTCAAGTGTACACATGGAGAAAAATAACCCCTCATGGAAGATGAGAATTTTTGCTATTCTTTTTGTTTTTAATAGTCATCTTTTTTTCTTCTTCCAAAAAAATAATAATTAGGTAAACCAGAAAAAATAATAAAAAAAAGCCGACCTTTGAGCCGGACGCTCAAAAGCAGTTCCTCTGATAACCACCAGGGGGCAGGGTGTTTGAATGCATGCTGGACCTGCAGCCCAGAGGGAGCCGCGGTCCAGAAATGGACACCCATCTCCCAGACGACATGGCTCTGAATTCGGGTTTGTGGAATGACAGACACATTTTGTGTCTCGTTCTGAAATAATAATGGTTTAAAAAAAGGAAAATGTCCACGATATGGATAAGTACGATAGACAGGATAATCTTTGCGGCCGGCGGCGTAACCCCGCCCCTTCCTCTAGGCCCTCTCGCCTCTTATCCTGCGGGCCAGTTGGATGTCCTTGGGCATGATGGTGACTCGCTTGGCGTGGATGGCGCACAGGTTGGTGTCCTCGAACAGACCCACGAGGTAGGCCTCGCTCGCCTCCTGCAACAAAAGGAAGGCGGTTAAAACATGTAGGGCGAGGGGGAGCTAACAACCACCAACAGAATGAGCGGGTGACGCGTCCTCTACCTGCAGGGCGCCGATGGCAGCGCTCTGGAAGCGCAGGTCGGTCTTGAAGTCCTGGGCGATCTCCCTGACCAGGCGCTGGAAGGGCAGCTTGCGGATCAGCAGCTCGGTGGACTTCTGGTAGCGACGGATCTCACGCAGAGCCACGGTCCCCGGCCTGAGAGGAGGAGGAACACCGCGTCACAAGACGACCAGACCAATACCAACAAACTGACATATATCGTTTCCCATATTTGGCCATTTAACTAATTAAAGAGTGCATTGTGAGGATTGTCACTTTGCTCTTCTTTTCTTTGTGATTGTATATATTATTTTTATGGTATTGTTTTGGAGGGAATGGGGAGTAAGCGTGCCATGCTATTTGTTGCAAATGGCCAATACATATATTTTTATCTTGTAAACAATTCTGTTTTACTTGTGCAGCGACAATAACAATAACCGGTATTTCAACTCCTCCGACACGTGACACGCAACGCCGTACGCCACCGCTATATGACGTCATTACCTGTAACGATGGGGCTTCTTGACGCCCCCGGTGGACGGTGCGCTCTTCCTCGCCGCCTTGGTGGCCAGCTGCTTCCTGGGCGCCTTTCCTCCGGTGGACTTACGGGCGGTCTGCTTGGTACGGGCCATGGCTTACTAAACAAACAACAACACGAGACCACTTCAGCAGCGCGCCGGGGACGGAGAGGACAACAAAACAAACCCGGGCGGCGCGTTACGGCGTCGCTATTGGCTAACGACTGAACGATCCCCTCCCCCACCGGAGAGAAAGAAAGGGGGGGGGAGGCTGTGAGACGACGTCTGGCGGGGCTTCCAAAACACACCCTTCCCTCCCATGGATGTCAATGGCAGAAAGAAAAAACACAAGAGGTTCGAATGTATTCCCCCCCCCACCGAAAGAGACACGCATTTTAAACTCCTCCTCCTCTCTTCACGTCAGTCAGTACTTTTATTTTGAAAATACAACAACCCCGAACAGCGCGGGGGAGCTCCTTCCTCGTCCGGTCGGTTTGACCAACGGGGGGGGGGTGGGGGTCGGTTTAACCACGTCGGGTGGGGGTCGGTTGTAACACCACAGCGCCATGTTCGGTTTTAAACCGCCGTTATACCGACTGTAGGGGACATCGGCGTTACACACGAACTACGAACGGCGTTACACACGAACGGCGTTTAACGACGGAACGTCGTCGTTACCGTCAATAAGTTAGCCTTTAACGTCGCGTCTCCCTATTGTTCTATTTTTAGCTCGCTCGTTCGTGGGCTAGCTAAGCTAGAATAGAGAGAGAGCGCGCGCGGGGGCGCGGACACACACACACACACACACACACACACACACACACACACACACACACACACACCACACACACACACACACACACACACACACACCACACACACACACACACACACACACACACACACACACACACACACACACACACACACCACACCACACACACACACACACACACACACACACACACACACACACACACACACACACACACACACACACACACACACACACACATTAGTACTAAAGTACAAAAAAAATAATATAAACAAAAGGAATTAAAAAAAGTCACCTTTTCTGACGATAAGTGGACCTTTGTGTGTGAGCTGCGTTTCGCTTCCTTCCCTCGACGGTGTGTGAGCGGTGGGGGGCTGGGCGCGCGTGTTAAATACTACGGAGTGACGTCAGATGGGGCGCGCGTGTTAAATACTACGGAGTGACGTCAGACGACGCGCGCGCGTCCACAGTCCACACCACAGGAACCTCACATCACTGCGATTAGTCGAGTTATGGCTTTTGTGTTGTGGCAGCAGTCCACATGCAGAGAGAGAGTGTGTGTATCTATATATATATATTTCATATATATATTATGACATTTGTTATTTAAAATGGTTTCGTATTCATTGTCTAAAGCCATACTACTGATTCCCAGTCCAGTCGGTGGCGGCAATGCACCTTAACGCTGAGCTCGCTGTAAAAACACCAATAAACGACGATAAGTACAAGAATCATTTCAAGATTCGACAGTTTGTTGCAATCCGAACAAAAAAAACCCCCTAAAGTTAATTATGTTTAATTAGTTCACTATACGCTAAGTGTGGTGGTCTGAAGTGGGGGTACGCGTCCCCCTAGGGGCACTTGGGAGGATCTCACTGCTTGAACATGTCCATATTAAGTGGATATCAATAGGAACGTTCTGGTCTTTCAGATGAATGACATGAAATCATAATCGAAGCTCCAGTATTCGCAAAACGCGTTCATGCGTTCACCAAATAATATTCACAAAGATAATTGTTTTCATGAATGTTTAAAAAAAAAAAATGTTATGCTGGTGAAAATGAGTACTTGGGTGAAAGAATACCTTTTGAAAGGGTGTCCATTTGTAGTCCAATCGTTAGAGAGAACCAAACTACTGGACTACAACACCAACGTCTGTCCTCCGCTATCGACTCCGCGCGCCACCGCTCGCTCCCTTCCCCTCGCTCCACGTCGTCGTCGTCTACTTCCTCCCCTCTTCGTGTCCGCACATGCGCACTACAGAATGCGGATTTGCCAAAAGCTAACCAGTGTAGCTACACTGCCGAGCTAAAAACAAGATTGTGGATACGAGGCGTCCAACGAGCAGGGAGGGAAATGTCTAAAAGCCTCGCGCAACCGCCGCCGTCGTGCTCGGGGGCCCCGACCTCCACCCCCAGCACCACCCTGGGAGGGCCACCGTCCTCTTCCTCATCCTCCTCTCCGTCCACTTCTCCCGCTAACGCGCTCAACGTACAGCCCGAGAAACCCCAACACTACACGTAGGTAGCAGCAGCGTGTACATGTGTGTATATATATATGTATATATATATACATGTGTGTGTGTATTATACGTGTGTGCACAGCCTCACGTGTGCCCGAATATGGGCGACCAAACTGTACTTTATGTGACGACGTATATAGTCGTCCTAGCAGATGAATAATAATAATAATAATACTAATACAACGTCGGAGTACACGTTCTAGAGCCAGACGCCACAAGTACTTAGCAATACGTGATCTTGCGCACGCGTGTGTGTATAATATATGTGCGTTAACTTAGTAAGTAAACATCCGTTTGAAGTAACGTCCCGCCCCTTGTCGTAATTTCCGGTTTCCTCCCGCAGGTATCTGAAGGAGTTCCGGACCGAGCAGTGTCCCCTGTTCGTGCAGCACAAGTGCACGCAGCACCGGCCCTTCGCCTGCTTCCACTGGCACTTCCTCAACCAGCGGCGCCGCAGACCCATCCGCCGGCGGGACGGGACGTTCAACTACAGCCCCGACGTCTACTGCACCAAATATGACGAGGGGTCGGGCACCTGTCCCGAGGGGGATGAGTGAGTGGGGACACACGCCGACACTTTACCGTTATTACACCCGTTATTACACCCGACACCTTACCGTTATTACACCCGTTATTACACCGACACCTTACCGTTATTACACCCGTTATTACACCCGACACCTTACCGTTATTACACCCACACCTTACCGTTATTACACCCGTTATTACACCCCACACCTTACCGTTATTACACCCCACCTTACCGTTATTACACCCGACACCTTACCGTTATTACACCGTTATTACACCCGACACCTTACCGTTATTACACCCGTTATTACACCCCACACCTTACCGTTATTACACCCCACACCTTACCGTTATTACACCCGACACCTTACCGTTTACACCGTTATTACACCCGACACCTTACCGTTATTACACCCGTTATTACACCCCACACCTTACCGTTATTACACCCGTTATTACACCCGACACCTTACCGTTATTACACTTGTCACGGTTTGGTTTGGTATGCACAAACACTTGTTGGGGCCCCCATGTGAAATGTATATGTATATATATATGTATATATATGTATGTATGTATGTATGTATGTATATGTGTATATATATATATATATATGTATGTATGTATGTATGTATATGTGTATATATATATATATATGTATGTATGTATGTATGTATATGTGTATATATATATATATATATATATATATATATATATATATATATATATATATATATATATAGTATTGTATCAAATTCTACTGCAGGAGTGCCTGGGAGTAAGCATTCTGTGGTACTTGTTGCACATGGCAAATAAAAACATCCTGAATCTTGAACTTGACCTTAAACAACAGAGGGTCCAGGTGTAAGGGCATGTGTTTTCAGATCTTCTGCTATAGGGCATGTGAAATTCTTCTTGTGCATCAGACTGTGCAGGCCTGGCAGGGCATCCTATACACGGGCCGTTGGAAACCCTCCATTGTCTTATCGTGTTACACTTCCTGATAGTTGTGGTCGGGTGTAACGACAACTAGAGGGCAAAATCTAAATCTATCTTGAGTTATCTTGCTAACGGACAAACAAAGCGATGGTTACGACTATCTGAAGCCAAGTGGTAAAGCAGATGTGCATTTCTGTGATCTAGAGGGAGAGAACCACAAACACGGCACACAGACATGGTCTGGTGCAAGGTGGCTGGGTTCCACATGCCTTTAACACCTGCAACTTCATCATGGTTTGGAGTTACAGGTTAGGTACAGCCAATTGTACAAATATTGGGTACTTTGACACAACGTACTCAGTATTTGTGGAGGACTATTTGTTAATAATATATATATTTATTTTTTCCACTTGAAAGTTGCCCCCTTAATGTTTTTGAAATGCCACACATGGCTGAAACGTACCACACTTTACCACAATCGTATTGATGTGTGAGAGCCAGACAAACTCTGGCTCGCTGTGTGTTGAGTGACCTTCTCTTTACAGGAGAACTGCCTCTGGGCACTGAGTTGTTGTGTTGTGGTGATCTGTATCCAACTCTCATCAGCGCTGCGTTGTTCTGTATCCAACTCTCCTGTGTTTGTGTTCCAAGATGTCCGTTCTTGCACCGCACGGCGGGGGACACGGAACGGCGGTACCACCTGCGCTACTACAAGACGGGCTCCTGTATCCACGAGACGGACGGGAAGGGCCACTGCAGCAAGAACGGCTCCCACTGCGCCTTCGCCCACGGGTCACATGACCTGCGCAGCCCTGTCTACGACATCAGGTGCGTGTTCTGTATTTATTGGTGATGACACAAAGTCAATGTGAAAGTGGTCAGCGGAGTGATTCCCGTTCCCCAGGCGACGTGTGCCGCAGGTGAAGGCTGATGGTTGTTCTGTTCTGTCTCTCGTCCTCCAGGGAGGTGCAGGTGATAGAGTCCCAGGGGGGGCCCGGGGTCCCGGAGGGCGGGGCCGGTGGCGGTGGTGGGGGAGGAGATGGCCAATCAGGGCAGGCCGCCAGCACAGCTCTCATAGAGAAGATCTTGAGTGAGGAGCCGCGGTGGCAAGGTATGACGTGATGATGATGATGATAATAATTATCTAGCTCAGTTGGTTGCTCCATTGTTGGTTCTATTTTTTAGCCAATTGTTAGTTCTATTGTTAGCCAACTAATTGTACTTTCAACTGATCACTGGTTCTGCTCTTGGACGCTTGTTAGGAAGGTCATGCACTTGAATTAATTCTTGTGACTTGTAGTTGTCTACCTGTTGAATGACCTTTTTGTAAGTTGCTTTGGGCAAAACACCTGCTAAATGACTGCAATGTAATGTAATAATAATAAGCCATGTGATCACTGAGACTTGAACTGGGTGCATCTTATAAAGTTGTTCTATGTATTTGGTAGACCAGGTTTCAGAAGGACTATTTCATTATTGTCTCCCCCCCTTCTCCCTCTCCTCCTGTTCTCCTCCTACAGACAACACCTACGTTCTGTCCCACTACAAGACGGAACTGTGCAAGAAGCCTCCTCGCCTCTGTCGCCAGGGTTACGCCTGCCCTTACTACCACAACAGCAAGGACCGGCGCCGCAGCCCCCACAAACACAAGTACAGGTATGGAGAACACCAGGTCACCCCTGGTCACACCTGGATAACGTTAACCTATTGAAGAAACCTGTTCCTCTCCTGATGAAGCAGTACACATGTAACAGTGAGTGTCCCGCACTGGGCTCGAACTCACGACCCCCGGCATGGGAAAGCAGACGCTCTCACAAGGGAAGCTAAATACCCACAGGTTCTAGCTTCATCGCTAGAACCTCTTTTAGGTGTCTTGGGAATGGGACATGGTGTCTATTTGCACACAACAATACATCGGAGAGTGCATTCCACTCTGGGCTCCTGGGAAAATAGCTTGAGAAAGTTGTGGTCCTCCCCCCTGCAGAGCGCTGCCCTGCCCATCGGTGAAGCACAGCGAGGAGTGGGGGGATCCCAGTAAATGTGAAGGAGCCGAGGGATGTCAGTACTGTCACACACGCACCGAGCAGCAGTTCCACCCAGAGGTAGGTCACACGCTGGGCTCATAACTACAATGATCAGCATAATAATCAGAACTAGAGGGCCCTCAGTAGAGTCCATACCTTCGCCACCCCATTGCCCTATTATTATTATTATTATTATTATTATTATTTAATTTTATTATTAATAATAATCATACCTTTTGGCCCTGGAGTCACGAGCCAAGCACCTCTTGTGGTTGGCTTCCTCAAACTGTTGAGGACGGTCCTCCTCCTCCAGCCAGAGGCTCTGAAGTCTTTCCCAGGGTAATAACAGGCTAACAGCTCTGTGTTGTCTCTCTGTCTCTGTCTCTCTCTCTCTCTCTCTCTCGCTCTCTCTAGATCTATAAGTCCACCAAGTGCAACGACATGCAGCAGAGCGGCAGCTGTCCCCGAGGGCCCTTCTGTGCTTTTGCACATGTAGAAAGTAAGACTTAATGAGACGCTGACGATCCAAGGGTCTTAAGGTCAAATTCATGAAATATTACCAGCACTAAGTAGCAACCAGATACCGATACTCGCAATAACCGATCAAGCATTTTGAGCTGTATTTCGGGATACATTTATATACACTATACATTTACAACACTTGCACTTAGTCATTTCCCTGCACATTACTTGACATCTCCCAGATGTGCCTGATCCATGGGATCACAAACCTGTGATCTCTCCTCCCTCCCCAGAGCCCTGTGTCCCCGACTCAGAGCCCTGTGTCCCCAGCCCCGGTTCTCCTCTCCCCCCCAGGCTACCGGAGCCCCACCACCCAGGAGCCCAGGAGCCCGTCCCCGCCGGTCACCCCAACATGGGGCCCGGGGGAGGGCCTCTGGGAGCCAGGGCGGACTCGGGGCACGCGGGGCACTTGGCCGGTTGCTTGGGCATGGCGTTCTCGCCCGGCTCTGGAGGTGGCCATGGCATGGCAGAGCAGGGGCTGCTGGGAAGAGTGATGTCATTTAGCGAGGAATCATCAGGCGGCGGTGGCATGGGGGAACCTCTGTTGTCCCCGTGGGCGAGGGACGGGGGGTACGGCCGGGCGCCCGGGTTCGAGAGGGAGGATCAGGTGAGGGATGCTCTGAATGATCCACAGAAGTTCCTGCATCTCTTTCTCTCTCTCTTCCTCTGTTGCTCTCTCTCTATCTCTATCTTCTATCTATCTATCTATGTATCTATGTATTTGTATGTTTTGGTTCTGTCGGGTATCTCGGGTCCACTGACTGTTTTTGTTTTGTTTTTCAAAGGCAAAGCAGCTGCAGAGAAGTTTTGTGCTGGAGCAGCGAAACAAACAGGTACAGCTTTCCCCCCATCTCCATTACACAGACCTTCACACTCCACACTTCCGTCTACTTACTACAGATCTGTACAGTTAAAAATGTGCAATTGATAACATGAAGTTGACAACATTCAGCCACTAGAGGTCCCACTCCCCCATCAGTTCTACTCTACTGGTTGCCAGTTTGTTGCACAACCTTCACATTTCAGTGTATAGTGAGACTCAGACAGACTCAGTCATGTCCAGTGATGAATCTTTCAGTGTTTGAGCAAAAGGTGAGCCCATGTTCACCCTGGTCTTACTTGCACTGTACCGAAGTGAAGCCCACCGCTTTACCACACTTACTGGCTCTTAATACTCTTAATCAATGACGCCACACACACGGATACCACCGTTGTTATCCTATTGGCTCACAGATACCACGTGATACCAACATGGTTCTACTATTGGCTCACTCCTTAGAAGCAGGAACCCAATTAAATTTGGACCAGTCAAGTTTTTTTTTTAATTAATAACTTGAAATCATACAAACCTACACTTTTCTCAAAGCTCTGTGGATGTATTATTTCATTGTGTTTTTTAGTGTCTTTTAGTGTCGGTGGTTCAGCTAACTCCACCATCCATGAACCTTTACTGTAGCGGTCCTCCTCCTCCTCTGTTGTCAGGACCTGCTGGTGTACCTGCCGGTGGGCAGCCCTCTGAGCCGCTCCTCCAGCATGCCCTCTAGCCTGGCGGCCACCCCGCCCAGCCCCGCGGCCCTGGGGACGGGCCTCTGCTCGGGCATGAACGCCAACGCTCTGCCCTTCTACCCCACCAGCGAGACGGTGGAGTCGGTCGTCGGTAAGCCTCCAAGGGGAGATCCGAGATCAAAGGCTCAAAGTACAATAAGTTGGCTGGCTAGATCTTATGAACCCCTCCAGAAGTGAGGTTTGCCAAATAACCTGCAGCAGATACCTCCGTCCCAACAGTAAACATTCAGTTTACCGACGGCGGTGGAGCAGCCATAGTGTTCCGGATTGACGGAGAAGTCTGTTAGACGTGAGGGCTCACCGGTGCTCAGAGCCATTTCTCCATGTGTTTGTTTGTGGCTGAGCTTGTGATGAACTCTACGTCGCTTGCGGTGCGTTTCAGAGTCGGCACTGGACGACCTGGACCTGAACGACTTCGGCGTGTCGGCCCTGGAGCGGAGCCTGGAGTGTCGCTCCGCCCTGCCCAGTGGAGGCGTCATGCTCGGTACGCACACACACACACACACACCACACACACCACACACACACACACCACACACACACACACACACACACACACACACACACACACACACACACACACACACACATATGCACACGCAAGCTGGGCTTCTCGTTGCTAGCGCTGGCGCTAAACGTGTTGAGTTTAAAGATGCTGTAGATATTAATAAGAGCTGCCGTGTTGTTTGAAAATATTGACTTACAATATTTGGAATCAACCCACACTCTAATGGTGTCCCCACACTGTAAAGGTGACCCCCACACTGTAAAGGTGACTCCCACACTGTAAAGGTGACCCCCACACTGTAAAGGTGACTCCCACACTGTAAAGGTGACCCCCACACTGTAAAGGTGACCCCCACACTGTAAAGGTGACCCCACACTGTAAAGGTGACCCCACACTGTAAAGGTGACCCCCACACTGTAAAGGTGACCCCACACTGTAAAGGTGACCCCAGAAGAAATTTAATCAAACACCGATCAAAGAACCACAACCTAGAAAGATTTAATAATTGTTTTAAAAATGAATTGAATGTCCTTTTTCCTTCCGTCCTTCCAGGAGGCAGCCAGCTCCAGAGCTCTGCCCCCGTCAACATCCCGGGGTCCCTCAGTAGCTCCGCCCCCTTCAGCTCCCCGTCGCCCTCTCCACCAGTCAGAGCGCACGCCTCCCCGTTCTTCTCTGCGCACCTGTCGCAGCCCGGCCAATCGGAAAGCGGCTTCCTGGGACAATCACACGGCTCTTTAGGTATGGCTCTTGAGGACTGTGTGGGGTTGAGGTGGATTCAATTGAATCATTGAAAGCACATACAATTACTTTTTTGGTTTGGTAGTCGCCTCGCTGATTCATGGCCCGAAAATTTAGAATATGGTTGCTGATTTATGTGAGAAGTATTTTTGTATTGCATTTTCCGTGTCGATTTAAGAATTAATTGTAATAACTATCATTTGTAGATTTTAGTGATACTGATGGATGGCTGGATAGATTGCTGGATGAATTTCGCCTGTCTATTTAATAATTCATTATAATTTGTTGATTTTAGTGATACTGGCAGTCAAAAGTATTTTTGTGTTGTATTTCCCTTGTCGTTTTAATAATTAATTACAATTAGTTGATTTTAGTGATGTTGACCAAATCAAGTGTTTTTTAATGTATTTCCCTGTCGATTTAAGAATTAATTGTAATAATCTTTTATTTTAAAAAACTGGCTTCTCTATTCAGAGCTAAAATAGTCATCATTGTACTACACCACAAAACCATGTGGGTGGTCTGTGATTCCCCCGAGTTTTCCCTCTCTCCGTCTCCAGGTCTGAACGGCATGAGCAGCAGCATCTGGGAGCACTTCCCGTCCGGCCAGGGCTCCCCGGGGACGCCCCCCCCCGGGCACAGCGCTGAGGCCGCCCGCCTCCGCCAGGAGCTGGAGGACACGCAGCGGACCCTCAAGACCTGGGACCACAGCTGGAGACACAGCGCACAGGTCGGTAGGTAGAGGGGGGTGTGAGAGAGAGAGCGGAGAGAGAGCGAGAGAGAGAGCGAGAGAGAGAGCGAGCGAGCGAGAGAGAGAGAGAGAGAGAGCGAGCGAGAGAGAGAGAGAGAGCGAGAGGAGAGAGAGAGCGAGAGAGAGAGAGCGAGAGAGAGAGCGAGAGAGAGAGCGAGAGAGAGCGAGAGAGAGAGAGAGAGAGAGAGAGAGAGAGAGAGAGAGAGAATGAATGAATCCCCTGCATACTAACTAGGGATGGGACGATCACGTTTTTGTCACCGATCACCATGAGAAATATCTGCCCCACCGATCACCAATTGATCACCGATCACCGATTTCTTTTTAATTTTTTTTGCAGCTATAGCGGTCTACAGTGTATTGCTGCTATAGCCGTCTATTATAGAACAGTTTCATCCATCATGCTATGGAAATAAGTATCTCTGTGTGTTTCAATATAGGCTATATATTTTTGATCTTTACAAACTCTGGAGTTATTGGACATGTTTGGACATGCGAGTGTGAAACAATCAGCCATGCAGTAAAATGCAGATGAGCCGACTGTAAACACACACACACACACACACACACACACACACACACACACACACACACACACACACACACACACACACAGGGAATAGTGAATTATTACCACATTTATTAACAGGTTGAGAGAAAAAAACAATTATCAATTGACTTGAGACTGTTGCCAGCGCTGCAGCAGTGTGTGAGCCAGGGAACTCCTGTGAATGCAGGATCACATTACGCAGTTGGAAGTCTGCGTCTATCCACTGCGCTGTCAAACTCAGCATTGACACGGGGCTGACATCTGAGCTCCAAATGTCACTCGTAAAGCTGAATGATGACGCGTTTTCCTTCAGAAGGCCATCAATGTGCGAGTGCACTGCCTGGTGGAGCTCGGGGAGGGCAACGTCAACAAGATGCCTGCGAGATGGGAGGGTGGAGCGTGGCTCAATATGTGCCAGCAGTCGTCTGAATCCCACATCTTCAACCACGCTAAATGGCTGATCATCCAGCGCTATGAATTCCATCACTTTTTTTGTGATCGCCTTGGCTTTCCCACTATCACGGCTATATGCATGTGTGCTCTCTAAAGTGGGTTGTGTCAGCAGCCGCTGTGGTGTTTTCTCTCCTTTCTTTTTCTCGTTCTCCGCGGTCAGTTTAACAAACTCGCCATGCTGCGCTGGGTGATGGGTTTTCAGGTGTCTTATTAAATTTGCCGTGTTGAATTTTTTTACCTTGCTTCCTCCATGAGATATTTTCTCTTTGCACACATTACAGATGGCAAATGTTACATCTGTATCACACACTTTGAAGAACTCCACTGCAGACCCGCTGACATGGGCAGGGCGAGTCACTCTGTTTAGAAAGAGGCGGGGCCCCACGTGTTTTACTCGCTGGTAAAGAGATGAGCTCACGTGTTTCTCACGTGCAGGATCGGCTATGAAATCGGCAACATTAAAGCAAGATCGGCATTCTCTGATTGCGCATTTTTCTTCAAAATCGTCCGATAATGATCGGAAGCCGATCGATCGTCCCACCTCTAATACTAACTAGTGCATGGTGGTAATTTGGCAGGTCAGTGAGGTAGGAGGGGGCCTGGAAATGGTGGACTTAATGAGTGAGGAGAAGGACTTTGAATTGGATCCGTTGAGGGACAGGGGGCCAATGGAGGTTCTTAACAACACCTGATGACAACATATGATTTAATCAAAAGCTGAAAGTCAACTGACCACTTGAATATCAGTGGGGATCTGCAAGAGCGGTGATGTAGTGGTTTAACAGATCTGTCGTTCCTCCCCCCCAGACCTGGGCAGCACTTAAAGCGGACGCCGAAGAGTCGAGGGGCCGCGCCTCGCGCATCGCCATGGAGACGGAGCGGAGCCTGCAGGCGGAGGAGGAGGCGCGGGGGCAGGCCTCCCTCCTGCGGGAGGCACTGGAGGGTCTGAGGAGCGGCGAGGACCCCCACCGGGCCATCCACAGACTGCAGCTGCTGCAGCTGCTGCCACTGGAGTCGGTGCTCAGCCTACAGGCCCAGCTGTGCACCTGCCTGCAGGCCGTGGAGCAGGTTACTACCACACACACTGACAGGTTACTACTATACAGACAGGTTACTACCACACACACTGACAGGTTACTACTATACAGACAGGTTACTACCACACACACTGACAGGTTACTACTATACAGACAGGTTACTACCACACACACTGACAGGTTACTACTATACAGACAGGTTACTACCACACACACTGACAGGTTACTACTATACAGACAGGTTACTACCACACACACTGACAGGTTACTACTATACAGA
>CM051014.1:2345913-2358413 GCA_027704905.1 Muraenolepis orangiensis | reverse complement strand
CTGTCTCTCTGTGTCCGCTGGAGGCCAGAGAGCAACACTTCAACACAATCAGTCAACACACATGTACTCAAGTCAACACGCATAGTCTTTTGGAATTACAATATAATTATTATTATAATACTATATTTTTTCATATCTTGGTCCAAAAGCTTGGGTCACATGCTTAAAACCCCCGGACTATTTCAACTTAATACATCGATGTGGCTCGTCATTTTGTCAGCCATGTTTGTTTGAGTTATTTTTTAGTAATTTTTTTACATTTATAGTAATCTATTAAATATGACCATGTTTCTATCAGACAAAACATTTAACATATACAAACATGTTCATAGTTCAGAGGCGGTCATTATTATTCTCTTGCACTAATGGGACGAGTTAGCGGCCTCGCGATGGTCCATTTCAGAGGCGTGTCGCCGGTCCGTCCAGACAGTGTTCCCGTCTGGACGGACCTTTTGCTATACATCATTAAATGTATATTTTTGGAAGAAGCCGCTTGGCGTCTGGATGCGTCTGTTTTTGTTGCCTCCGCCATCGAAGACGGGGCAGAGGTTATGTTTTCACCCCTGTCTGTTGGTCTGTTAGCAGACTAAAAAAGTAACTCAAATGTTATGTACAGAATTGGACAATGGGATTGGGGATCCAGGGGACTTGGTGGCCTCTCGTTACGCTTGCTTCAGTCCCTCCAAGGAGCATTTCTCCCGCTGCCGGCGCTTCTTCAGGAAGGCCTGGGCCTCCCTCTCTCCCCTCCGGGACTCCAGCAGCTTCAGGATGCAGTCCTCTGGTGGGGGAAGACACACATTACACAACAGCTCTGACATGGCTGCTCAATGTTCAGGTCATTCATTTGGTTATATACAGCAGAAGTATTATAATATAATCGTATAATAAATATAATCACAATAGAAAATCAGTCAAGACAATCCACACCAGTTCAGATCAATAGATTAACTAAATTGAGCTCAATTGAAATGAAGTACAAAGAACAAATTAAAAGTACGGGTCGGGGTCCCAAACGGGTTAGGACCCAGTCGGAGGCGGGTCCCTAGGCCTGACGACGCACTAAAAACTTTAAGCTTAAGCTTAAGCCAGAGTTTTTGCACATTTGCCAGTAGAATCTTCAACAAACATCCATCCGTTGACCCGTGGATGTATGAGTCAATATGAATGACATAATGATCTAGATGTGATATAGAGGTCAGCGTCTCCGTACCGTTGGGCTTGGGGTGCATCAGAGGAAGGCGGATCTGTGCGGGGGGGACGTCGAGCCTGAAGGAGAACTCGTCGTCCGGCGCCATGTCGCCCGCGGCCGCCTCTTCCCCACCACCGCCGGTGACCCCCGGGACGGCCTTGATGGCCAGGAAGGCCTCCCCCTCGAAGTCGTCCGACGCCAGGGTGTCGTGGTCCAGCACTGTCACCACCAGGCAAGCCCCGGGAGCCCGGCACTGCTCCATGGACACCAGGCTGGGGGAGGGAGGGAGGGAGGGAGGGAGGGAGGGAGAGGCGGTGGTGGTGGGAGGAGGAGGATGGGGGGGGGGGGGGTGTGGTTGGAGGAGGATGGGGGGGTGGAGCAGAGAAGGTAATGGCAATCAACTAGGTTTTCATAGTCGAAGTTAAGCAGGAAATTATAGTTATTGTTGAATATAAAGTAAGGTTGTGAGTTTTCTTCACGTCCTCTAATCTCTTCCAGCCTTTCAGAGCCTGAGCTAAACCGTTCTGATTGAAGACACACCACACACACACACACACACTCAAACAGATTTGAGCGTACAATTCGAAGGCCTCGTCAAAGAGGGGGTTGAGGTCAGCGGTCCTGATGCTGGTGCACCGGGTCTCCACCTCTGGGAAGATGTGACGCGGCTCCAGACACAGCTGGACGAAAGGGTCGCTGGAGCCTGCAGTGGAGACCGAGGAAAGTCACCATGTTTTCCTATTCTTCTACAGAACAAGCTGACCTGATTCATTTATTTGCTAAATGTCCGAAGTATATGTGGATGGTGGCTGGTTGAAGCATCAAGCCTCACCTGGCCCCAGTCAGACTGATTAGAGTCTGGTTGAAGCAGCCTCACCTGGCCCCAGTCAGACTGATTAGAGTCTGGTTGAAGCAGCCTCACCTGGCCCCAGTCAGACTGATTAGAGTCTGGTTGAAGCAGCCTCACCTGGCCCCAGTCAGACTGATTAGAGTCTGGTTGAAGCAGCCTCACCTGGCCCCAGTCAGACTGATTAGAGTCTGGTTGAAGCAGCCTCACCTGGCCCCAGTCAGACTGATTAGAGTCTGGTTGAAGCAGCCTCACCTGGCCCCAGTCAGACTGATTAGAGTCTGGTTGAAGCAGCCTCACCTGTGGGTGCTTGGTAATCAGGGCCCACAGGTCTAACCAGCCTCCATCACACACTCAGGAGGAGCGCTAGCATGGACCAGCTGCTCTGTTTGCTAGCAACGACAAAACCAGATTCAATGCAATAAACCAGATTCCTCATCACCCTCCGTGTCCTTGTCATCAAGAGGAGCCCTAAAGAAGCTGGCAGGGGCTAGGCCAGAAGATGGACGTAGAAGGTGAGTTACTATAGTAAGACATGATGAATGTGTTGGTCATATAATACATATAATTGTTGTGTTTACCGTTGGAGTCCATGGGAATGAGGTTAGCGGCGTTGAGAACCTCGACCCGCAGCCGGTGGGCCGACCTCCGGTAGGAGATGAGCAGGGTGACGGCACCGTACCGCTCCCCGCTGTACACGTTCTGACACACACACACACACACACACACACACACACACACACACTAGGTACATGTGAGCCCATCACACGTGTACACTTGATCCATGGATGGATATTGTCCCTCCCTCCTGTTGGATGTAATCTAGGGAACCAACTGATTGTACTTTGACCTGAGCACTGGTTCTACTCTTGGAGGCTTGTTAAGGAAGGAAATGTAATGTATTCTTTATTATGTTATTATATATGTGTATTGTGTATATGTATGTATGTATATATTATATTATTATGGCTTGTTAGGAAGGAAATGCACATATGACTTCTGGTGACTAGTAGTTCTCTTGTCTACCTGTGTTATCTATGTTATATATATTATATATTATGTTATATGTGTATGAGTATGTATACATCAGTGGTCAGGGCCTTCAAGGTATTCAGAGAAGACCTCTTATTTTATTTTAATGAATAACATTTAAATTAAATGAATAAATGAGAATGGTATCTGTGTTGTTGATCTGTAATATAACAGTGTTATGTTGATTTGTTCGGTCTTTCTCGGTCCATGCACTACTCATTTGAGTGTTTAAAAAAAAAACAAAAAAACAATCAGATATTTTTCTGGGTTGCTGGGAAGAATATCCTTCAACCAAAGTATTCTATATCGTTGATAGAAGGCCCTGGCCCTTAAACTGAATGAGAGCGTACGTTTGGATTGACAATTTGATCAACCAATCATATATTGATTTGTAGCCAATGGGCGTATTCTTTCAGATTTCCCCACGGTTCCAGGGTACGCTAGAAGACCCGCTAGTTCACTGGCTTGAGACAGAGGATCTAGCTTAGTGCTATGTAGCAATTCATTTGAAGTGTTATTGGTTTATTACAATTATTTTGTGTATCGATCTAAGTATAGTAGAGAGTCAGCGTATGGAAGTCGGGCAAATCAGCGGTACATCACTGCTAGTCCGACGGGGGTGACCCTAGTCGGACACATTCAGGGCAAAGTCCCGGTCAATCTCTGGAGCTCTGGAGCTCGCACAAATCAGCGGTACATCGCTCTAGCTCAGTCCGACGAGGGGGCCCCATGTTGGACCCGACTCGGCAAAGTCCCGGTCCCTCTCTACAATAAACAATAAACCAGATTGGTTTATTGTTTTATTGGGCTCTTATTGGGATCATTGGTGAGTGAGACTAATTAGTCTTTGCTGGTTTTGTCTCAGCGTTGCGTCTCGTTGAGCTGGTTGTTGCGTTTTGTTTCCACACACTTGTTGACTGATTAGTTGGCTGTCTTGAGTTTGTTAAGCATTGTTGTGCATTTCAATTGAGAGTTTTAACTTGATCTTTCTTTGCATTGGTAATAGTCCTAGCTGAGTGGAGTAGGCCCTAATGGTGTGTGACCATGCAGCTACAGTACAGTCCAGTTGTGATAGACATGGTTCACTGGTATACATTATATTATTATGGCTTGTTAGGAAGGAAATGCACTTATGACTTATGGTGACTAGTAGTTGTCTTTTCGTTTTGGACAAAATCGTCTGCTAAATGATTGTTATGTAGGACTCACACGCACACACACACACTCACCTGCTCCATGACTTTCCTCTCCAGGAACCTCTCCACCAGCTGCTGACTGCTGAGGGCGTTGTACGTCAGGTGGGCCTTCAGGGTCTGAGAGAAGATCAGAGTGTGAGAAGAACAAGCTCGGTTCAGTTTGGATCAAATCCAACAGTTACCCAAGATGGACAGACGGCTGTTGAAATCATCTCCCCCCCCCCCCCCCCATCATGTGAAACACTCCTACTTAGGATATTTCTGATGTCAAATGTCAGTATAATTTTCCCTAGAAACTGCATTATGTGATACCAAAACGAACAGGTGGCAACCATTTGGTCAGACAGCCCTGAGCTTTAGAGTCTGCTCGTCTCGGTTCCCCCCCTGGTACACGTGCATGTGTGCGTGTGCGTGTGCGTGTGTGTGCGTGTGTGCGTGTGTGCGTGTGTGCGTGTGTGCGTGTGTGCGTGCTCTGAGGTTGACTCACGTTGTACTCGTCGGACTGCAGCGTCTGTAGGGTCAGCCCGTTGCCCTCGGCGTGGAAGCACTGCTCCAGACACTGAAACAACCACATAGTTTTATGTACACTTTTGAATTAATTGTTTTTTAATGAATTGATAAACGTAAATGATTAGCCGATAGGTTTCTTGCAGCAGTCCACCACCACCGTCTTAGACTTTGAAAACCCCCCTTCTATTGTGTACGTTTAATGTCTTACCTATACCTATAACTGCCGACATATCAGGGGGAAACAAGTCCTTGTACTGTATGTGCAAACTGAAATGGCAAAAATAACTGTTCATTTTGATTCAGATTCTCTTGCATTACATCCTCCCCCTCGGATCAGCGGTGAGGTGCAGGTCATGTTACGAAGTCTGAATATGACACTGAAAAGTTCCAGCTACGGTCATGATCATGAATTTAAACAGTTCAATACGAACCGGAATAATGCTCTCTTACTCTTACATATCTTAAGTCAATATCTTTTAATGTCCTGGAAGTTCAACTTAACCACAGGGACCCCAGCAGTCAACACTGAGCCAAAAGAAGAAAGTGAAACCAGTTGCTGCAGTAACCGTGTCTGCCCACAGGCGGTGCTGTTACGGACGTTTTAGACAGTGAGTTGAAGGCCCAGTGAGTCTTGACAGACCTGCAGAGTGTACAGCAGCCTCTGGGAGAAGACCATCAAGCCTTCCTGCTGTGAGTGCTGGGTGGCCACCTGGTAGAGACTCTTTACCGAGTTGGTCCACAGTGGGATCAGCAGGCTGGACACACCGTTTGGGTGAGAGAGGTTGAGTGTGAACGTGTGTGGACGAGATGGGGGCGAGATGCCAGAACGATGTGCGAAGAGGACAAGCACAATACAAATAGGCAGAGAACTGCCTCTAGTGAGACTCGTGGTATGTGCCTATATTGACATCTACTGTATATCTACATTACAATACATTAGTCATTTAGCAGACACTTTTGACAATAGGGACTTGCAATCAGGTCATTCAACAGGTAGACAAGAGAACTACAAATTACCAGAAGTCATCAGTTCATTTCCTTCCTAAGAAGCGATCATTTTACAATCAAAGTACGATCAAAGTACAATAAGTTGTCTACCTAGATTTACATCAAACAAGGGCAATAACAAATAGAAAAGCTAATTTGGGGGCCTCACGCCTGCCATGTCTATGGAAATATACTGTATGCACACTTCTATCAACCAATCAAAACATGGAATGCACACGCCCATTGTTCCCGACCACCCCTGACAGGTGGAGAGAGAGAGAGAGAGAGAGAGAGTACCTGTTAAAGTTCTCCTGGACCAGGTTCTCATTCATGTACGTCAGCTCCTTCTCCAGGAAGCCCATCAGTGGGCCGACAGCCTTCAGGCGAGACAAGAGACGGCCGAAGATGAACCAGAGGTTATGTTTTCACCCCTGTCTGTCTGTCTGTCTGTCTGTCTGTCTGTCTGTCTGTCTGTCTGTCTGTCTATATCTACTAATGTATGTACGGAATTGGACAAAACGTGGTGCTTAGCCTTAGCCTTATGGGCCAAGGAACAGCTTATTTGATTTTGGCGCAGATCCAGATTGGGATCCAGGGGACTCTTTGGTGTGGTGGAAGTAGTGCTCTACTGAGGGCCTTCTGGTTGGTTCATCATCACCCTCCCCCTCAGATCTCTGATGTCTTACATCCTCGGCGGACTTGGAGGGAATCCGCCGCCTAGTGGACATGCACTTCACGTACGTCTCAATGTCGGTATTCAGCTGAGAGAGAGAGAGAGAGAGAGAGAGAGAGAGAGAGAGAGAGAGAAAGACACACACAGAGAGAGAGACTTTATTATATCATATCTTATATTTACACACACATGTTTGTGTGATTTAATACATGGCTACCTACTCTCCCTAGTGTCTACGGAGGGTGTCCATAGATGTGGTGTCTCCCTACCTTTCTACTGAGGGTGTCCATAGCTGTGGTCTCTCCCTACCTTTCTACTGAGGGTGTCCAGGGCCGATCGAATCTCCTTCCTCAGGACGCCCTGGGCCTGCAGCAGCTGAGAGTCCAGCGTGTTGCCGAACTGGCTCTCGCCGATGACGTGATTGGTGCGTTCGCGGAGCCCCGCCCAGTTGAGCTGCGTGGGGAAGCGGGTCAGCACAGAGCGAAGGTACTCCAGGTCGTTGACCACCACACACAGCTGGGGGCCGGGAGAGAGAGACAGGGAGAGGTTCAGATTAAGATAAAGATGTACGTATATATATACACATTTGTGCGCCACAAACACACCAAATAAATGACTTAATATTAAATACATACGTTTGTGTGACTAACCAAAGACAAAACCAAAATACGCCTGTTTTGCATTTGCTGAAATGTGATGTTGAGATGTGGCAGCAGTTCCTCTAGACCACAACGAGAAGACCAAGACCGGGTCCTCTCCCATCTCTGATCTCTGACCCTGACCATCTCTGACCCTCTCCCATCTCTGATCTCTGACCCTGACCATCTCTGACCCTCTCCCATCTCTGATCTCTGACCCTGACCATCTCTGACCCTCTCCCATCTCTGATCTCTGACCCTGACCATCTCTGACCCTCTCCCATCTCTGATCTCTGACCCTGACCATCTCTGACCCTCTCCCATCTCTGATCACTGACCCTGACCATCTCTGACCCTCTCCCATCTCTGATCACTGACCCTGACCATCTCTGACCCTCTCCCATCTCTGATCACTGACCCTGACCATCTCTGACCCTCTCCCATCTCTGATCACTGACCCTGACCATCTCTGACCCTCTCCCATCTCAGTCTGGTGAACATGAGTCTCCTCTCCACTCACCATGTTGATGGCGACCCCGTGGCAGGAGCCCTCGGACAGGACCCGGACACGGCCCTTCAGGCTGCGACAGTAGGTCACCACGATCTTACACACGTCCTGACGCACACACACACATGCACACGCACACACACACACATGCACACACACACACACACACACACACATGCACACACACACACACACACACATGACAGCAAAACTAGCCATCAATTGAACATTATCTCTGACACTGACACATTGACACTCTAACACAGTTGGTTCTCAACGGCCTCTGGACAAACATGTGTGTCATTAAGTCATTAAGTAAGGACCCAAAAATAAAACATGTATTTAACCAATATTGCAGTAATGTACTTTTAAAAATATGGAGCCAACTAAAAGCTTCAACAATTGGGGCTAAACGCAATGAAATAGTGAGACATTGAAACATGAATTAACATTGAAACATGATTTAAATCCCAGGCTTCTTTCTTAAAAAATAAGGTTTGGTCTGTGTTCTGCGGCCCGCTCAAAATGCCCTCTCAAGGGTCGCGACCCACCCGTTGAGAATCACTACCCCCCACCATTAACCCTTATAGCACAGTAGTTGTGACTTCACCACAGGCACCCACCTCGGTCAGCTTGACCATGAGCATGAAGGCCTCCTCGGGGTCGGGCCAGGACAGCTGCTCCCACAGCGTGCAGATGGGCTGGACGCACGCCGCCAGGTCCACCGCCGACGAGCTGTGCTTGATGGGGGCGACGCCGGCCTGCAGGGGCTGGAGCTGGGAGACAGACGGGTGAGAGAGAGAGAGAGAGAGAGAGAGAGAGAGAGAGAGAGAGAGAGAGAGAGAGAGAGAGAGAGAGAGAGAGAGAGAGAGAGAGAGAGAGAGAGAGAGAGAGAGAGAGAGAGAGAGAGAGAGAGAGAGAGAGAGAGAGAGAGAGAGAGAGAGAGAGAGAGAGAGAGAGAGAGAGAGGATGGGAATGGAGACTAAAAGTTAGCCTAAATCCTTGTTTAGTTTTAGTGGTCATTGAAAATGCACTTTTTCAAGGACGTAGTCCCGATCAGCCAATGCTGAACGGTAACCCAGTTGCAATGTTTTGGTTGTCATCAGAACAATTGAAAGATGGTCCATTTGACCTCTGATATGCCGAAACACCTTGTGTCAATATGTGACATATTTGGCGCTCGATAAGGGACTGGATATTGAGGGGCCGAGTCTGTTTAGTCCGAGTTGACGAAATTGGACCATCGGACCATCAGACCATCCTTATACCGGCTCCACAGAAGGAATGGAGATGCAAAAGTTCTAGGACGGAGGAGTTGTACCTGGTCCACCTGCACGGCCCGCTCCACCCGGTCCAGGGTGGTGGTAAGGGCCTGGTTCAGCCAGTAAGGCAGAGCATCCCGGAACAACTCGTGGAAGTTGGTCAGCTCTATGTAGTCCCTGAAACAGCAGTTATATAATATGATATTTATATATATATATATATATATATAAATATATATTTGTAGCAGTTAAAGCCCCCACAAGCCATTAAAATGGCTTCTTGAGGGCTCCTCCCGAAGACAAGGACAGGGTGATGAGGAATCCCGTTAATTGCTGGTGAACTCTTCCTCCAGTGTGTGTGGTGGAGGCTGCTTTAACCTCTGGGCCTTGATTAACAAAGACCCACAGGTGTGCAGCCTCACCAGCCATAGAGGAATCAGTCTGACTCAGGCCTCAGGGGAGGCTGCTTCAACCAGCCACCAACCACACACACACAATATTATTATAATGTTATTAGTATAGTATATGTAGGAACTACGTATATGTGGGGAAAACCAAAAAATAAGGAAAGTGAAAATGAAAAGTCCTGCACTTTAGGATGTGACGTATATAGATGTATGAGATGGTCAGCTCTACCCTCTGGGGTTTCTTTCATGATAGACACATCGAGGTTCAACATTCAAGATCTTTATTGTCGATATAGCCGAGGTCCATATGTTGTTTTCCTACAGATTCTGACCTTCTGATCCCATCCATGTCTGTTATTCACAGTGTGTCCTTGGTGTGTTTGGTTTGTGTATCTATCTATCTATCTATCTACAGACGACCTGCTCCTACCTCTTCTGTAAGAAGGCCTTGTCCGTGTGGATGGACTGCAGGCTGAGGTACACAGGAAACAGACTGTTGGCCAACGCCGGCCCCATCTGGCCCTCCATCAGACTGAAGATCTCATGCACCTCATTGGCCAGCTGGGAGGGGAGGGGAGGGGAGGGGAGGGGAGGGAGGGAGGGAGGGGAGGGAATACAAGATACACGATACAAGAGGCTTTATTGGCCATTTGCAACAAGTACAATGGAATGCTTACTCCCCTTCACTCCCTCCCCCTCCCGCAGTATCAATTCTTAAAACAATACTATATAAAAAAATACTATATACAATAACAATTAACATAAAAAGAACAATATAGTGACGGATGATATTTACATGTTTTGAATTGTGCAAAAAGATTTAAAAGCATTTAAAGTGCCAGTAGAGCAGCAGCATCATGAGTGCAGTGCAGTAACTGTGATGAGTCCAGAAAGTCCAGCAGCATATCAAGCAGGAGAAAGGAGGAGAGACAGGACAGGGGAGAAAGGGAGAGGATACAGGAGGGAGAAGAGGAAAGGAGGGAGGAGAGGGGAGTAAGGGTCAATGAGAGGGAGTGAGGGAACGAGGGGAGAGGAAAGGAGAGAGGGGGGGGGGGATGTGACCGGATTGGGGGAGAACAGGGCATGTTTGGAGAGGAGAGGACGGTGAAGGAGAGATGAGCAGTGGCCATCAGGCTGATGGTGAATTCAGCTCCAAACCAAAGCTGTGTCTCCTACCAACAAATCCAGCTTCTGGTAGACAACAGTGAACACATCCAACTGCACGGCACTTTAGGAAGAAGGAAGAACATGGAAGGAACTATTCAAAAACAGCGCACACTTACACTATATACTACATCCTATTTAATTGTATGACTTGTATATATGCCTAACCTCAATGAGACAGTACACATACACATACATTACATTACAGTAACTAACCAAAGAGACTTTCAATAAGGTCATTCAACAGGTAGGCAAGAGAACTACTAGTCACCAGAGAACTACTAGTCACCAGAGAACTACTAGTCACCAGAGAACTACTAGTCACCAGAGAACTACTAGTCACCAGAGAACTACTAGTCACAAGATAACTACTAGTCACCAGAGAACTACTAGTCGCAAGATAACTACTAGTCACCAGAAGTCATACCTGCATTTCTTTCCTATCATTGTTCAAAAACAATGTAAGTACTATTTGCAATAGCATTTGGAAGTGACTATTCTGAGAGCATCTGCGCCCCCACCCCCATATGTTCTGTTGGTTTCACCTGACAAACACCCGGTTCCACACATTTTTGCAATTTTTCACGTCCTCTTGCACTTCCCCGATCAACCTGGCGAGGGCACCAGCAATCTCTGGCAGATCCTGGAGAACATGAAACAATATGAAAACCGTATTAAAGGGAAGAGACCATATTTCATCGTCACTACTAGAACATTAAGTCGACATAATCACCTTAGTCATTGGTTGATGTAAGCCCTTTTTGATGGTAAACCACTCCTGTGTTCCTTCCTAAGGAGGAGATGGTAACGGCAGGGTGTGAGATGGGGACACTGGCATGAATTAACATTTTAATTCACGTTTTAATTATGATTTATTCAGTATAGTATTGTATTTTTTATTGTCAAAGCTGACCTGCACGGCGTCGCTGACCTCCTCCTGCAGCTCAAACTGAGCTGGGTTCAGTTTCTGGAAGGCCTGCGTCTTACAGATCTGGACCAGAACTCTAGAGACAAAACAAGCTGTGTCTGAATCCATCGTCTCATGCTATTATCCTCACTTTGATAGGCTCCAAATGATTATCTCATCTAGGATGATACAGCAGATGATACATCATGGAGTTAACAGACTGTAGTCATCGTAGGACGAGAGAGAGAGAGAGAGAGAGAGAGAGAGAGAGAGAGAGAGAGAGAGAGAGAGAGAGAGAGACACACACACGGTGCTGTAGTGTGGTAGGTTCCTATAAAACATCCTTAGTGACAGGTCCATTGCATTGCATTACGTTATGCTGAACGTTGAACACTGAATCTAGGCTCCCCTCTAAATCGTGAACAACAGGTGTGTCTGTCTACCTGAGCAGCGTGTGCAGTCTGGGGGTGGCGGCCTGCGTGGGGGGGAAGATGTCTCTGTACTTGGACACCAGACACAGGCCGTAGCGGAGGAACTCATGCAGAGAGTCACCCAGTTCCCGTTTCTAGGGAGCAGACCGCAGAACAAAGGCAGAATGAATGTGTACCAACGGCTGTGAGTAAACAGGAAGTAACAACACCATGAAATGTCTCAACTCCGCCCGAACCTCAAGGTTGTATTTGATGGCCTATTAAAAAATGGGTCCAGTATCTAAGAATTGGCTATCAAAAAAACTATGGGATTGTTTTGTGTTGTGGATAGGGACAGTGAACCAAAGGGGTATGTATACACAGATCAGGAAGATTTATATATATATTTACGTCTGCTGGGATGCATTTAACCTTCAGCATTCCGAAGTTGGGGAATGCTCAACAAAGTCAACAGACAATAATTAACATGACACCACCCGGTCATGAGACATTTCTCAGTGAAACAGTTAAATCAAAACAAACATCAGTCTAGAAAACCCTGGAACCTAGAGGGCCCTCAGTAGAGTGCATACCTCCACTACATACATAACTTTTTGAGTTATCTTGCAGACCAACAGACCAACAGACAGACAAACAAAGCCAGGTGAAAACATAACCTCTGGTCGATCTTCACTATGAGTCGGACCTGTTTCCCAGATCCGAGTGAAGGATACCTGAACATCAGCAGTGGTACATGGGAGCCGGCCTCA
>CM051014.1:2273413-2335913 GCA_027704905.1 Muraenolepis orangiensis | reverse complement strand
CGTCACCGTGTGGGAGGAGCTTGTTGCGGAAGTGCAGGTGCATCGAGATCTATGCCGCCGTCGTCGTACCAGTAACAGTAACAGTACCAGTAACAGTAACAGTAACACGCACGGTGCCCAACCAGCGTCGTGTAACAGTGGACTGATACAGAAGACACGACACGCGCTCCATTCCTCCTCCTCCTCGCGGTCCATGTCGGCGCAGTGAAGAAGAAGAAGAGGGACTCGGTCTAAATGTCGCTGAATAAGAACAGCTCTGAGGCGGGAGGTGTCGTCATCAACAACAGCGAAAGGTAAAGAGATTAGCATCCCTCGGTGTCTCTGGTTAACATAACCTGGTTACCCAACATAACATCTCTCTAGTTAACATAACCTGTTTACCAACATAACATCTCTCTAGTTAACTGAACCTGGTTACCCAACATAACATCTCTCTAGTTAACATAACCTGTTTACAACATAACATCTCTCTAGTTAACTGAACCTGTTTACCAACATAACATCTCTAGTTAACATAACCTGTTTACCTAACGTAACATCTCTCTAGTTAACTGAACCTGTTTACCAACATAACATCTCTCTAGTTAACATAACCTGTTTACCTAACGTAACATCTCTCTAGTTAACATAACCTGTTTACCCAACATAACATCTCTCTAGTTAACATAACCTGTTTACCTAACATAACATCTCTCTAGTTAACTGAACCTGTTTACCTAACATAACATCTCTCTAGTTAACTGAACCTGTTTACCTAACATAACATCTCTCTAGTTAACATAACCTGTTTACCAACATAACATCTCTCTAGTTAACTGAACCTGGTTACCCAACATAACATCTCTCTAGTTAACATAACCTGTTTACCAACATAACATCTCTCTAGTTAACTGAACCTGTTTACCAACATAACATCTCTCTAGTTAACATAACCTGTTTACCTAACGTAACATCTCTCTAGTTAACTGAACCTGTTTACCCAACATAACATCTCTCTAGTTAACATAACCTGTTTACCTAACGTAACATCTCTCTAGTTAACATAACCTGTTTACCCAACATAACATCTCTCTAGTTAACATAACCTGTTTACCTAACATAACATCTCTCTAGTTAACTGAACCTGTTTACCTAACATCTCTCTAGTTAACTGAACCTGTTTACCTAACATAACATCTCTCTAGTTAACTGAACCTGTTTACCTAACATAACATCTCTCTAGTTAACTGAACCTGGTTACCCAACATAACATCTCTCTAGTTAACATAACCTGTTTACCTAACATAACATCTCTCTAGTTAACTGAACCTGTTTACCTAACATAACATCTCTCTAGTTAACATAACCTGTTTACCTAACATCTCTCTAGTTAACTGAACCTGTTTACCTAACATAACATCTCTCTAGTTAACTGAACCTGTTTACCTAACATAACATCTCTCTAGTTAACTGAACCTGTTTACCTAACATAACATCTCTCTAGTTAACTGAACCTGTTTACCTAACATAACATCTCTCTAGTTAACTGAACCTGTTTACCAACATAACATCTCTAGTTAACATAACCTGTTTACCTAACATAACATCTCTCTAGTTAACATAACCTGTTTACCTAACATAACATCTCTCTAGTTAACTGAACCTGTTTACCCAACATAACATCTCTCTAGTTAACTGAACCTGGTTACCCAACATAACATCTCTCTAGTTAACTGAACCTGGTTACCCAACATAACATCTCTCTAGTTAACATAACCTGTTTACCTAACATAACATCTCTCTAGTTAACTGAACCTGTTTACCTAACATAACATCTCTCTAGTTAACATAACCTGTTTACCTAACATCTCTCTAGTTAACTGAACCTGTTTACCTAACATAACATCTCTCTAGTTAACTGAACCTGTTTACCTAACATAACATCTCTCTAGTTAACTGAACCTGTTTACCTAACATAACATCTCTCTAGTTAACTGAACCTGTTTACCTAACATAACATCTCTCTAGTTAACTGAACCTGTTTACCTAACATAACATCTCTCTAGTTAACTGAACCTGTTTACCAACATAACATCTCTAGTTAACATAACCTGTTTACCTAACATAACATCTCTCTAGTTAACATAACCTGTTTACCTAACATAACATCTCTCTAGTTAACTGAACCTGTTTACCCAACATAACATCTCTCTAGTTAACTGAACCTGGTTACCCAACATAACATCTCTCTAGTTAACTGAACCTGGTTACCCAACATAACATCTCTCTAGTTAACATAACCTGTTTACCTAACATAACATCTCTCTAGTTAACTGAACCTGTTTACCTAACATAACATCTCTCTAGTTAACATAACCTGTTTACCTAACATCTCTCTAGTTAACTGAACCTGTTTACCTAACATAACATCTCTCTAGTTAACTGAACCTGTTTACCTAACATAACATCTCTCTAGTTAACTGAACCTGTTTACCTAACATAACATCTCTCTAGTTAACTGAACCTGTTTACCTAACATAACATCTCTCTAGTTAACATAACCTGTTTACCTAACATAACATCTCTCTAGTTAACTGAACCTGTTTACCTAACATAACATCTCTCTAGTTAACTGAACCTGTTTACCAACATAACATCTCTCTAGTTAACTGAACCTGTTTACCTAACATAACATCTCTCTAGTTAACTGAACCTGTTTACCAACATAACATCTCTCTAGTTAACTGAACCTGTTACAGAGCCAACGTTAACCAAACTTACCATAAACTAACCTACAATAACCTAGCCTGTTACCTAACATCTCTCTAGTTAATCTTACCTGTTACCTAACATCTCTCTAGTTAATCTTAGCTGTTACCTAACATCTCTCTAGTTAATCTAACCTGTTACCTAACATCTCTCTAGTTAATCTAACCTGTTACCTAACATCTCTCTGCTCACTACCTGATTATAGTTGTATACTTACCTTGTATATTTATACCTATAATTCTGCACATATATCATACCTAGTATAATCTTATACCTGTTTTTAGTAGTGGTGTTTTTAGGAGACTGTTTTTACATAATTAACAACTGTACATTATATATCACCAGGCACTTTACTGCAACATTTACACTCTGGTTAGATGCCAAATTCCTTTCTCTGTACTGTACTTGTGCTGTGCACTGACAATACATCAGAATCTAATCTAATCTAATCTGTGTGTGGAGGACTGAAACATATCCCCTGGGGGGGGTTCAGGCTCCTTCACCAGTGAGGGTGTTGTTTGAAGAAGCAGGTGTATAGATCTAGGACAATAAGGGCCACAGATGCAACAACCTGCCAACGCTATCGGATCATCTGAGCACATAGTCACGACGACACGTTAAATGAATAATCAACTGACTGTGGAAGCCCAGGTGTCTGGGATGTACCGGAGGAGAAGCAGAAGGCCCACGGTGCTCAGGGTTATACCTGTCTCTTGGTGTGTCCCTACGCTGTTGCGTGTGCGTGTGCGTGTGCGTGTGTGCGTGTGTGTGTGTGTGTGTGTGTGTGTGTGTGTAAGGTAGGCCTAAAAAACCAACATGATCTGCAATATTTAAACTTTTAGCAGATGCTTTTATCCAAAGCAACTTTGTTTTTCTTTCTGTGCTGCATGTCGTTCGTGAGCAGGTTTAGGGGTTTAGGTACCCTAGTACCCTGCCTCCCATATGAAAACCAAAGACCTCCGATAACATTCTGGTGTCCTGCTGAGATGAACTGACCTGACGTTTCCACCTCACCCGTTGTGTGTTCCTCCCAGCATCTTGATGAACTACGACAATGTGGAGCTGGTGTTCTGTGAGGCCGACAGCCTGCCGGAGGCCTTCAGGAAGAGCAAGAAGGGCAGCGTCTTTCTGACTCCCTACCGGGTGAGAGATGGGGGAGAAGGAGCACACATCGCACCAAACTCACCATCCTTACCATTTAGATGTTTAATGCTGTAGCTTTCATGAGGGGTCCTTACACTCCATTGGATTGTCACAAAAAACCGGGTTTGAAAATATAGCCTTCAAAGGGATCTTTTATTGTGCGAGCCAAACGATGGAGTGATATTATTTATATTTGAAGAAAAGCGTATTTATTATACATGGACTTGTTTTGCCGTGGACCCATAGCGTGTTTTTTTGCGAGGTCCATTTTAGAAACCCGTTTTCAAACCGTCAAATGAGTTTTGTTTTTTGCGACGCGACCCAAAGGTGATCTTCGTGGCCAAAGGGAAGGACGCCCTGCGCTCCTTCATGATGCCCTTCTACCTGATCAAGGGCTGTGAAATCAAGCAGCCCGTGCTGGGAGCCAACTACATCAAGGGCTTGGTGAACGCAGAGCCCGGAGGTATGACCCCCGCCCTCCTGTTCCTATTAGGGTATCATTCCCCCGCCTCCTACCTGAGGCTACAGTAGGCTGCGGACCTGCTGCATGCGTCACACAACCCTCATCGTGGGGGGGGGGGGGGACATCGCAGGAGAAGAGAAAACGTCTAGTGTAGAACTTCCAGGTGTTCTGAATGACCATTTGAAATGCCAAACCTTCTGTATTAAAGTGGACTCCTTCTGTTCCAGGTGGCTGGGAAGGTTCTGCTACGTTCAAGCTGGTCTTCGGGGCCGGCGGAGCCATCGAGTTTGGCCAGTGCATGCTGGCCACAGCTCAAGGTACGGTTACACACGGAAACCACAACCACAACAACAACACAGCAGGGGAGTTTTTGATTGATCGACGGTTCTCCAACGCTGTGACCGAGCGATGGCTCACACCACCTCCTGTCTTTTTGCACCGCAGCGGCGTCCAGAGGTCAACCGGCGGGCGCGGGCTACGGCGGTGGCGGCGGCTGCCCGTACATGGCTAACGGGGCCTACACCTTCCCACCGCCCCCCATTAACAATGGGATGTACCCGGCAGGACCCCCGCCTGGCTACTCCTACCCCAACGCCCAGCCCTCAGGTACATGCCACATGGGACATTGGGACGGGTTTCAGTGTGAATATCTATCTGAATCCAATAGGGATGATAGTGAGTGGTTATAGAACACATGTCCTCCGATTCATCCCGTGTCCAGGTGGGTTCTTCCCTCACCCCCCGGCGTTCGACGGCCCGGCTGCCTACATGCCCCCCCCTCCCTACTCCGCCCCTTTGGGTCAGCAGCCGCTGCATGTCCCCGACCTGCCCTCCACATCAGCAGGTGAGAGACTCATGCATAATAACCAGCGCCCGTTCAGGTGTCATCGAGTCGGGTGTCGATGAGGGTAGAGGAAGTACAAGTCAAGTCTCCTCTCTCTCACAGAGGTGTGATTGTGGATGCGACGTTATTTATGGTGCTGTAGGTGTGGCAATGCCCATCACTAACGCCATTAGATACACCTGTGTGCCCTGATTATAACACCTTGTGATAAAGGCCCGTACTGCCCTACAAAGACCCTAACTCGCCACAATGTCAATCTGACAAAAAGGACTTTACTTTAGTTGTACTGTTGCCCATACAAGTTCCCTTTAGGCGGATCATTGGAGATGTGGCAGTTGTTAATTAATCCACATTACTGCTTCCACGCTGGACCGTTGCAGCTTATTTGGAAGTTAAGGTGTTTTGCCTTTGATGATTGGCTCCTGACCCACACTCCCCCTTCTCCTGTCTCTCCCCCACAGCGGAGGCCAAGGCCGCAGAGGCAGCGGCCAGCGCTAGCTGTGCTACCCTCCCTCCCACACACGTCTACCTGCCGCAGGTGAGTCCTCGTTCATCCCACCGGCCACACGGTGCCGACACTACCCTGCTCCCCCCCCAGCTGGATATTCAATAGCTGCCCCACTGCTCCTAATATTAGGATGGGTTAAAGGCAGAGAAACTCTGTGTACATGTATGATTGTATGTGACCAATAGAGGATTTAATCCTCCAGATTAAGATTTAGATTAGATCCAGGTAGGCCTCGTGGATCTAACATGTGGCATTTAAACAGGCGATGTGTTCTCCCTCACGGTGCCTTCTCTCTTGTGCTCTCCTCTGTAGGACAAGCCTCCACCGTATTCCCCCCCGGAAGACAAGAAGAACCAGTAGACGAGTGTCTCACCCTCCCTCCCCATCCCCTCCTCCTCTTTCTCTTCCAGCTGCGTCTCCTCCCAGGCTAGACTAACCCTCTTCTTTCTTTCCCTCGCTAACTGGCTGCCGAATTGAGCACATAGCTCTGTTTTTGTTAGTATCAAAGGGTCTGCCATTTTTAGCATATTCTTCTTCATTCTGCCCCTGCTTTTCGTTACCGATCATTCCCTGTGTGTGTGTGTGTGTGTGTGTCTTGGGAGGTCAGCTCATCCTCTTGATGGCGGGATAACACAGTGTTAATGGAAGTCTTTGATGTGATGATATGATTGTACACAAGCGGTCAGGCCAGTATCGGGCAGGATGTCATCTCATAGTTAAGCTAGCGGTGTGATTGCCTATTAAAGCCATTCTGAAAATCAATGAATCCCACGGTGTCGTAAAGATGAAGCTTGGCCTGCCTGTCTAATTAGACTAAACTGAGTTCCTCTCCCCACCTGGGAAGAGGCCAGATGAAATGCAGTGTTTTTTTTGTTGTATAATTTATTATTAGGATGATTAATATAAAGCGTGTACAGGATTTTGAGTGTAAAGAAATATAAGATTTTATCAGTTGACATAACACTAACTGCTTTTGTTAAGATGGATGGACATTTTTAGCCGATGAATGCACGGTGAAGATGAGACTGGCATTACGCTATGGTCCTTGATCCAGGATGAGAGACGGGATTAGAACGGTACCACGGATTAGAACGGTACCACAGGCGGCGTGAGAGCAGTGTCTCGTCTAGTGTGAACGATCTAAGGAAACCCAGTATCTACGAGCTGGTCGCCCCCCCCCTACCTATTCACCGTCTCCGTATCTGTTGTTAAATGAAGACTTGTTAAAAGCTTCTCTCTGTGTTTCATCCTAAGGCGGCTGTGCTTTCCACTGACATGTCTGAGGAGTCTTTTAGAAAATAGAACTAACTCCAAAGCACCTTGAGTCTGGGCTTCTCCTTCATCTCTCTCTCTCTGTGTTGTAACCATTTTGTGTTGGGTGTTGACACCAGCCGTGTGGCTTTCCCTTTGCACTTGCAGATTGGCTGTGTCTTGGCTGTATGAATATGAATTTAAAAAGCACTGTATTTAACCTAATGTGATCTATTTTGAAGTCATGGAATAAAAACAAAGAAGGAAGCGTAATCGCAACCTAAACTGATGCATGTTTGCATCGGAGTGGATTTTATTAAAGCGATCTTGACGAAGTGAAGCACTGTGTCCTTGTTTTCCATTCATTGATGACAGCAGACCCTGATTATGGGTTAAGTCAGTGGTTCCCAACCTGGGGGCGGGGCCCGGCGTTATGACGGGGGGCCAGGCTCAATATAAATGATGCAAAACTGCAAATCTAAATAGGAACGGGTCAGGGGACTTGCTCCTATTTAGATTTGCCATGTCAGCTCTGTATTAATTACAGACAATGTTTTAAATACATTCTATAAGAGTGCAAGCAAAGGATGTCTGAAAAAAAAAAAAGTCTTGAAAGTGTCTTTATGTGGTGCTGATATGTCCTTATCTAAAAAGGGGGGGGCCCTGTAGAAAATGTTTGTGAACCACTATGAAGTGTTGACTGGAGAGTGACACAATGGTGCATTAAAAACTAGAAACATGTGGATTGTGGTTTTGAGGGGTCATTGTGACCAGTGTTGACATAACATGCTTATGTTTTTATGCCGCTGTGAATTCCCATTAAAGGTGAACCACACCTGGTCTTGGTTTTGGGCTCCCCCTTTGAGTCCTACATGGGGGTCGGTGTGGTGTGTCAGTGGTGTATGAGCAGGTAACCATACCTGCCTAGAGCTTCACCTGATGGAACACCGCTGGGGTTTTGTGGTCCCACCTTGTATTATTATTCGTCCCGCCACATTTCAACAAATAAAAGAACACAACCAATAAAATGTAACATTGTTTTTTGTTCATCCAAGCTCAAACTTCTTTATGGATCTGACCTCAGGTCATTCTGTCCACACCAGGTGGAGGCAGACAAATGCTGTAACCAACACGATGTACCTCTCATTTTCTCACTCACACTTTCCCAAAATACCTTTATTTTGGAAAAGTGTTTTAAACCAATCCGAAGGGACAACACATTTTTCACACAAAATTCTGTCAGAGGTGAGGTGCTTTTGCCAACACACACACACACACACACCAAAAAAACCATTGCTCAAACACATCCTTTGGGGCCAATGCATAAGCGTGCGCTTTGCAGGAAGCCCCCTTCACCTGTGTGTGTGTGTGTGTGTTCAGTGGGGCTCCCTGACCTTCCTACAGGGGGCTCAGGTGGAGCAGAGGGAGACGCTGACCCCCTCCCCGACCCAGCAGGCGGGGAACAGCTTGTGGGTGAAGGCGCAGTGGAAGGCGTGCAGCCGGGCGTTCCCGTCCCCGTAGAAGGTGAGCGTTCCGGCCTCGTAGTCCAGCAGCACGCCCACGCGCTTGTGACGCGGGTGGCCCGCCAGCTTCTCTTGGTGGCCGCCGTGCCAGGCGCTCAGCTGCTCCTCGTCCAGCTGCAGGCTCCAGGACAGATCGTTCATGCCCACCATGCAGCACTTGCCCTTCTCCTTGCGGGGGATGCCCTCGTAGGTCACCTGGGGAGGTCAGAACAGATACAAATTATATGGTATATAGCAACATTAAGCAAAGTTAGCATAGAGCAAAGTGCATTTGCACTTTAGCATACAGTTGCAAGAAATAGCATATAGCACCATTTGGCTTTAATTACTTTAGCATACAGCAACATTTAGCATAGAGCAACAGTTAGCATATAGCAACAACATTTAGCATATAGCAACAAATGCCTAAGCATCCATCACTGAAGGACGGGTGCTCCTCACCCCCAGGTAGGCCCAGGGCTTGGACACCTCCAGCTCCCAGTAGTGGCGTCCCCCGGAGAAGCCTTGGAAGCAGAGCACCTGCCAGGTGTGGTCGAAACGGGCCTCGTTGGACGGGACGGGCCGGGGTCCCGAGGTCAGGTGTTCCGCCCGCCGGTTCTCCTGGGACAGGAGCAGGTGGCCGTTGGCCGTGCGGGGGTCAAAGGTCAAAGAGCACCTGTCTGCTGGGGGGGGAGGGGGGTCACAGACAAGAGTTGAGGAGCAGGAGCTGAACGGCCCGGTTGTGGTTCCCAGGTCTGGAACTATATATTATTACTATAATATATAAGTATATATTATTCAGTATTTAGCACTCAAATATTTAACGTCCAGTCGGAGGAAACATCAGCGCAGTGCAACATGTGCGGACTGCATCCTTATGCTTTAATGGTTTTACTTAAGGTATATTTATGTTCAAATTCAATTATACCCATTACATTTTCTATATATCATAATAATCACATTTGGAAAAACGATGTTGTCGTCATCATCGACGTCATCATCATCATCGTCGTCATCGATCAATCAATCTATCAATACATCTCTGTATATTGATTGTCTAGCCAATGTCAAGTCTGGACCTACAAGCGTTGAGGCCTTCCTTCCCTCCAGCATGACAAGGGGTTGCCGGGCTGGGAACCACAGCCAGGACGGGCCTCTTGTCCTGGGGGAAGCCTGAGAGAGAGAGAGACATGGGGACATGGGCCAGTGTGCTTGAGGCTGGGAGATGGACAGATAACCTCTTCAGTCCAAAGCACACAGTGCACCGATGTCAGGGCTCATGTATTAGGAGGACTGGAGTCTATTTTGGATGTGAAGATCCAACAAGCGTTAGTTTTCCGTTAAACCTTCTCTTCCATGTGCTTTGGACATTTCCATTCATTTTCCCTTCTCACTTATTAACTCGCCTGTCACAGAGCTGAACAATATCAACAATAACAACAATAACACCTTAAACGAGGCACACATGGGTTTGGGTCGGTCCATGTAGACTACAGGGGGAACGAGGACCGTTGGGTGGTCCGAGAGCAGAGGTCAGAGGTAGGAACTCACCTTGTTTGTCCTGGCCCACGGCGGCGCTCACGGCCTTGTCCAGGTCCTCGGTCACCAGCTTGGCGATGCGGGACAGCACCTCGGTGACGTCGCTCAGCCGCTCCTGCAGGCCGGGCACCACCTCCACCGCCAGCTGGCTGAAGCTGGGGACCATCACCAGCGTGGACTCCTGCCCGGGAGGAGGAGACACACTTCAGCCTTTGGGGAAGAGCGCTCACAAGCAGGCGGCGCTCAACCGTTGGTGTTTCTCCGTCTATTTGAAGCGTCTATTTGCATGTAATTATATTTGACCGTGGTCGAATCACACATCATGGGGGGAATAAAAATGGAAAATGGAAGAAAAGCATGGGTTGAAAAAAAACCTTCCGTTGAAAAAGCATATTATCTTAATCACAACATGTCACCAATAGGACCAACCATGGCCCACTGGGTCAGCTAATTGAGTGGAGACTGGGTTTACACAGATGCCAGGCATACACTGTTTAGAATGAAAAAGGGGGATTTGTTGGTCAACTGGCAACCCTCAATTATAGCCTCACGTGCCAACTTAACTAGAAAGTCAATCTTCTCACATAGTCTAAGGATGTGTCCGAAATCATTCCCTCATTCCTTCCTCCCTACAGGGAGTTCAATGTAGAGCACTATAGAGCGAGTTCATCTGCAAAACACTTACGTCATTAACACAGACTGGAGTCTGCGTAAATGATGTCATTTCTGTCTTAATTAATTTCTGTCATAATTAAACGTGTCAGATCTTCATCGGTGGACGTCACTTCTTGCCCGTCTGCCATTTTTCTCTCAGCTCAATGCATGATGGGATATATGCTGGGTTAGTGACCATGGGTTGGACACTATGATGCATTGAGGAGTGCACATATATATATATATATATATATATATATATAGGGGATAATAATTTGCACTATACATTCGGACATCACTACAAAATGGCAAACTCACTCAAATGGCAAAGTGATTATGGACACAGCCATAGTCAGTCGCATTGAAATGGAAAAGATAAGCTCCAAATATCACCCATCCCCCGTCAGCGGATCTCACAAGGCAATCAGAGCTAATTGGTAACATCTGTGTGGAACCACAGACAGCCAAACAGTATAAAGCTCTGCAAGCAAGGCACCCACACAACTTCAACGCCATGGCCGTTCTCTGGGTTGGTATTGCGTTTGTCGTCGCGCTTTGGATGACCAAAGGTAAAGTATATTCTACTGCACAGCTGACATGGGTTTGTTTGGAGGAAAACATGTGAGCTTTCAATTAGTCTTTAGGTCTGTGTCATTCTACATTGAGTAGTGTTCCTTTTATTTAACTATCATTGTTGGTGAGAAGTTATGCTTACAAACTGAATTCATGTGTGAGAAATTAATTGTGTTTCAGTTTCCTCTGCCCCGTTGGAAGGAAGACATGGGAGATCTTTGGACTTTGGGAGTAAGGGATTCAAAATATTGATTTAGGTTTTTCCTGCATTTGACTTGGTAGTTAAGTTGACTATGTGTTTCACTAGACCCTGGATTACAACAACTTATTGATGCCCTGTACAGCGACTACTATGTTGTAGAAGGTATGCTCGCAAATCTTGCCTGAAGCTTTGATTCTCTTGCATTCAATGACATTTTGCAATAATGATGGGCATTTTGTGTTTCAACCAAAAGAGGATGAGTCCGCCACGCTGCCGTCCCTGGACAACGGCACGCTGCCGTCCCTGGACAACGGCACGCTGCCGTCCCTGGACAACGGCACGCTGCCGTCCCTGGACAACGGCACGCTGCCCTCGCTGGACAACGGCACGCTGCCCTCGCTGGACAACGGCACGCTGCCCTCGCTGGACAACGGCACGCTGCCCTCGCTGGACAACGGCACGCTGCCCTCGCTGGACAACGGCACGCTGCCCTCGCTGGACAACGGCACGCTGCCCTCGCTGGACAACGGCACGCTGCCCTCGCTGGACAACGGCACGCTGCCCTCGCTGGACAACGGCACGCTGCCCTCGCTGGACAACGGCACGCTGCCCTCGCTGGACAACGGCACGCTGCCCTCGCTGGACAACGGCACGCTGCCCTCGCTGGACAACGGCACGCTGCCCTCGCTGGACAACGGCACGCTGCCCTCGCTGGACAACGGCACGCTGCCCTCGCTGGACAACGGCACGCTGCCCTCGCTGGACAACGGCACGCTGCCCTCGCTGGACAACGGCACGCTGCCCTCGCTGGACAACGGCACGCTGCCCTCGCTGGACAACGGCACGCTGCCCTCGCTGGACAACGGCACGCTGCCCTCGCTGGACAACGGCACGCTGCCCTCGCTGGACAACGGCACGCTGCCCTCGCTGGACAACGGCACGCTGCCCTCGCTGGACAACGGCACGCTGCCCTCGCTGGACAACGGCACGCTGCCCTCGCTGGACAACGGCACGCTGCCCTCGCTGGACAACGGCACGCTGCCCTCGCTGGACAACGGCACGCTGCCCTCGCTGGACAACGGCACGCTGCCCTCGCTGGACAACGGCACGCTGCCCTCGCTGGACAACGGCACGCTGCCCTCGCTGGACAACGGCACGCTGCCCTCGCTGGACAACGGCACGCTGCCCTCGCTGGACAACGGCACGCTGCCCTCGCTGGACAACGGCACGCTGCCCTCGCTGGACAACGGCACGCTGCCCTCGCTGGACAACGGCACGCTGCCCTCGCTGGACAACGGCACGCTGCCCTCGCTGGACAACGGCACGCTGCCCTCGCTGGACAACGGCACGCTGCCCTCGCTGGACAACGGCACGCTGCCCTCGCTGGACAACGGCACGCTGCCCTCGCTGGACAACGGCACGCTGCCCTCGCTGGACAACGGCACGCTGCCCTCGCTGGACAACGGCACGCTGCCCTCGCTGGACAACGGCACGCTGCCCTCGCTGGACAACGGCACGCTGCCCTCGCTGGACAACGGCACGCTGCCCTCGCTGGACAACGGCACGCTGCCCTCGCTGGACAACGGCACGCTGCCCTCGCTGGACAACGGCACGCTGCCCTCGCTGGACAACGGCACGCTGCCCTCGCTGGACAACGGCACGCTGCCCTCGCTGGACAAGAAGTCATTAATGAAAGGTTGCACGAAACAAAACAAGACTATGGAAATATTTAAATTGCTTAAGGGAATCTTTAATGACAAACGTGTCAATGAAGGTAAGACGCTCCACATTTCTGACTGTTTCTAATTAATGTTTGGTAAGGTTAAGAGCCACTTACTGTCATGTTTCCTTTTACCCAACAGTGAACCTAGAGTCTGACCAAGTCAATGCTCAAGCCTCCTCAGGAAGTGACCTCAAAAAGGGCAGTCCTGGCTGGGGAGCCCCTGCCTTGGATTTCAAAGACTTTGCTGCTATGGCTAAAGTTGTAACCGGAGTTAATTCTTACGTTAAATCTAAACATGTACAGGACACCGACGGTGCCGAATGTATGTCTGAATAATAAAACTTATTAAGAACTGATTCCTATTTTGCTAAACGTGTGATTATTTTTATGACATGGGGGGTTATGACATGCTAATGCTGAATGTTAACAGAATGGCACTTAATCAGTTGGTTTCACAGGCTTTGCGCGCTACACACGTGCGCAAAGCTTGACCTAAGAGTAGAAGCCCTAACCTGTATGAGCTGTACATCTGGGAGGGTGTGGAGCTCTTGGATGTGCTGTCGGCTCTCTCTCAGCTGCTGGGCCCGCTCGTTCAGCTGCGTTAGCCGCGCTTCAGCCTCGGCGAGCGCGCCCACATTCTGCGGCTCAAAGCGATTGGTGGCTTCGTGCTTCTCGGTCAGCGCTTCCATCAGGGTGGAGAATTTGTTGTCACACCAGCGTGAGGTCTGCTCCAGGGTCACCTGTGGTGGGGTACATTCAAGTTGTTTTTGCCATTTGCAACGAGTACAATGGAACGCTTACTCGCCATTCCCTCCCGCAGTATGAGTTTCCTACACTTGATACTATGTACTTATACCATACTGGATGATATGTGAGGAATGAGCAGGTAGGGCATCGTGCTCAAGGAGGCCTATGAGCAGAAGGCAGGCCTTTGACTCCAGAGGCTGACCCTGTCGGAGCCACAGCCCGTGGATTTAAAAACGTACCTTGGCTTCGTCAATATTCTCTGTCAGTTGGCCGATACTCCTGTCAGTTTCCTCTAGGAGTTTCTCCACCTCCTCGCTCTTTCTCTTCAGCAGCAGCTGTTGTGGAGCACATGAGGATGAAGAACGAGACATTTATTGTGGCGTAATCGGAACCGGGGGGGGGGTGGAAGTAGGCTGTAATGGGTGAGAGTTAAACCAGATGCAATAAACACTTTTTGGTTTTGTTGAAGTAACTCATGGTTTCAACCACGGCCCGAGTACCTCTTGGGTCTCCCTCTCCTTCTCCAGCAACACCTTCTCGTGGGTGTTACACCGCGACACGCCGCACTCGCAGCACACGGCTTGCTTGTCCCGCTTGCAATAGTACACCAGGGGCTTTTTATGGAGGTTACACTGCCCCTGGGCGGCCCCACCAGAGTGGTCTCCGCGGGGGGCGCCGCCGCCTCTGGCCGCCTCGGCCAGGATGTTGAGGGAGACGTTCCGCTTGAGGAGGGGCCGGGGGCAGAAGACCTCGCTGCAGATGGGGCACCGCAGGTCGGCCTGGCTCTGGGTGTCCCAGTGGCGGCCGATGCACTTATCGCAGAAGGTGTGACCGCAGGGGGTGGTCGCCGGCACATGGAAGATGTCCAGGCATATGGCGCAGGTTAGATGAGGGTTCTGACCTTCGTCCATCGTGGTGGCTCACGGGATCTCAGAGAGAAAGGGGTTAAGGAAAGAAGAATAAGGTGTTTGCCCGCATTCTCCATATGCTAGATTATTATGTGTTTGTGATTATAATCCAGGGATGCCAAGTATGGTGTGTGTGTGGCTATGGACCGATTGGATATTGTCAGTTACTGTCAAAAGCATAACCAGGCTTCCATTCAAAACTAACTTTCAAATGTGTGTTTGGGACGTTTATTAATTTAGTATGCACATGTTATTTAGTTATTACACATGCTTTTCCCCCCTGACCGCTTGTGAGTACTACGTGACGTTAAACATTAACATGAACTCTAAACCTCCAACTTAAAGCTGAGAATGGGCTAACCAGACACAGCTAGCCCACATATCCATGTCAGTTTATCCTCTTGGGAACAACTCAAAACACCCAAAGACGCATGAACGGAAACCTACCAACATATAATAATACACAATACATATTTATAATTATATTGTTGTATATATTGTTCCCCTTACCAGTGCCACACATCCCCGTAAAACATCACCATCTGTGTGTATGTGTATGTGTCAGAGAGAGAGAGAGAGACACCAACAGTCCGAACGTGACGTCGCTGACGTCATACGCAACGACCACATCTGACGATCACGTGACAGACCACGTGATCGTCAGCTGCCTGCCTGCCTCCTTCTCAGATCGAAGATGGCGCTGCGCATGGTGAGCGGCGCCTCGGCACTGCGAGCGGGGACCGAGTTAGCGGTCAACAGTGTCAGGACCTTTCGGATATCGGGTAAGGTTGTGTTTTAAGGGGTAAAACGTCTGAGTGTGTGTGTGTGTGTGTGTGTGTGTGTGTGTGTGTGTGTGTGTGTGTGTGTGTGTGTGTGTGTGTGTGTGTGTGTGTGTGTGTGTGTGTGTGTGTGTGTGTGTGTGTGTGTGTGTGTGTGTGTGTGTGTGTGTGTGTGTCCAAAGCCAATGACTGTGATAAGAACGTAAACAGTGTGTAATAAACGGTATATATACAGGCCTTTAATAAACTGTAAGCCAATGGACTCCCTGTCAACACGACTTCATAGTATACTAATTATTGTATTTTGAGTGTTATGATTCCAGAATGAGGAAATGCAAAAGCAACACATGTGACTAAATAGAATAGTATATCTGATTGTATGGAGGTGTATACTGCAGGGGGGGATGGGGAGCGTTCCTATGTACTCTAATGTCACAAATGGTCAATAAGTATGTTGTATGACCACCAGCCCTGGCATGTCGGTGGGCCCCCCCGCTGGGCCCCATGCCCAACGAGGACATCGACAGCGCCAACCTGGAGTCCCTGGAGAAGTACCGGAGCTACACCCGCTACCTGAAGAAGGCTGAGGAGGAGAGGAACCGGCCCGTCTGGTGGAAGACCTACAGGCAGTACGTCCAGGGCCAGGACCCGGAGCACGGTAAGAGACCCTCACATGAGCTTGTTCCACAACTCCACAGGTTGCTGGTTCCATCCCTCCCTCCCTCCCCGGCTTCCCCATAGCCAAGTGTCGAGGTGTCCCTGAGCAAGACACCCCAAGATGTTAATGGATGCTTTTATATAGCGCTTTATCCAGAGCGCTTTACAAGTCAGGCCTCACATTCACCATTCATACACACATTCATCCACCGAGGGCGGAGACAGCCATCAAGGAGACAGCCATCAAGGAGTCAGCCATCAAGGAGACAGCCATCAAGGAGTCAGCCATCAAGGAGACAGCCAGCAGGTCAGGAGCAGTTAGGGTTAGGGGGTCTTGCTCAAGGACACCTCCACAGGTTTTGCTAGGAGGAGCCGGGAGATCGAACCAGCGACCTTCCGGTTGTAAGGCGACTGCGAAACCTCCTGAGCCGTACTGCCGCCATCCAACCCAACTTTGACATGAGACTTTGTTGTTGTCCTGTGGTCCAGGTGCAGAGCTGGTGAACATCGGACAGCCTCAGTACCGGGCCTCCCGAAAGGCGGAGGGCCGAGCAAGGAAGCGGATTGTGAAGGAGAACAAGAAGAACGTGACGCTGGAGCAGGCCACTCGGCTGGGCACCTGTGAGCTCACAATGGGTCCTATTGGGGATACTGACTGAGCGCTGGTTCTGCTCTCTGAGCGCTGGTTCTGCTCTCTCTGAGCGCTGGTTCTGCTCTTGGAGGCTTGTATACCTGTAAAATGACCTTATTGTCTTATTGCTCTGGATGGTAATGTGTTATGACATTTCTTGGCTGACATTAATTGTTTTTCCTAAATTTGTAGCCAATATATCGCTGCGTCCCCTAGTTTTAATTCAAGTGGAATTCAATTCGTTTTTATTTGCTTTAAAAATAGAGGAAGGCCGATGTATGTATTGTTTTTTCTTTTCTTTTTACAAGCCTCCATACATGGAGTGAGCTCCTCCTTATTCACCCCTGAACTCCTTCTCCGTCCACAGTTAAGATCCCCTTGGACCGAGTGCAGGAGGGCTGGGAGGAGCGCAATGCACCCTTTCACATCCGGAGGCTGGCGGAGCACTATGGCGTCTTCAGAGATCTCTTCCCCAAGGCCTACTTCCTGCCTCAGGTCACCCTGGGGGTCCACTACGCCCAGGAGGACCGCACCGCCGCAGTGTATTACGGGAACCTCCTGACGCCCACAGAGGTACGCCTCAAAGGTTGTAATTGTGTTGCTCTCCACTAGGTGGCTTCACTTTGTGCCGTTGGATGAACTTATTGGGTCAAATTTAGGGAGCCAACTTTGTACCTTTTACCTCCGCACTGGTTCTGCTCTTGGAGGTTTGTTAGGAAGGAAATGCAAATATGAAGCGTCTGCTATAAATGAATGTAAAATTGCTCACCATGGTGTTTCTGAAAAGACAGGCTTACGGGTATGTGATTAAGAGTCCAGGCATGCCAAATATTATCATCTTATGTGTCCTAATATGTGTGTGTGTAGCGATGACTCGATAAACTGATTGGTTATTGGCAGTTACTAGGGGAAAAAAGAAACCAACAACTTTGGGACAAAACCACAGCGTCCAACTTATGTTGGCGGTTGGCGGTTGCGTCATCTAGAATGGATTTCACGTTGACCTCCCTACACCCTTATCCCCGCCTTGTCCCCGCCTTGTCCCAACGTACCCACAGGCAGTGACCTACTGAACTGCTAGGAGGGCTGCCACTATCAGAACATGTCATTAGCATTACTCTATCATAACATGTCATTAACATTACTCTATCAGAACATGTCATTAACATTACACTATCATAACATGTCATTAACATTACACTATCAGAACATGTCATTAACATTACTCTATCAGAACATGTCATTAACATTACACTATCATAACATGTCATTAACATTACACTATCAGAACATGTCATTAACATTACTCTATCATAACATGTCATTAACATTACTCTATCATAACATGTCATTAACATTACTCTATCAGAACATGTCATTAGCATTACACTATCCTACTTTGCTGGACTTTCTGGACTCATTACGGTTACTGTAATGAGTCACTGTTCTGCACTGTTTTCATGCACTTAAAATGCTTTTAAATCATTTTGCACAATTTAAAGCATGTAAATATCATCTGTCACTTTATTGTTCTTTTTATGTTCCTTTTATTGTATATAGTATTTATTTATTTAATTCATACTGCGGGAGGGAATGGGGAGTAAGAGGGAGGGAATGGGGAGTAAGAGGGAGGGAATGGGGAGTAAGAGGGAGGGAATGGGGAGTAAGAGGGAGGGAATGGGGAGTAAGAGGGAGGGAATGGGGAGTAAGAGGGAGGGAATGGGAAGTAAGCGTTCCATTGGACTTGTTTCAAATGGCCAATAAAGCATCTTGTGTTGAGCAGGCCTGGTCTGCTCCCAGCGTCCGCTTCCAGGCGGAGGAGAGCTCCCTGTGGACCCTGCTGTTCACCTGCCCAGGTGAGCTCCGTCAGCCCCCCCTCATGCCCTCACAGCAGCCAGTGCTACAAGGTGTTGCTGAGTTTTACATTAGATCCAAATGTATCGTCAGTGCACAGCACAAGTACAGTACAGGGAAAACAATGTGTCATCTCACCAGAGTGTAAATGTTGCAGTAAAGTGCCTGGTGATATATAATGTACAGTTGTTGAATAATATGTAAAAACTGTCTACCAAAAAAACACTACTAAAAACGTAGGTATAAAATAACTTATAGAGTAGGTATGAGGAATTATAGGCACACACACACACACACACACACACACACACACACACACACACACACACACACACACACACACACACACACACACACACACACACACACACACACACACACACACACACACACACACACACACACACACACACACACACACACACAGTATACAAGTATTAAAGTATTAAACAGGTAGTGAGCAGGGGTACGCAGTTGTATCAACAAGATAAATGTAGATACAGCAGGGCGTGAGCTGGGGTGTGTAGTTATATCAGCAGTTGACCATTAATATACATATATCTATATAGACGTAAGTTCAGTGGTGGAGCCAAGAAAACCTGTTTTTTATTTAGAAAGTAAAACGCACCATCTGGGAAAAATGCAACAAAAGTTATTTGAGCTTTTTTGCTAATAAAGAAAAACCCTAGAGTTTTCCAACCCCTTTGGTTAATCAATCTGCTGTCTCAGCAGCTGTCTCTGTGATGGATGACACGTCCACAGTGTAGTGGTTAATCCTGTCTCTGTCTCTCATCCCCATTCATCTTAGATGAGCATCTCCTTGACAACCAGGCAGAATACGTACACTGGCTCGTGTGAGTATATCAAACTATGATATTGATAATTTTGCGATCAGTGCTACATTGAACCTTCCTATTGGATGATATTTCTGTTCAGTATCTCCTCATCGTCCACCCCAGTCTGTTGATTCCATCGGTTGTGGTCAGGGCTCCACATCAGTAGAATTGGCCAGTGGCTTGTAACTCTTCCCTGCCATTTTGTCTGGTGACCTTGTTGGTAGCAAAACATTGTAGTTTACAAAAGGCATCTGAAATAATAATAATAATAATGCCGGCTTTTATATAGCACTTCCAAATCGCTTTACAAGTCATGCCTCACATCACCCATTCACACACCGACGGAGGAGTCAGCCATCAAGGAGACGCCTCGACAGTTTTTGCTAGGAGGAGCCGGGGGATCGAACCAGCGACCTTTCGGTTATGAGGCGACCGCTCTACCTCCTGAGCTATACTGCCGCCAAATAATGAGGTCAATCCGAGTGCTGCGCTCATTGCATTGGCGTTTCCACTTCATGGGGGATTTTGGCTGGTCAACATGCTGAGTGGCCAGTGACTTTGGAGAACCACAGGCCACAGTAGCTGGTGAGACCAAAAGTGCAAGCCCTGGTGATGATGTTGTTGTGTTGCGGTGGCCGTCTCTGCAGGGGTAACATCCCAGGGGGTCGGGTCCAGTCGGGTCAGGAGTTGTGCGACTACTTGGCGCCGTTTCCCGCCAAGGGCACGGGCTTCCACCGCTACATCTACGTCCTCTTCAAGCAGGACGGCCTCGTCGACTTCCAGGAAGACGCCAGGCGTTCCCCGTGGTGAGCACTGAGGCCAAAGTCACAATACGCTTTTACAATAAGTTAGTTTTTTTTGGGAAATTTTGCTTTTCATAAACAAGGTCCGCCGATGCAGTAGAAATGCAAAACTAAAATTTGAATTGGTGCAACATGACCACAGAACAGTTGGAACTACAGCCATAGGTTTTTTTTTTAGCTGCCGAACAAACTCACAAAGCTGAATGCTGGAGGGGAGTTGATCATTGTTATTTTCATATATCTTCTCACATTGTAATGGTACAAACCTGGTGGAAAACCAGCAAAGCATTCCTTTAATCACAGTTGGTCCCAAAGCACTTTGCAGGCCACATAATACCACACCCCCACCTGGTTCTGGTCAGAGCTCAGGAGATGGCTAAACAAACAGCCAGGACAAAATGGAGAAAGTTTATACTTTGACTTGGCTTTGTTTTTTGTGTGTGTACAGCCACTCACTAGAAGATCGCACCTTCAAGACGGTGGAATTCTACCGGAAGTACCAAGACTCGATGACTCCAGCAGGTCTGGGCTTCTTCCAGTGCCAGTGGGACGAGTCAGTCACCAACACCTTCCACAACACGCTGGGTAAGCACACGCATGATAACGGAGTTCAGGCCTTTCCTTCCAGTGTTTATACATCGGGAATGGAGGATTTTACAATGAGAAATCACAAGTCTTTTCTCGGACAAGAAAAAATTAAGTATTAATTGTCCAACAGCATTGTACTACTGTATAGCTTGTGAAATAAAAGTTGTGTTAAAGAATCAAACTAGTCTTATATCAATATAATGTATTTATTAAATGTAGTGTAGATCAGACTTAAAAAGACATTTAGTGTTTTCAACAAACTCCCATTTGAGTGTAGTTTGTACTGTGTGTGTTTTCATAAGTCATGTTGAAACTTGCAGTAAGGAGAACATCCAGGATGTTTGGCTCACACTGTGGTCTCCTCCCCTCTGTAGGCATGAAGGAGCCTGTGTTTGAGTTTGAGCGGCCGCCCGTGTACCACCCTCCCCAGGTCAAGTTCCCCCACGGGCAGCCCCTACGCTACCTGGACCGCTACAGAGACGGGAAGGAGCACACATACGGCATCTACTGAGCACCGAGGAGTACAACGTCGATGACTCGCATCTCTGGAGGATATGTTAATATAATAAATTGTGGTTTTTCTTTTTACATATACAAGTGTCTGGGTTTTTAATGCGGAATTATCTGCATCACAACAAAAATCATAGTTTTATTATTAGGACAAACTGTTGCCAAGCTCCTTCCACAAAATTGTCATTGTGCTCCAGTGTGTTGGTTTTTTGTTGGTCAATACGATAAGGTGGATGAAGCTGATAGGGGGGGTTAGGTCAGGTCCTGGCAACCTCCAGCATCTCCTCCACATCCAGCAGCTTCTCCCGGGGTTTCCCCACAGCCTCGCCCCTCCTCGTCTCCTCCTGGTTGATCTTCTCCCAGTCTGAGAAGGTCACTGGCTTAACTCCTGTAACCGAGCCAATAGGAAGGAGGGTTACAACCGTGTGATCTGAAGTTCAACTGAGCCAATAGGAAGGAGGGTAACATTCTGTGTGACCTGAAGTTCAACCGAGCCAATAGGAAGGAGGGTAACATTCTGTATGACCTGAAGTTCAACTGAGCCCCTAAACTGAAATTGTAAACCGTGATTGGTATAACAATCTATGGTGGACTGGAGGTTACGTTTTTACCCGTTTGTCTGTTGGCAGGATAACGCAAAATGATGAACGGAAATGGACAAAAGGAATAGCAGCAGTACCTCTCTTGTCCAGTAAAGGGCCAATCCCCAGGGACCCGGGTTTGGCCATGGACACGTCCAGGTGTCCGGAGTTGATGTCGTCGATCACGCTAAGCGCCGTGTCAAAGCTGTTGTTCATGGTGGTGGCGATGACGCCAGTGGGGCCCGTCTTCAACCAGCCGCTACAATACAGACCTGGGGGACACACCAAAGAAACTAGTGGAACAACAGCCCTAGAGAAATGGTGCTACATGACCAGAGAACAGCCCTAGAGAACTGGTGCTACATGACCAGAGAACAGCCCTAGAGAACTGATGCTACATGACCAGAGAACAGCCCTAGAGAACTGGTGCTACATGACCAGAGAACAGCCCTAGAGAACTGGTGCTACATGACCAGAGAACAACAGCCCTAGAGAACTGGTGCTACATGACCAGAGAACAGCCCTAGAGAACTGGTGCTACATGACCAGAGAACAACAGCCCTAGAGAACTGGTGCTACATGACCAGAGAACAGCCCTAGAGAACTGGTGCTACATGACCAGAGAACAACAGCCCTAGAGAACTGGTGCTACATGACCAGAGAACAGCCCTAGAGAACTGGTGCTACATTAAGCATAACTAAATCGGTCTGTGTTGAAATACATAATCATGAGTAATAGGTGTTTCTGCTTCTGTCCTGATTGCCATGTTAGTGATGCGTGAATAGCGATGATGTGTGAGAGCTCCGATCTATGGGAGCCTCCCTAGTTCTAAGCTTTGCTACCCTGGTACCTCTGGCCTGGTCGACGCGGCCCAGTGTGTTGGGGACGATGGCCCTGCGGGGGTCAAAGGGCACCACAGGGCCGATGGGCAGGCTCCTGTAGCCGATACTGCTGATGACCAGACCGCAGTCCACCGTCTCCGCCTCAGCCGTGGTCACGGCCAGAGCGCTGTCCCCTTTACCCTACACACACAAGGCAGAAATTATAAAGATTTAATTTAACTTAACGTTGTTCCATGTCAGGAGTTTTCAAAGTGTGAGGCCTCCCCTGGGGGGCGCCAGAGAGTTAAGGGAAGCGCAGAGAAACTAATTTCACCAGAACTTGAAATAAACTAGAGGGCCCTCAGTGCATACCTCCACCACACCAAAAAGTCCCCTGGATCCCGATCAATTAACTGTTCCTTGGCGTATAAGGAATCTAACCACCAGGTTTTGTCAAATTCCGTACATAACTTCTGTAGTTATCATGCGAACAGACTCTTTGATGACTGAGGTAAATAAATAATTGAGTTTTAGAATCAATGATTTCTTAATGAATGGAGAGGTTTCTCACACCAGCGATGCCTCTGTGTGAGCAAAACAGGATGTGTGTGTGTGTCAGTTCTCTGAAGGGAGGCCCACTGTCTTAGATGGACTTTAAAAACCCTGTTGTGTCCCAAGGGGGGGCGGTGGTGAGTGATGTGCTCACCTCAAGCCTGTTCACAGCCAATCGGACGCCGGCCACTCGGACGCCGCGGGGGTCGGGCAGGACCTCCAGGGGGCTGCGGAGGAAGCGGAGGCCCCAGGAGCGTGAGGCCGCCAGCCGCCTCAGCCGCTCCTTCTCCAGGGGGACCTCCAGGGCTGTCTTCAGCATGAGCTCCGTCAGCCGCTTGCGGGGCCTGGCGACCTCTGCCGTGAACAGACACCCATACTGTATATAATCACCGGTGTGTGTACCTTTTGTGGTACAATATCTAACAAAAAAAGTTGTTGTCGATATATCGATTACTGCTGTTGTGGTTAGCTGGAGATGCTAATCCACATGACTCATCCCTTACACCCAGAGGAGTAGGAAGTACAGGGCTGGAGGAGTCCCAGTTCTCCATTAAGAACCAGGACCAAGGCCTCAGGCCTCAAGGACCCTGGGACATAAACACTGGCCGGCTTTCAGCCCCCCGTACAGACCTTCACCAGCCAGGTTCACGAACACACACACACACACACACACACACACACACACACACACACACACACACACACACACACACACACACACACACACACACACACACACACACACACACACACACACACACACACACACACACACACACACACACACACACACACACACACACACACACACACACACGAGGTTTTGTGTTGGTGTGAATATATATATAAAAATAAAAGGCTGATTAGGCGGCAAAAGGGGAACAAAATGCCTCGTTATCGGAGGAAGCCTCGAGGAGGAGGAGAACAAGAGGCATCCTCCTACCTTTAAGAGCCTCCGCGACGCCCTCGAACTCTGAGGCTACCAGGTCAGGTTTGGTGTCGGGGAGGTTCACCATCTCCCTCAGCTCCTAAATCAACCAGACATGAGGAAAACCACAGCACAGAAACGAGCATCAAGAGTCCGTGTCTGATTAGCGCTTCTGGTTTGGTGTGAAGAGTTTGGTTACTTTGAGATTTAAATTTGTATTTCAGTTTCCAAATGTTTGATACAGGCTAGTTATACTTTCACGAGAGTTTTGATTGGATGGTAGGTTTATGTGTGCTTCGTTGAAAAAGGGGACATTGTTCCCATGACCTAATTAAACCTAATTAAACTAAGGTTGATTACGCATCATCATTATTATGATTTAGCATTTTTTTCTGAGCTGTGCTCTCCCTCTATCCGAACACTGCCGAGTGTGGCGGTTCCCTTTGGAGGCGCTGTGTGCGCGGCACCTTGATGGTGAAGGCGATCTGCATGGGTCCCCTCCGGCCCACGATCAGCACCCTGCGGACCTTGCTCTCCAACAGGGCCTCCAGGGACCTCTGGGTGATGTCCGTCTTCTGCAGGGGGGACACACAGACGAGGAGGAGGAGAGGGTCAGCGGTTCATTTCACTTGTTTCAATCCTTCTAGGTTTTTCAATTTGATTTCAGTTCCTTTCAGCCCGACTATCTCAGGGCAGGAGCTCCACAGCCCACCCTCAGCAGGTCCACGGGAGACAGCAGGATTCTCGCCACGTCCAACGCCACGTTGCCCTGGCCCAGGATCACAGCCGTCTCGCAATTTAGGCCTGGGTTTAACTGAACAACAGAGGGACAAACGCCGATGGTAAATGGACCGCTTTAAAGTAGTGCTTGTCTGACCCGTGGCCACTTAAAGATCATTTTTTCACAATCAGTGCCTCACATTTACCTACATAGTCAAACACACACACGGTGGCAGTGGTGTCGACCAGGCGAGGGAACAGACTCACTAGTGCTCAGGGTTAGGGTGGTCATGCTCAGGGACACCTCGACACTAGCACGAGTCAGAGGATCAAACTGGTATCATGCTTGCTTGCTAACGGTGGTGTTAACAGAGGCTATGTAAAGTGGGGGGGGTTAATACCTCTCTGTTGCTAGGCAACCCGTTGTACCAGCCCACAAAGTCCTTGGCGGAATACACGCCTTCCAGGTCCTCGCCGGGCACCCCCATGAGCCGGTTCCCCTCCGCGCCGTAGCTCTGGACGGACACACACGTTATATATGTGTACATACATATATCTGTTTGTGGAGTGTGTGTGGTTGGTGTCTGGTTGAACAGCCTCACCTGGCCCCAGTCAGACTGATTAGAGTCTGGGGCTGCTGGGTGAGGCTGCACACCTGTTGGTCCTTGGTTATCAAGGCCCACAGGGTAATCCAGCCCTCTCTCTCTCTCTCTCTCTCTCTCTCTCTCTCTCTCTCTCTCTCTCTCTCTCTCTCTCTCTCTCTCTCTCTCTCTCTCTCTCTCCTCTCTCTCTCTCTCTCTCTCTCTCTCTCTCTCTCTCTCTCTCTCTCTCTCTCTCTCTCTCTCTCTCTCTCTCTCTCTCTCTCTCTCTCTCTCTCTCTCTCTCTCTCTCTCTCTCTCTCTCTCTCTCTCTCTCTCTCTCTCTCTCTCTCTCTCCTAATTACAAACTTCCCAATAAAGCTGATTACCCATCCCTCTGTAACCTTGTCCGTGTGGCGGGGGGGGGCCGTTATCTCCGGACACTTTTGGAAGCAGTCCAGTCATTTCCCATTAGGAGTGATAGTGGGTCTTACATCACATGCAAGGCTTTTCTACAAAAAACAAATCCCAGGGCTCCATCAAGGTTGTCCTCACCAGCACCACGGCGTGGTAGGCCTCTCTCAGCTCCTCCACGCTCACGTCCCGCCCCACGGTGACGTTGCCATAGAAACCACAGCGTGAGTGACGGGCCGTCTGTGTAAAGGTGCTGATAACGTTCTGTTGGGGGGGGGATAATGTTAGTGTGTGTGTGTGTGTGTGTGTGTGTGTGTGTGTGTGTGTGTGTGTGTGTGTGTGTGTGTGTGTGTGTGTGTGTGTGTGTGTGTGTGTGTGTGTGTGTGTGTGTGTGTGTAGTTACACAGACCTTGACCTCAGGGTGGTCCGGCGCTACGCCGAACCGAACCAGGCCAAAGGGGACAGGAAGTCGCTCGTAGATATCCACCTGCACGTCCTGGCAGCCCTGGGAGGGGGGGGGGTCGTCAAGGGGGGAAAGCACAGCTCGGTCAGACAGTTCATTAATGTTAAATCTGATCGCTTTCATTAACTTGTGTTCCGCTGTACTCAGCAGCGCCGATGGTGATGATGCCCTTCGGACGGATTACATACACCCTCCTATTAAAAACCAGCGCGGACCATGTGACCCTGTGATCATGTGACACATCCGTCTCAAGAGGTACTGGCTGCCCGACCGTAAGGTCAAACACACCCAGGCACGCTTATCACTCCATCTACATCTGTGCTATGTGAGCAGATACCCGAACCACACTATGTCCTGTGTGCCACTCACATTACGTATAGCTGAATGAAATTAAACACATTCATAGTTATACAGAGAAAGACAGATGGTAGTATTTAAATGTCATTGTAAAGGAAAGATGTGGTATGTGTGAGTCACAACCTATTTTGTCAACATGCACATGTAAACATGCACACACTAAGGTGTGTGCCAACATGCACATGTAAACATGCACACACACACTAAGGTGTGTGTGTGCATGTTTACATGTGTATGTTGACACACACTAAGGTGTGTGTCTACATGTGTATGTTGACACACACTAAGGTGTGTGTCTACATGTGTATGTTGACACACACTAAGGTGTGTGCCAACATGCACATGTAAACATGCACACACACACCTTAGGTGTGTGTGCATGTTTACATGTGTATGTTGACACACACTAAGGTGTGTGTCTACATGTGTATGTTGCACACACACACTAAGGTGTGTGTCAACATACACATGTAAACATGCACACACACACTAAGGTGTGTGTCAACATGCACATGTAAACATGCACACACACACTAAGGTGTGTGTCAACATGCACATGTAAACATGCACACACACACTAAGGTGTGTGTCAACATGCACATGTAAACATGCACACACACACTAAGGTGTGTGCCAACATACACATGTAATCATGCACACAGTTTACATGTGTATGTTGACACGTGCATGTTAACTTTGCTTTCAAAGGATATGCAGACGATGCAAATAGATATATATATAGCGCCAATTCCAATTGTTCTGAGTTAAACCCATTTAGTGAATGACACTTGCCTTGACCAGCTGCTGGGCCGTGTAGAAACCTGCAGGTCCCCCTCCAACAACACACACCTTCTGCTGTGCGACAGAGGACGCTGGCCTTGTGCAAGCTTTACAATAGGAGGTGGTTCAGCACAAGAAGGTCTGGTTTTAGTATAAACTAGTATACAAACAAAAGTGGCATGCAAGTCGCAGTAGGGGGGTCATAAGAAGCCTGTGTCTCACCAGGCGCCGTCCGTCTCCCAGAGGTCCATAGTGACCTCAGAGCTCCACACACCAGCTGGGATCTGCTGCTCATCTTCTCCTCCGGTCGCTTTAAGTCTCCATCGGCTTCCTCTGCGGGAGGGACGGGCGAATGGTCCAAGTGTGCAAAGCTTTTCGTTTGGTTGCGTCACTCAAGTCAAGAGTGTTTTACATAGAACCGAAACGGGTTAACCACACAAAACTAGTTAGTTCCGCAGCGCTAAGTAGTTGATACAGTATTTAGTCAATATTTACACCACCCGCACACTCCGTTAAGAATACACGGAGAGACTAACCGTCTTCATGCTAAACCTGACCTGTTTGACGGGTACGATGATGACGGCCATTCATTGGTTTGTTTACATGCTGCTTTAGGTGTTACGGCGAGGTGTGTCCGTACAGGAAACCCATCGATAGGTTCGTTCCGTGTTCCGTCTCCGAGTATTAATAATGACCGTCCCTCCTCAGCAGAACGGGTCCTTATTATGCAATCACCTGTTTATTACAATGTCTTTCTCTTGTGGCTCAGCGCAGAAATAATTAATGTTTGAGGGGGGGGGGGGACGACACACACACACACGATTTGGGTGTATACTTGATTGTGTTGGTAATGATCTTGTAAACCATTAAGAATATTTTACCAGCTTATACAACACTAATTCAAAAAGATAAGACAAACAGACATTTACCAATTGCAACAGATCTGCTTACTTTAATTCTACTGGATGGATTAATTAAACAGTACACTGGCTGGTTTAGGGTAAAACAAAACAAAAAATAGCATTTCCATGTTGACATCAGTGCATATACAATACAAGCCCGTTAGAATGAAGGTACATCTTGTATATTGCTTCAATGATAAGGAGCAGTCCGTCCATTCAAACCATCGATAGGGTTGACAGTCAATGGAAATATATGATCACTATTAGAACGCTCTTGCATGGCCATTGAACGACATGTAAACAGATCAGAAGTGGTGGTTCGTAGACCTGACTTCATTGGTTCTGCTCTTCAGCTGAATTCATACGGTTCATTAGTGGTGGACATCGCCGCCGACATCTGGTCAGAGGAGGACATTACACCCCCCCCCCCCAAAAAAAAGGTATCGGAATCTTCCAGAAAAACCAAGTCTTGTCAATGTGGTCCTAGTCTTCACCACTGTATGTGTGGCGTTGGCTGGGTGAGGGTGTGACTCCTGTCCCTGTAGTGGGTGCGTAGTGCCGCGTGGGCCTGCCCTGAATCCTGTCCCTCCAGCCAGTCCTGATAGAGAGTGTGCAGGACGGGGTTCAGCTCGGGGAGGCGCACCGGAAGGCCCATGTAGGCCTCCTCCATCTGCTGCACCAGGGCCTTGTCCGGCCGACCTCCGACCTCGCCCTCGGCCTGACCTCGCCCGCTCAGGCAACCTTGGGAGATAACAAGAGGAAGGATTTTAACTCCATTACACCTTGAAGCATTTCTTAATCATCTCTACCGCAGCACCAATACTAGAAAGCACTCTTAGAGTAGAGCAGTAAGCTCTAAATCTGGAGGATTGAATCATCTTTATTGGTCACAAACATGTAAACACTCACAGTGAAATGAGTTTCTCTGCATTTAACCCATCCTAGTATTAGGAGCAGCTATTGTATATACAGGGGAGCAGGGGAGGGGTCTGGTGCCTTGCTCAATGGCACCATGGCAGTGCAGGTGTTTCGGGGACTTGGACCGGCGACCTTCCGGTTCCCAGGCCAAGTCCAATCAGACTGAGATACTGCCGCCCAGCATACCTCTGCCACCACAAAAACTTAATCAAAATCTAAATCAACTGTTCCTTGGCCTAAACACAACCTCCTCCTGTAGATGTGCAGTGGAATCAGAAGCAGTCTAGTAGTGGTTAGTCAAGCCAAGTCCATTTATATTTGTATAGCCCTTAATCACAGTTGCAGTTTCAAAACGCTTCTCAGGCCACATGTTTACGAGTCCAACTCCTCTCCTAAAGGTTCCGTGTTCGAAACCCAGTCTGCACACATGCTAAATATATATATATATATATATATATACATATATACACATATATACATACACACACACAACACACACACACACATACACACACACACACACACACACACACACACACACACACACACACACACACACACACACACACACACACACACACACACACACACACACACACACACACACACACACACACACACACACACACACACACACACACACACACATACATCATATATATATATATATATATATATATATATATATATATATATATATATCAATGAAATGCACTTTGGACTTCAGGTGACGAGTTGTTGTTGATAAAAGCTTCTGCTAAATGACTGTAGTGTAGTGTAATGTAGTGTAGTGTAGTGTAGTGTAGTGTAATGTAGTGTAGTGTAGTGTAGTGTAGTGTAGTGTAATGTAATATATACAAAAGCGATTAATGGGTTGTGGACGGCGTTGGCGGCCGGTTCAGCCAACCCTCACCTCCGGGACAGGAGAGGACCTCCACCAGCTGGTAGGGCACGCGGCCCTTCTTGATGCGTTGCACCAGCGTCTGGATGTTCCGGAAGCCGTAGACGGCGGCGAAATGCAGCAGCGTCTCACCGTCGCGCTCCAACGTTACCTCCTGGAAGTCCCGGTTCCTACGGCGACCGAGGGACGGAGAGACATTGAGCAGACGAAGAGGCGACAAACTCAACCCCCGACTAATTGTGTTGCTGAAGGCGGGAATCTGCCAGCGTGTGATTGGCTATTGGGGGTGAACACAATTTCAGCAGTTACTGCTGCTTAACTTTTCGTCGTTCTTAGAGAAAGTGTCTAAAATGGTCTCTCTCTCTCTCTCTCTCTCTCTCTCTCTCTCTCTCTCTCTCTCTCTCTCTCTCTCTCTCTCTCTCTCTCTCTCTCTCTCTCTCTCTCTCTCTCTCTCTCTCTCTCTCTCTCTCTCTCCTCTCTCTCTCTCTCTCTCTCTCTCTCTCTCTCTCTCTCTCTCTCTCTCTCTCTCTCTCTCTCTCTCTCTCTCTCTCTCTCTCTCTCTCTCCTCTCCTCGACCTACCTGAGGGTCACTAGCGACCTACCTGAGGGTCACTAGCGACCTACCTGAGGGTTTTGTAGGTGATCTCCTGGACGTCCAGACCAAAGAGGTCCTTGGCTGCGTGCTTGAAGACGTGCTCCAGGAAGCCTTCCGAGGTGCGTCCTTCGTATCGGACCGGCCCCGTGTCCCCCACCTCCCCCAGCCTGCGGGACCAGACACACCCTTTGACCTCCTGACCCCTCGGCTTGCACATTAAACAGCTGTGATAGGAGGCCTCTGTGTGTGTGTGTGTGTCGATAACAATCAATAATAAAGAGGTCCTAGTATAGAAGCAGGTGTGAGTGTGTTGGCCATAACAGGCAGTTGCATTACATTAGTCATTGAGCAGACGCTTTTGACGTCCAAAGCGACTTACAATAAGGTCATTCTACAGGTAGACAAGATAACTACTAGTCAACAGAAGTCATACGTGCATTTCCTTCCTTACAAGCCATAATATTACATTATTTTTTTTGTTATATATATATATATATAGATATATATAGATATATAGATATAGAGAGATAGAGAGAGAGTACATTACATTACAATAAGGTCAACAGGTAGACAAGATAACTACTATCCACCAGAAGTCATAAGTGTATTTCCTTCCCAACAACAAGCCTCTAAGAGCAGAACCAGTGCTCAGGTAAAATTGTAAAATGTGATTCAAATTGTAACCAGCCTATCGTAACCAGCCTATTGTAACCAATCCAGTGGACTGTACCAACTGGTCCATCCATCATAGACCTGGGTTGGACACTCCCACTGTGTGATGTCACCAATGGTCAACAGACCATTGGTGGTGAAGGAGCAACTCACACGTGGTCTAGAGGAACGGAGTCCAGCTCCGTCACGGACGTCCCGCTGCGCTCAATCATATGATGGAGCTCCGCTGTAACATAGGAAACACCAACACACGTTAACTCAGAGCCCCTTCCTGGATGGAGCGTTTGATCACCGCTTCTTCTTGTTCAGTGCCCTTAAAAAAGGAACTAACACACTCGTTTACCGCCAACTTGTTAATGTTTTATTATTCAGTTCCCGGCAGGCAGGGGTTCTGTCAACTATTGACACGGGTAGATGACAGCCAAGGTATCCGGAAAATGCTTCCGTTTGTCGTAGCTCACAGTATCTGTTCTCAGTCTGGTTTACAGGAAGGAGTGTGGAGAGGGACTGATGTTGAAGAGATGAAAATGTCTCACGTAAGCACAGTACCTCAGCATGTCCAGGGTGTCACCAGGTGTGTGTGTGGAGGCAGTACCTCAGCATGTCCAGGGTGTCACCAGGTGTGTGTGTGGAGGCAGTACCTCAGCATGTCCAGGGTGTCACCAGGTGTGTGTGTGGAGGCAGTACCTCAGCATGTCCAGGGTGTCACCAGGTGTGTGTGTGGAGGCAGTACCTCAGCATGTCCAGGGTGTGACCACGTGTGTGTGTGGAGTATCTCAGGAGGTAGAGGGGCTGGTTCGATCCCCTGGCTCCTCTTAGCCAAATCACAAGACACCCTATCCCTATCCCTGCTCACTGACCAGGCGGCTGTCTCTTGCATGGCTTACACCGCCGTCGGTGTATGAATGGGTGAATGTGAAGCATAACTTGTAAAGCGTTTTCCATGAAAAGCGCTATATAAATGTAGTCCATGTACCAGTATGACCTCGTCCTTGTGATGTGTGACTGAGCAGCAAACTGGTTGGTTTATTTGGTATTTTGTTTTGGTTTCACATTAGGATGCAGAGTCCGAGGTTGTGCAAGATGAAAAAGCATGTCAGCTATTATATTGAAAGTGTCCTCTTTTCCGCTCATTTTGCCACATTTGTAAACAGGACTCCGCGTCAGGGTTTCCGTTAGCCGGTATTTACCGGTTTTTAGCGGGTAAAAATGATAAAAAAAACCGGTAATTTAAAAACCTGCCGGTCAAAATGTCCGGTAATAATGCTCATACAAAACGTATTACTAATCAGCTTTATTACTGCCCCTCCCCCCCAGACGGGTGACCCAATGAAGTGACCAATCAGCTGCCCCTCCCCCCCAGAAGGGTGACCCAATGAAGTGACCAATCAGCTGCCCCTCCCCCCCAGACGGGTGACCCAATGAAGTGACCAATCAGCTGCCCCTCCCCCCCAGACGGGTGACCCAATGAAGTGACCAATCAGCTGCCCTCTCCCCCAGACGGGTGACCCAATGAAGTGACCAATCAGCTGCCCCTCCCCCCCAGAAGGGTGACCCAATGAAGTGACCAATCAGCTGCCCCTCCCCCCCAGAAGGGTGACCGAATGAAGTGACCAATCAGCTGCCCCTCCCCCCCAGAAGGGTGACCCAATGAAGTGACCAATCAGCTGCCCCTCCCCCCCAGAAGGGTGACCCAATGAAGTGACCAATCAGCTGCCGCTCCCCCCCAGAAGGGTGACCCAATGAAGTGACCAATCAGCTGCCGCTCCTCTCATGACGTCACGCCGCCCGACGAGATGCAGGTGCAGTGATGGCCGCTCCACGGCTATGGGGCTTTAATGTTAGCGCTCCACGGCTATGGGGCTTTAATGTTAGCGCTCCACGGCTATGGGGCTTTAATGTTAGCGCTCCACGGCTATGGGGCTTTAATGTTAGCGCTCCACGGCTATGGGGCTTTAATGTTAGCGCTCCACGGCTATGGGGCTTTAATGTTAGCGCTCCACGGCTATGGGGCTTTAATGTTAGCGCTCCACGGCTATGGGGCTTTAATGTTAGCGCTCCACGGCTATGGGGCTTTAATGTTAGCGACAGCTTGCCAAGTGCTCATGTGTGAGTTCAGCGAGCTGTACCGACTGGGCCACTCGGGCCAAAGGGCCGGTGTTGTGCGCGTGTCAAGCGACCAGCAGAGAGGGGCTTCTCCCTCACATTAGACACCTTTGATTTCAGCTCGGCTCAGAGGACTTTGCCGCAATGAAATGAAGGAGAAAGCAAAAAGTTTCCTGGTAGCCTAGAGGGTGAATGTGATGCCATGTAGCCTGTGTTAAAACGGACTACAGATGTTACAATAGCCTCAATTTTTTTCGACTTGTTCGTTTTGTTGTTCATTAAATAGTCAAATTTATTTGAGGTCTTTGTCATTCTTTCGTCAATCCATATATATATATATATATATATATATATATATATATATATATAAAAAAGTTAACATGAATTTGTCCGGTAAAATTAAATCTGTCCGGACACTTGACCGGCAAGAAAAAATCCTAGCGGAAACCCTGCTCCGCGTGTGTGCATCGTATGCGTGTTGTGTGTGTGTGTCGTGTGTGCGTTGCCTGTGCATCACGTGTGTTGTGTGTGTCGTGTGTGCGTCGTGTGTGTGTCGTGTGTGTGTGCGAGAGGCGGACCTGAGGTGAGCACACAGTCCACGTCGGGGCCGTCCAGGAGGCTGCTGTAGAACTCCTCCCGCACAGCCTCCAGCTTCTTGTCGAAGCAGGGCGCCACCACCACGTGGTACACCGTCTCCGGGCTCAGCTTCTGATGGCAGGAGAAGAACACATCGATCCAAACAAACCCTTATAACTCCAAAGGCTTGAGATTTAGGTCTCAAGGCCCCCAGTTATGACAACGCACTGGTTTTATTGTACCATGTCAGTTTTTACTGATAAGAAATACTCCTACTACCTACTAATAAAGAGACAACACAAGCACAAGGTATTTGATGGAACCACTATTGGTTATTGATATATGTTCGTAGTTACTAGTACCACTAGTAACACCGGTGAAACGGCGGGGAACCAGTGATAACTCACTAATTACTTAATAACGCACCAGCACCAATTGTATAATTGTTGTAACAATTAGAAGTAGAGGACCCTCAGTAGAGCGCATAGCTCCACCCCTCCAAGAAGTCCCCTGGATTCTGGATCTGCTCCAAAATCAAATCAACTGTCCCTTAGTCCATAAGTAATCTAATCACAGAGTTTTGTCAAACATAAAAAACAGGGCCCGAAACATAACATCCGTCCTCTGCCCTATCCCCGATGACGGAGCTAATCATTGACTAATGAAGCTGTGCCACCCTTGTATATTTGTGATAAGACTTTCAAGGTTTAAATATTACAGCCATGGCGGCAGTGATGCTGTGAAAAGGGCCTCTGTCCCCACCCCTCCTAGTACACTTGTTTTGGCTCATACTCGGGCCAGTTAATCGTGTGTGTGTGTGTGTGTGTGTGTGTGTGACACTAGTACGTGTAGTTTGTGTTGTGGGTAACAAATGTACTTGTAGACAAATGCTCCTGGTTGTAAAACGCAGGCCAATGTAATTTCACAATAACGTAACTCAAAGTGTGTATATTTGTGTGTGTGTGTGTGTGTGTGTGTGTGTGTGTGTGTGTGTGTGTGTGTGTGTGTGTGTGTGTGTGTGTGTGTGTGTGTGTGTGTGTGTGTGTGTGTGTGTGTGTGTGTGTGTGTGTGTGTGTGTGTGTGTGTGTGTGTGTCGGCTACCTGCTGCCCTGTGAGGTAGTCTTTTACCAGGCGTCCCGTGATCTGCTGAGGAGACCTGGCGGTGCAGATGTGGGGCGTGACCACACTGCCCAGCACGCGCTCTGCATACCGGATCCAACCTACACACACACACACACTTTGAGTTACATTGTTGTGAAATTACGTTTGCCTGCGTTTTACAACCAGGAGCATTTGTCTGCAAGTATATTTGTTACCCACTACACGTACTAGACACACACACACACACACACACACACACACACACACACACACACACACACACACACACACACACACACACACACACACACACACACACACACACACACACACACACACACACACACACACACACACACACACACACACACACCCACCCACACCCCCACCCCCCCCCCCCCCCGCCGGAAAGATGAAGGAGAAAACCCAACACTTTGATCATCCTCTTAAACCATACGTCATATATTTAGAGAGTTCCTGATAAAATAGAGGTTAAAAAATATAAACAGAGGAGTGTATGAATGGGGGAGGGAGGTGTGTGTGTGTGTGTGTGTGTGTGTTGCTGGTATCTCTAACTGAGGGTGGGGAGTGAACACAGCATATCTATCTGTAGCCAACAGCTTTTTCTCTCTTGGTCTTCGTCATATCTCTTCTTGGTAAAGCCTGTACTTTAAAGCACACGCCTCACACAGGTTTCCCACGTTCAGAGAGGCCGAGGCCGAGGCCGGGCCTCTACTCTGTTTACCAGGCGCTCAGCGCGCTAAGCTCTGGATTTCCCGTCAGTTACCCACAACAGAAAGAAGGGCGTAGGTTAAAGCTGTTAAAAACATCTGCATCTTCTCTGCATGAAGTAGACGCGCCACTTCCTTCCTGTGTGGGAATCCTGTTTATCATTTTGTTTTATATATATATATATATATATATGTATATATACATACATATGTATTAAAAAGTCACTTTGAATGTCTCTATAATGAGGAAAAAGGTGCAACACCAACCTTTTACATCCGAAAATACATTCCTTTGACCGTCTCAACCTGGAGATTCCATCCCCGTGAGGTGGGATGACATCAGAGGGGTGTGTGTGTGTGTGTGTGTGTGTGTGTGTGTGTGTGTGTGTGTGTGTGTGTGTGTGTGTGTGTGTGTGTGTGTGTGTGTGTGTGTGTGTGTGTGTGTGTGTGTGTGTGTGTGTGTGTGTGTGTGTGTGTGTGTGTGTCCCCTACCCGGGCAGGAGGAGGTGAACATGGGCAGAGCCTGGGCGTCATGGTGCCTCCGGCGGTACCGCTGGACAAACTCCCGCTGGCTCTCCAGGATGCTGAAGCCGGCGGCCACCGTGGTGTCCAACACGTACCGCACACCTACCGGAAACACAACATAACATCAAACATAACAAGTTATCTTGTCTTGACAGTCGGTTAGTTAAAGAGTTAACAGACATGACAAACAGAGGTGAAAACCTAACCTGTTTTAACCTCCACCATCGAAAAGATGGGGAGGTGCTATATCGTAATAACGATATATATCATTACATACGCACATCGTTAAAACAGATATTAAAAGGACATACAGTATACTTTAGGACAGAAGGTCTTGGCCGTATGGGCCCCCAGGTCCTCCTTCTAGAACTCACCCAGGCCCTTAAGGAACCCACACAGCTTGCGGGTGGCCTCGCCGATGTCCAGGCCGAACTTCACGGCGAAGAACGGCAAGGACTGAGGACACAGAGAGACCACGATCACCTTGTGTAGGGCCGCGTCGCACCGCTGGAACGACCACAGGGAAACGAGGACGAGGTGAGAGGAGGGTGTTCATTAGATCACCGCTTATAGTGCCGCTAAATGATCCACTTCATATTTCCCGCTCAGCGCCGGAACAAGTCATTCCCGCGCTGGAATGGCTATCGTCATTACATCAGTTATACACAAAACATTGTTAATTCATGAGCAATCAGTACCAACACGAACACATCTCTAGATATATATATATATATATATATATCTTTTTTTTGTTTTACTGAATACGGTAACAACACACAAACTACTAGTATGGTAACACTACGGCTTGAGTTCAATCGGCCCTTTAACAGAAGCTACCATCGCATGGTACGCTATAACTGTTCCGTGGCTCATAAGTCATAAGTCATAAGTCATCTGACCGTTTCCATACATGCTTTTTGAGTTATCTTTCTAACAAACAAACAGGGGTGTAAACATAACCTCCTCCCATCTTCCATGGTGGAGTTAACACTATAGCTCATTAAATACATTAATAACGGGCCATTCCATTTAAAGCCACGCCAGTGTCCATGCCGTGGCTCTCAGACATACCCAAACGGAGCTCCTAGTTGTGTTCTAGTTGTGTTAAACCCCCCCGGTCACCTTGTTGAGGGCCAGAACGCGGTCAATCTCCTCCAAGTTCTGTTGGGAGATCTTCAGGCTCTCCTCCTCGGACACGCAGCCGTCACACGAGAGGCAGGCGCTCAGCAGCAGCTGGGAGCCGTCACTCACCTGCAGCGTGGCGTGAGAGAGGAGAGACAGGTGAGAGAGGAGAGACGGGTGAGAGAGGAGAGACGGGTGAGAGGTGAGACAGACAGAGACAGTGAAGCCGTGTATTCACCTCAAGACACACTCCACTCATACAGATAGAAACTACACCTCCGCAACACCTAAAAGTCCCCTGTAATCTAACCACACCAAATTTCGTCCAATTCTGTACATAACTTTTTGAGTGATCTTGTCAACAACAAACAAACAAACAAACAAACAAAAACATAACCTCCAGCTAGCAAAACAAAACTGTTAAATAAAAAAAGTTGAATACTTAAGCGGTTATTACCTCTCCGTTGGCTTCATGGCGCTCCTTGGCAGGGGCCAAGCCTTCCTCGCTTTTCTTGTTGCACTGCAGTGATCATCGTAACGATTGGTCACCAAAACACATGAATCTTGAATATGGATGAATGCGAAACTGCGACGCGTGTCACCTGTTTGGTACAATTCTCGCACTTCTCCTTACGCGGCGTTCTGGTGACCTCAGACATGGCGTCCCCCTCCCCTGGGCTCACAGCTCTCTGTGAATTGAGAAACACACACACACAATAAGCCTTATACACACATTGCCGCCCACCACACACAGCTGCCGCCCACCACACACACACACACACACACACACACACACACACACACACACACACACACACACACACACACACACACACACACACACACACACACACACACACACACACACACACACACACACACACACACACACACACACACACACACACACACACACACTTTCCTTCTCTTCGCTGTGTTACTGTTGGAACAGTGAAGCACCCTGCTGTGGACCCAGAGGACAACCACCCAGTCCATTATCTGAACACCACCCAGCCGCTTTATAGAGGACCTGCGGCTTGTGACTGAAGGCGCCGAACAGAGAAAGCGGTGTCCTGCCCTCCTCCTCCTCCTCCTCCTCCCCCCCCCCCCTCCTCCTCACAACTGAATGACTCAGTGTAATAATTACACAGTGGCCCGGGGGGCAAGAGTGTGCAGTATTTACATCACACTATGGGCCAAGACAAGGGACTGACGTCAATTGCTGGTGTGTGTGTGTGTGTGTGTGTGTGTGTGTGTGTGTGTGTGTGTGTGTGTGTGTGTGTGTGTAACGCGTAGGGTAACACTGCAGCACATGGGTCATTATACAGCCTGCAAGGCATCGAGTCCAAGGGACAAGGCGCAATAGATGTAGGAATGCAAAAACGTTACCTGCCAATTATAATTATATATATATATATATATTATATATATATTATATATATATATATATATATATATATATATATATATATATAATATATATATATATATAATATATATATATATATGTGTGTGTGTAAGGAAAACCGGCACCTTCACTACCATAGTCACACCACAGCCATATCATCAGTCTTTGTGGTGAGACGCGGTCACAATGAAGGCGTCTGGTGTGTCAAAGCGCCGTGTGTGTGTGTGTGTGTGTGTGTGTGTGTGTGTGTGTGTGTGTGTGTGTGTGTGTGTGTGTGTGTGTGTGTTGCATTCACATTCGAAACGAATGTGAATGCAACACAATGGAGGAGTCAGGAGCTCACCTGCTGCCTTTGGAGGATCTCCCTTTGGCCCAGAGAAGCGCACTAGTGAAGTGAAGGAGAGACATGAGTCACTGGTCAGGAGGTCAGTGCCACCACCACCATCATCACACCGGAGTGACACTCAATAGGCCACCCCATAGAAGCCACAACGTCAAGTCACACACTTGTGGATCGCGTCGCGATGTCCTTCACAACCTCTGTGAGGAGGAGGAGGAGGAGGAGCGTGAAGAAGAACTCCGTCTCTTTGGATCTGGATTTGGATCTGGTTTTGGTTCTGGTTCTGGATCTGGTTCTGAGAAGGGGGGGGGGGGTTGGCTCAGCTGCACGTACGAGCCCTCGACTCCATTGTTGTGTGTGTGTGCCACCGGCGCGTCAAGGCCAGGGCGCATGCGCGAAACCCAGAACAGAAAGCGACCGCACCGCAAAACACACACCATTTAAATTAAATTAAATTAATTAATTTGTTTAATTTATAATTCATTAAAAAAAAGTGATTCAAGCATGGGGGTTGTTGTTGTTTTAACAGATTGCTCGGTTGTTTTTGGTGCAATAGTTAGTCATTGTATTTATAGTACTCTATTCCGATTGGACGCGCTGTGGTCCAATGGGAGTCGTGGCACCCCGGAAAGAGGAAGCAGCTCCCATCTCATGCAGGAGGGCACTTCCTCATCACTTCACTGTCAATGGTTTCCTGTTGTACTTCTGTTGTTCTTTTACAGCTTCTGCGTGACGACTAAGCAGCGTTCGTTTATTTGTTATACAATTTAAAGGCTGTACGGTAGGTAAACAATGCAGAATGCACATGCAGAGTGTGTGTGTGTGTGTGTGTGTGTGTGTGTGTGTGTGTGTGTGTGTGTGTGTGTGTGTGTGTGTGTGTGTGTGTGTGTGTGTGTGTGTGTGTGTGTGTGTGTGTGTGTGTGTGTGTGTGTGTGTGTGAGAGAGAGAGAGAGAGAGTGGGGCTAGGATAGTTGGTTGTTTCCTCATCATCCATTTCTAGGGAAATGTAGATATTGATCTACTTACTGTCTGCCCAAGCTGTAATAGTCATATCTAGTCAATGTTAAAACTGAATGTAGACTTAAATCAAGTCAAGTCAAGTCAAGTTTATTGTCACTTCACAGTTTACAGTTTAGTATAAAGCAGTGATGTGAAATTCTTGTGTGCAATACCCGACGACAGACAGCAGTTATAAAATAAGATAAAATAAAAATAAAAATAGATAAAAAATAGAATAAAAAATAGAATAAAGAATATCAAATAAAAATAAAAAATGCAATTTATAAAATGCAAAATCAGCACAGAAAAGAGCAATATATATATATAAATCAATGTAATAAAATATACATTGTTATATGTTATACGCCCTTGTTCAGCAGCCTGATGGCCTGACTGTGGAAGCTATCTCTAAGCCTATTTGTACGACACTTGATACTGCGGTATCGCCTGCCTGATGGTAATAGTGAGTAAAGTTCGTGGCTGGGGTGGGCATTGTCTTTTATAATTCTTTTGGCCTTGGCCACGCACCGCTGGTTGTAAATCCTAGAGGTAAGTGTCTGTGTGCGCACACATTTAGTAGTTGATGTGAAGCAACTGCCCTAGATTGGTTATAGTCATATCTAATACTATATGTTATGCTCAGCAATTTCCTTCATGTGTTCATCAATATTTTCGCATGTGTGTGTGAGAGCATGAGCCTAACACACATATGTCCTACACATGGTCCTCCTCATCAGGACCTTCAGATGGGCTACATGACGGTGGAGGAGCACAGCTCCAACACGCTCCACCTCAAGAGATGCCCCGGAATGCGCTCCTGGTCCCTCCTCGTCGGTGAGCACTCCGCAGGAATATTTAATCCACATGATAATACATACTAATAATAATAATACATAATAATACCATATTATAGATAATGTCTGATTGTCGATCAGTAACGGACTGCTTTTTATATAGCGCTTTTATCCAAAGCGCTTTACAAGTCATGCCTCACATTCACCCGTTCATACACACACTCAACCACCGACGGTGGAGTCAGCCATCAAGGAGACAGCCAGCAGGTCAGGAGCAGTTAGGGTTAGGGGGTCTTGCTCAAGGAGGCCTCCTGTGTCTCTCTTTCATCTTGTTGTGTCTGATCTCTTGTCATTTTGAATGTTCTCCTGTCAGGCATCACATCCATTGGGTTGGCCGCAGCGTACTACAGCTCAGGTAAACACACCTCATGGTCATCATAGGCTCTAAGGTATATTCAGGGTGTGGTGTGTGTGTGTGTGTGACTACTGCGTAGCTACTGTCTCACTCCATCATCACCATCATCATCGTCATCATCGTCACGTTCATCTACATTCTTCACAGCTACAGTGTGACAACTAGGGGGTGTAGAAGAAAAACCATTCACATAAGAATTGTGATTCAGAATTGATTCACACAACTTCCAAAAATATATCGATATTTTTGATTCTGTTTGCCTTGGGTTTGCCTTCTGTCTGTTCACTTTATTGTTCAGTTGATGTCACTTTTTCATCCTGAAGTGCATAATATATGTGCCGAATCAGAAATGGAGAATCCAATCCTGAGATAAACCAAAGATTCCCAGCCCTGGTGACTCCTGCCCAGCCCTAACTCACGAGCGCTCCCCTTGTGCTGTGACACCACAGACAGCGTCCTGTGGAAGCTCTTCTACGTCACCGGCTGCCTGTTCGTGGCCATTCAGAACATGGAGGAGTGGGAGGAAGCCGTGTTCGACAAGGACAAAAGCCGCATCGAGCTCAAGACGTTCAGTCTGTACGCCCTTGTCCTCACCTTGTGGAGGAGAGGGCATGAGACGGGTGAGGGCAACACATATACTATCATAATAATAATAATAATAATCATAATAATATTAATAATGAAGATGTCCTTATTCGTTGCCAGTGGTGTTGGACCTGGGCCACCTGCGTGACGTCAGTGTCCAGGAGGAGAAGGTGCGGTACCTGGGACGTGGCTACGTCCTGGTGCTCCGACTGGCCACCGGCTTCTCCTACCCCGTGACGCAGAGTGCTACCATAGGGGGGCGCAGGTGAGTCGCTGGGACGTGGTGGTGCTGTGGTCTGATGCAGAAGGACTATGTTGTAGGACGAGAGAATCTAGGGCGTCAACGTGTTGTACTTACTGTACTGGGTCGGCTCTCGGAGGCTTGTTACAAAGGAAATGCACTTATGACTTCTGGTGACTCTTGCCTACCTATGTTGAATGACCTTATTGTAAGTCGCTTTGGCCAAATAAATGTCTGTTAAATCACTGTAATGTAATGATGAGGAGATGTTAAATACTTGTTCACTAGCACAGTGTGTACCCCTTAAGTGTTCTGGCAAAATTAAAAGGCATTCCATGGGAATGTGGATTTATAATAGTCACACACATTATACACACTTCTGTATACTGTGTGCACTTACAAAGTATTAACTAAATGAACGTTAAAATAAGTAAACGATTATAAGGGCTCTTTATGTAATGTACCATGTTGTGCTCAAGCAGTACGTGTTATACTACAGTGTTGGATAGATTTACACCTGCCTTGTCCTGTTCTATGTTTAGATCAGGTTCATGCGTAAAAGGATTAAGTAAACATTTGTGGTTTGGCTCCAAATGTGGTCTGTCTAATTTGTATTTATTTTGGCAGTAAATGTACAAATCAGACATGAAAATGTACCTATTCTCTATTTGTATCATTTGAATGCAAATGCATTTTTGTATCCAGTACTCAATAGACTGTGGGATCGATGTAGTGAGGGAGGTTTAGTTACAAGACCCACAAACATACGTCAGGTTAACCTGAAACTGGAATCTCTCTCTCTCGCTCTTCCCCCCCCCCTCTCGCTCTCTCTCTCTCTCAGTGATGTGGAGGCGGTGGGGGCCTTGCTGAAACGTTTCCTGGGTCTGGAGGAGCTCCAGAGACGCTTACAGCAGGAGGAGGACGCCTTCGTAGAGGAGGAAGGTGATGAAGAGGAGGACCACAGCAGCGACTCACAGGATGAGCCCTTGATCGCTCAATAACAACAAAATAACGTGCCAGTGTTTCCGTAGTGACATGGTTTAATAAGACGCAAATCTGTTACAAATGCTTAAAGGCTCTCTCTCTCTCTCTCTCTCTCTCTCTCTCTCTCTCTCTCTCTCTCTCTCTCTCTCTCTCTCTCTCTCTCTCTCTCTCTCTCTCTCTCTCTCTCTCTCTCTCTCTCTCTCTCTCTCTCTCTCTCTCTCTCTCTCTCTCTCTCTCTCTCTCTCTCTCTCTCTCTCTCTCTCTCTCTCTCTCTCTCTCTCTCTCTCTCTCTCTCTCTCTCTCTCTCTCTCTCTCTCTCTCTCTCTCTCTCGTTCCTCTAATTCCAGTTTTTAAAGGTCTCTCGTGGCGGTGAGGTGACTCGGTCGTGTCTGTGCCTTTCTGTAATGCATGTTGATCTGGGCATTAAGTGTTTCCCACAGTAAAACGGACCACCCAGTAGATAATCACCCGTCTGCATGTTTATATACAACAACAACAACCCATGGCTGAAGTGCCTGTAAACTGTAATCCACCATGACGGATCTGCCTGACTCGGTCTGCCAGTGATTTGTATTTAACTTCTTTATTTTGTAAGGAAAAGATTGCGTGTGTGTGTGCATGTGCGCTTTTTGTGTGCGCACATATTTATTTAGGAACTTTTTGTTCCGAACCAAAGAATCAAGTGAACTCAGGATAAATACCCACAAACCACCACAAAAAGTGAATTAATATTCATCGGTTTATCACAGAGTGCTTCAAATAATCCTTTAAGTTGCATTTTGCAGCTAGATTTTTTTTTTACACTTTGATTTTGTCAGTCTTTTAGTACAATTAAATAAAATGTTTTTTTCTAAGTAAAAGATCTCCCTCTGTGACTCCATCAATGATGACTAATCATGTTCAACATGTGTTTGGCAACCAAATACATGGGGGTGCCACCCCAGTCCTCCCCAACGTCCGTGCCGGACCCAGGGCCTGCAGAGGGGGGCCCCTGCTCACTGCGGGGGCCCCGTCTCCGACAGACAGGCGCCGATCTCCTCTGAGATCCGGCGTAGGGGCCCCGTCACGGGGCTGACGTGCTGCTCCATCCACTCCTGGGCGGTGGAGTCCGGGAAGAGACGCACCATCTCCTCCCGGGCCTCGGCCGCTCTCTCCTCCACCGCATTCAGCAGCCTGGAGGAGGAGGGAGAGAGAGAGAGAGAGAGACAGACAGACAAAGGGGAGGGGGGGGGGGAAGAGAGACAAAGAGTAGGATTGAGTCGGAAAGCCTAGATCGCCTTTGGTATATTTAGCTCAGTCCAAGTCAATTGGGCAAAACATCAGATTTTGCGACAGGGAAGAAGACATTTGGTTTACGTGTCTGCTTGACTCTGGATCTGCATGCAGATGAGAGGGTTAACAGCCCTCCTCTGGCGGTGGTAAGGGCTGAACCATCCTCTCACAAACCTGCCACAACAACAAGATAGGATTGAACTATTTTTGTTCCTTTTTTCTTTTTTCGGAGCATTGACGTCATTGTCCTGAATCGGATCATCGGATTATGTGTTTTTTTTGGATGGCAATGTGATTTTTTTTTTTCACAACGCATTTTCTGAAACAATAGATGTACTCTCTTAAATTAGACCATGACGGAGTGTGGCGTTTCCTCTTTTGCAAAACATCACCGAAACTGTTTTTTTTATTACAGAAGTTACGCTTACTAGGTCAACACCAAACTTTCAATTGTATCAAACAATTGTATAGTCACTGAATACCCTGTTCTACTCCATCATTCCTCACTATACTTCTTCATCAAATGCAATCATATTTTAGTGTATTTACATTATCATGCAGACCTAGGTGAAGCCTCTGACTTCCTTAGCCAGCGAGGCGTTATGAATAAGACTTCTTGAAAGGTTCCCTCACATGTTGCTTTCAAAATTGCGCACTTCCTCCGAGTCCAACAGCTGCGCCAACTCCACAATCAGCATGGCGAGCCTCCTCCCCAGAAAGAGCGAGTCAGCCTCGGAGGTCCTGGCAAAGCAGCAACATGGCGTACGTCAACACAACTCCAACCAAAAGAAAAACATCTCCACCGTGAGGAAGGGTAGCAGGGTAGAGCTCACCTCTCGAGAGCGTCCACCTCCACGGAGGCGAGGCCCAGGCTCTGAGCCGCCTCGGCCCGCACCTCAGGGCCGAAGTGTCCCCGGACGAGGGTCCGGAGGCAGGCCACCAGCGAGGGCAGCGCCACGGGCATCAGCTCGCACAGCACCGACATGTGGTCGTACCTGGGCAATGGAGGGGAAAACTGTTGAACAACAAACTAAACCCACTTGCTTGGATTGTTTTAAAATAGTGATCCTGTAAGTGGTACAGAAGACATTGAAACAGGAATGGACGTATAACCTAATCTTCCATTAGATCAGACATGCACCAGGAGGACTCAATAAACTTCCAAATCGCTGGTCGTTCTCGGAGCACCACTCATATCCCTCATGTTTCACTGGGTTACTAACAGGATTACAGTTACTCATCTTATTTTCAACATTTTTTTGTGTTTTCCTATTTAATTTTTTTTATTTAAAGTAAATCAATATCATTATTTACGATACCACTCAAAAATGGATAAACGGCTTCAGCTAAACTCAAAGAGTCCAGGACCGGAGGAGAGCAGGGCTTCTACTGGTCTGGGGTTCTTGTAGATCTGCCAACCAGCCAGAGGGGGGCGCCTATGAGCCTCACACCTATCGAGGTGGCTCTTTCAAGTAGGCAATCAGTTCCCTCCCCTCCCCTCCTCCCCTCCCTCCCCTTCCCCTCCCCCTCCTCCCTCTGACCTCCCCCTCCCCTCCTCCCTCTCACCTCCCCTCCCCCTCCCCCCTCCTCCTCCCTCCCTCTCCCTCTCACCTCCCCTCCCTCTCCTCCCCCCTCTCACCTCTGCCAGCCGGTGAGGGCGATGCCCAGCAGACGGAGGCCCGGGGGGAGGGCCTGCACCACCTTCAGCCACTGCAGGTGGTTGTCCACGTGTCTCTGGGTGGGGGTGACGCTGGAGTGCACGCTGGTGGAGCCTTTGAAGGCGCTGGCCGCCCACAGGTCGGTCAGCCCTGCACCGCCGTACTTCTCCAGCAGGGACACTTGAGGGGACAGGGGGGGGGGGGTGCTAGCATACATTTTATGCTAAACGTTTGCCGTTTAGCATAGCGATATGGAAAATATTCAAGATTTTTTTTTGTTATTGCAAAATGCAATAAGTGCAATGGATGCTTTCTCCCCATTCCCTTTTGCAATATAAATTTACTACAATTTAACACTTTATACTTTACTACAAAAATGTGTCATCACGATAATTATTGGTCATTTTACACAATATTGATATATATATATATATATACACATTCCAATATGCTTGAAAATGAATATGAATTCTGAATACCATTCGGGGCTAGTACATCAAAGTGTATGGACATTTAAAGTATAGTATCGGACTCAAAATAGTTTTGGTTTCTTACTGAGATTTCAAACCTAATATTTGATATTTTTTAGGGCATATATCTTCTCATCATGAATGAATTTGTACTATAATAGTGGGTATCGCGATAAGTCGATACCTTCATCTCATGACGATACAATACCGTTCAAAGATGATAACGGAGGTGTGAGTGCTACCTGTTTCCTCCACGTTCAGACCAGGGTTGTAGTCCCACAGCATGGGCTGGACCAGCCCCACCAGCCCACTTGCTGGCACACAGGAGGAAAACAAAGTTTGTGTGAAAGATTTACTTGAAAATTAGACTTGACACAGACCTGAAACGTTACCTCTGCACATGGAAGATGGACCGGAGGTAATGTTTTCACCACTGTTTGTTTATTTGTTTATTTGTTTGTTTGTCTGTAGGCAAGATAACTCAAAAAGCAGTCATTAAGTCATTAAGCAGACGCTTTTGTCCAAAGCGATTTACAGTAAGGTCATTCCACAAGTAGACAAGATAACTACTAGTAGTCACCATAATAATATAATATATACATACATAAACACATAACATAATATGTCATACATTAGAGTTACTGCACTGTTCTGCACTGCACTGTATTCATGATGCTGCTGCACTACTGGCACTTTAAAGCACTTTTTAAATGCTTTTTGAACAATTCCACACATGAATATATCATCCATCAATCACTTTATTGTTCTTAATATTGTGTACAGTATTGCTTTGGTATAGTGTTGTATAAGTATAGTATAGTATAGTATAGTATAGTATAGTATAAGTATAGTACATACTACAGCATATAGTGTTAAATTGTAGGAAATTTATACTGCGGGAGGAAATGGGGAGAAGGCATTCCATCAAATCTGAAATCTTGAACATTACATTACAATATGGTCATTCAACACATGGGCAAGAGAACTGCAAGTCACCAGATGGGGTGTCCTTCCTAACACGCCTCCAAGAGCAGAACCACTGCTCAGGTAAAAGTACAATAAGCCCTCTGACCTTTGAGGCTGTTGCCGCTCATCCCTCGGAGCATGTCGTCCCACATGACCACGTTCAGGTGAGGCCACGCCTCCTTGACGGCGCCGGCCACCCGGGTCACGTGACCCAGGAAGAGCTGCTCCACTGTGTGTCCGGGCGTGCTCAGCCACTGCTTAGACTCCTCCCCATCGCCCAGCATGTAGACCTAGTGAGGCAGGAAGTGAGCGCCGGCAGACATTTTGACTTTGAGTCGCACGTCGATTTTAAGAAGAAGCCCCTTGAATAGAAGCGGTAATAATAATTACTGTACAACAATGTGATTCTTATATATTATTGCAATATATGTAATATATTAATAATATATGTAAAATATCAACAATATCTTTAATATATGCATATATTTTTACAATATATTATTATAAATAGTTTTAAAAATAACACATAATTAAGGTGGCAAATGATTACTGTTATTATTACTAATTACTGACTTCTCATCATATATTAACAGATTATATACTAAATGTGTATAAAAAATGTAGAATAGCGGTATATATTAACTATAGCATGTATTATTGTTCCGTTAAGAAGGCGTAATAAGACCATAAGGACCACAAAGTACACCAACTATGGCGGTTGTGTCACCTCGTCAGCGCCGATGTGCAGCGTGCGGAGGCCCGGGTGGAGCTCCACCACCTGCCTCAGCATCTCCATCACCAGCCGGGGTCCCTCCTCCCCGTGGGGACTCAGGGTCCCCAGGCACCGGTCCATCTCCCTCAGGCCCGAGAGAGACCTGTGCTTCAGCACAAACTACCAAACACATTAGACATTAGACACAAAAAACTAGTTATGTTGGCAGTTTCATGACCACACACGTAGATATCTTTGCTAATCAATAAGGTACAATACCTTTACCTTATTCATTCAACATGTCTGTCACTGCTTTTGTACTTTTAAACTGGCAACATTCACAGAAGTTGTCAACGCTTTCAAAAAACTAATACATCAGCTGTAAAGGAGGTTATGTGCACTTGATTTTCGTTTAATGGGGACTTTAAGACTGACTGTGACTGCCAACTGTTTGGTTGAGACTGACCTCCATGTGACCAAAGGTCTGAATCAGGGGGATAACCTCCAAACCGTTGGACCTGGCAACGTCCTGGAGAGACAGGACCTCCTCACGACTGCAGAGAGACATTCAGAGTAAACAAATATGTAAACAAATACATGTGTCTGTGTGTGTCTGTGTGTGTATCTGTCTGTCTGTGTGCATGTGTCTGTGTGTGTTTGTGTTTGTATCTGTATCTGTGTGTCTGTATGTGTGTGTTTGTGCATGTGTCTGTTTGTGTGTGTGTGTGTGTGTGTGTGTGTGTGTGTGTCTGTCTGTTTGTGTGTCTGTCTGTCTGTCTGTCTGTGTGTCTGTGTCACCTGTAGGCAGGTTGGGCTGTGGCCTGCAGCAACGCCAGGTCCCCCCAGTAGGGGAACATGTCCTCATACTCCACCAGTACGCCATCGGCTCCTAGTTGAGCGAACAACTCCAAAAGCTGTGTGAGAGGACAGAGGCTGTAAGAACACACCTTACTGACCATCACACAGAGTCACAGAGAGAGGGGAGGCTTCTCCCTCCGTCTCACCCTGTGGAGGTACGGGATCCTGGGTGGAGCACCTTTCAGATCCAGGTGAACAAGTTTCTTTCCCGCTGGCCAAGATGCTGCTTGCATCATGAATCAATGTTGTTTGTGTCCGACACTGAGAAGACAATCACATACACACACATTTACTACAGACCTACACACACACACACGATCTACATACCCAGACACACACACACACACACACACACACACACACACACACACACACTAACTACAGACCTACCATACACATATACACAAACACACACACACACACACACAAACACGAACTACAGACCAACACACACACACACACACACACACATTAACTACGACCTACCATACACATATACACAAACACACACACACACAAACACGAACTACAGACCAACACACACACACACACACATTAACTACAGACCTACCATACACATATACACAAACACACACACACACACACATTAACTACAGCCCTACCATCACACACACACACAACACGAACTACAGACCAACACACACACACACACACACACTACAGACCTACACACTGAGTAATCCAGTCGAGCAGCTCAGCGCCAACATAGTCGTGTTATCATACAATACGTCGTTCTTCAACGCAATCTACTACCAGATACATAGATAGACAGTCAGTATCCAGGCCGTATTGTATTCTACGTGTTTAACAGTATATGTATTCTACGTGTTTAACGGTATATGTATTCTACGTGTTTAACGGTGTGTTTATTCTACGTGTTTAGCAGTATTATTGTCAGGCATGACGTCATGTCTATGTGGCCCAATGAACGCGTCGGTTCCTGTTCCCCGAGAGCCAATCGGATCGGCCCGTGCGCGGCAGCCCGGAAGTAGTGAAGCGGTACAACAAGGTGCTTTTCTCCTGGTCCTGCATGCTCCTCCATCCATGGGATGCCATACGTGCCACACAACACGTCTCTAAGGTGAACCATGACCATACAGCGGCGAAGCAACCCCAAAGTCCCAGATGCGAATGGGATTGAGAAGAAAATAAAAAGGCAAGTGAGTGACCGAGGCTATTCTGGAGGCTGTGCTGAAGTCCAGCTGCTGCAGACGCTCCCATTGTGTGCTAAGTGGTTCAAGCTATGCTATTTTATTGATACCTTGTCTACACTGGAGATGGACAAGTATTGAATTGTGTCCGTGCCAAACCATAAGCGTCCTCCAAATGGACGAATGCACGAGTGAATCAATGAGTTCAATCAATGTATGGACACTAACAAGGCTGGTCTGCCTCGATATACAGATGGATGGATATATAGGTGGATGGATGGATGGTTAATGCACTTGCTGTGTCCTAGCTCTATAGTAACACAACTCTGCCAGTGAACCTTCTCTATTAATATTACTATTAAACCCCCATCTCATCTCCTCTCTCTCCCTCCCCCAGGGGCAATGCTCTGAGGCAGGCATCTGCATGGAGGGGCCCCCGGGGGCCCCTGCTGCTCCTGCTGGGGGGTCTGGTGGTGTGCGCCACCGTGGCCTGGCTGCTGCTGGCCGGCGGGGACCCCGAGGTCACGGAGACGCTGGTCCGGAGGGGCGACCTGGTGGGCCAGCAGCCCCGGGTCTACGACGTGCCGTGCTCCGAGGACTACGACAACTACAAGCGCTACCCAGGTGGGTGTCGCCCATGTAGAACTACCTCACTCATTCACTCACTTAGATTATTTATGTTTGGTATTGTTTGTAAAAGTGTTGTGAGGATTGCTAGACAATTTAGTTGTCCTTGTACGATGACAATAAAGGCATTCTTATTCACTCACTCGCTCGCTGCTGCTGCTGTGTAAACAGCCCTGTGATTAGGACTACTGATATCTATAGGACTTTTACTGCGTATTCAGTTCCGCATGTCGATCGTTTTGTCCTTGGTTTGGTTAACCTGCCAGTGGCTGGTGGTGAGTCTGACACGGCACACCGTTGGTTGTACAAATGATCAAAGGTCAAGTCGTGGTGGGAAGTTCAGTTGTGGTGACACATCACAGGGATGTGTACATTAGATATAATGTGGGTGCGGTCGCTGTGTGTAAATCTCTATTGTTCAATATTCCAGATTTTACAGTATAATGAAATGCTTTCTACCCATTCCCTCCCCCAGTATGAATTTCCTTCAATTTAACACTATATACAATACTATGTAATATACTTATACTATACAACACTTATAACATACAACAGTTTAACAATACTGTTGAATTGTGCAAAAAGCATTTTAAAGTGCCAGTAGTGCAACAGCATCATGAATACAGTGCAGTACAGTGCAGAACATTGCAGTAACTAAGTACAATAATGAGTCCAGAAAGTCAGCAAAAGTTAAAAAAGCAAATGTTAATGACCATGTTATGACAGTGTAATGTTAATGACCATGTTATGATAGTGTCATGTTAATGACATGTTATGATAGTGTCATGTTAATGACATGTTATGATAGTGTAATGTTAATGACCATGTTATGATAGTGTCATGTTAATGACATGTTATGATAGTGTCATGTTAATGACATGTTATGATAGTGTAATGTTAATGACCATGTTATGATAGTGTCATGTTAATGACATGTTATGATAGTGTCATGTTAATGACATGTTATGATAGTGTAATGTTAATGACCATGTTATGATAGTGTCATGTTAATGACATGTTATGATAGTGTCATGTTAATGACATGTTATGATAGTGTAATGTTAATGACCATGTTATGATAGTGTCATGTTAATGACATGTTATGATAGTGTCATGTTAATGGCATGTTATGATAGTGTCATGTAAATGACATGTTATGATAGTGTCATGCTAATGACATGTTATGATAGAGTCATGTTAATGACATGTTATGATAGTGTCATGTTAATGACATGTTATGATAGTGTCATGTTAATGACATGTTATGATAGTAGCAGCACACGAGCAGTTCAGTAGGTCACTGCCTGTGGATAAAAACTGTCCTTGAACCTGCTAGTCCTTGTACGGATGCTGTACGTCGCTGTTGCTTATCAAGCCGTTGACTGTGGTGTCGTCTGCAAACTTGATAATCTGATTATTGCTGTGCGTGGCGGTGGCAGTACATGTGTGTACAGCGAGTACAGCCGGGGACTAAGGCAGCAGCCTTGGGGTGCTCCGGTGTTGAGGACCAGAGTGGATGAGATGTTGTTCCCAATCTTCACCACTTGAGGCCTGCCCGTCAGGAAGTCCATAATCCAGTTACAGACGGGGGCCCAGACCTACAGTAGGTCCCTCAGCTTCAGGACCAGCTTGGAGGGAACGATGGTGTTGAACGCCGAGCTGTAGTCAATGAGCAGCAGTCTGACGTAGGTGTCCCTCCTGTCTAGGTGCTGCAGGGCCGTGTGTAGTGCCAGGGAAGTGGCGTCGTCTACAGACCTGTATGCAAACTGGAGTGGGTCTAGGGACTAGACTAGGATGGAAAGTTAACATGCGACATGACAAGTTTCTCCAGGCACTTTATTGCTGTTGGTGTTAAAGCCACTGGACGATAATCATTGAGGCTTGTTACCTTGGTCTTTTTGGGTAACCAAGCACAATGGTTGTCTATTTTATATTGTAATGTAAATGTTTTATCACACAACTTTCCATTGTGTGTGTGTGTGTGTGTGTCAAGTTTAAGTATAAGCAATGGGTGAAAATCTTATGTGCAAAACCCGACGACAGACAGTAGTTTTGTTTTCAGTTCTGTCGTTTTACGTCCACATCACTGATGAGTATTTATAAAAAAATGTCATTATGTAAATATTTTGTGAAAGCACCAACAACTCTACAATATTGTCGCAATATCAATATGGTGGTATTGGTCAAAAATATATTGGATTTTGTCCATATCCCCAATTGCTGCTATACATGAAACTGTTTCATGTTTACCTTTTGATATTTTACATTTCAATATTGTATATATATATATATATGTGTGTATATTTATTCATGTCTTTCTCTATAGTTTCTCTTGAACCTGTAATATTCATTTATGTGACCCCATGGCCTCTAGAATATAGATTGACTATATATTGGCTCTGCCTCCAACATCCAATACCCACTACTCCAGCTGTGTACTCATTTCCTCCTGTACATGTCCTGTCTGATTGAAACATGTCTACGTTGTGCAGCTTCTGACCACCGTAAGCTCCGAGCTCCCTGGGGAACCACATGCCTTCCATTAGAAATGCCATGAAGAAGAATAGGGGGTGAATTACTAACCAAAACTATTCAAAGTATTAAACGTAACTTTTTCATTGCAGCCAGCCATCACCTTTGCTCCAAATGAGTTGAACGTGTCTCTGAAGGATAAAGTCCTCCCGCCCAGAACCAGCCCCCCTTTATTGGGTTTCTCTCCCCTAATCGATTTTGTACTTTGGAGGAAAACAGTGAGATAATTAAAGTTTTGAACTGAAGTGATGGTGGCCGGGAAAAAGTTGCATCGTGCAGGTTTGAGGAGTGCAGGTTTGAAAAGTGCATGTGTGAATGCAATAAGTTGAGTGTAATTCATTGATATTCAGAACAGAGAACGGCCACTGTCATTTGCAAGACATTTTTTTCTTTTTTTCCAAAGCCAAACTAGTTTTTGGGTTAATTAGTTTGTTTTTACGGTTACAATGTTTGACAGATCCTCCTCAATTAAGCAGATGAATTAGCATTTTCCGGAGGTTGGCGAATTGTCTCTGCTAGACACCCTTGACCTTCTTCTTCTTCTTCTTCTTCTTCTTCTTCTTCTTCTTCTTCTTCTTCTTCTTCTTCTTCTTCTTCTTCTTCTTCTTCTTCTTCTTCTTCTTCTTCTTCTTCTTCTTCTTCTTCTTCTTCTTCTTCTTCTTCTTCTTCTTCTTCTTCTTCTTCTTCTTCTTCTTCTTCTTCTTCTTCTTCTTCTTCTTCTTCTTCTTCTTCTTCTTCTTCTTCTTCTTCTTCTTCTTCTTCTTCTTCTTCTTCTTCTTCTTCTTCTTCTTCTTCTTCTTCTTCTTCTTCTTCTTCTTCTTCTTCTTCTTCTTCTTCTTCTTCTTCTTCTCTCCTGTGGCCTTTCCTCTCCTATTTTATCTCTTTCCTCTCTGTGCTGTTAACATCTGGTCATATCTGGTTCCATGTGGTCACCTGTCGTTGCTATAAATGTCTCTTGAGCTACTTCTGCTCTTTGGCTATGGGTTGTGCAGCAAAGCCCCCCCTTCAGAGGGAGAACCAGTTGTGTAGAGAACTCTCCCTCCCAGGAGAGCTAAATACATTTTTTGCTCGGTTCGACGTAAACGGCAGCCCGCCGAAGCCAGCACCGACTGGGGAGACCAGCCAGCTGCGCATCTCGGAGGCGGATGTGCGCCGCACCTTTAAGCGGCTGAACATCCGTAAGGCGGCAGGCCCCGACGACATCCCGGGCCGCGTCCTCAGAGCATGCGCAGACCAGTTGGCAGGAGTCTTTGCAGACATCTTCAACCTCTCCCTGTCCCAGGCTGTTGTCCCCGCGGTCTTCAAGATATCCACCATCGTGCCTGTCCCTAAACAAACCAAGGTAACATGCCTGAATGACTACAGACCTGTGGCCCTCACCTCGATCGTTAGCAAATGCTTCGAGAGGTTGGTCAAGGACTTTATTTGCTCCGTGTTACCTACCACGCTGGACCCATGGCAATTTGCATATCGTCAAAATAGATCCACGGACGACGCAATTGCCATGGCCCTCCACACTGCCCTTTCCCACCTGGAGGGGAAGAACTGTTATGTGCGAATGCTGTTTGTGGACTACAGCTCAGCATTCAACACAATAGTTCCTGCCAAGCTCGACACCAAGCTGAGAGGTCTAGGCGTACCCCCATCCATGTGCAGCTGGATACTGAACCTCCTGTCGGACCGCCGCCAGGTGGTGAGGATGGGCAGCACCACATCAGAGCCACTGACCCTCAACACGGGAGCCCCCCAGGGATGCGTGCTGAGCCCTCTCCTCTACTCCCTCTACACCCACGACTGCATGGCTATGCACAGCTCCAACGTCATCGTCAAGTTTGCTGACGACACGACAGTGATGGGCCTGATCGCCGGCGACGACGAGACAGCCTACAGGGAGGAGGTCGGATCGCTGGAGCAGTGGTGCCAGGAGAACAGCCTCGCCCTCAACGTCAAGAAGACCAAGGAGCTGATCGTGGACTTCAGGAGGCAGAGGGGAGAGCACAGCCCTATCTCCATCGACGGCGTTGCAGTAGAGAGGGTCAGCAGCTTCAAGTTCCTCGGCGTGCACATCTCCGAGGACCTCACATGGTCCACGCACACCACACACGTGGTGAAAAGGGCCCAACAACGCCTGTATTTTCTCAGGCGTCTGAAGAAATTCAGCATGGGCCCCCGCATCCTGAGAACATTCTACAACGGCACCATCGAGAGTGTTCTGACAGGGTGTATCACCGCCTGGTACGGGAACTGCACGGCACTCGAGCGCAGAGCGCTTCAAAGGGTGGTGCGGACGGCCCAGTATATCGTTGGAGGTGAGCTCCCCTCCCTCCTGGACATTTACAACCAGCGGTGCGTGGCCAAGGCCAAAAGAATTATAAAAGACATTGCCCACCCCAGCCACGAACTTTACTCACTATTACCGTCAGGCAGGCGATACCGCAGTATCAAGTGTCGTACAAATAGGCTTAGAGATAGCTTCCACAGTCAGGCCATCAGGCTGCTGAACAAGGGCGTATAACATATAACAATGTATATTTTATTACATTGATTTATATATATATATTGCTCTTTTCTGTGCTGATTTTTGCATTTTATAAATTGCATTTTTTATTTTTATTTTATATTCTTTATTCTATTTTTATTCTATTTTTTATCTATTTTTATTTTATCTTATTTTATAACTGCTGTCTGTCGTCGGGTATTGCACACAAGAATTTCACATCACTGCTTTATACTAAACTGTAAACTGTGAAGTGACAATAAACTTGACTTGACTTGACTTGACTTGAAAGAAATGGGAATACGATGAGGTGAGATAAGATGGTAGTTTCTAGATTTAAAGATGGAAATTGGATAATTAACTATCGGTTGCTTATAAAATGTTTATTTTTTTCCTTCTGCAATCGTTGTTGGATGTCACACGTCAACACAGAGTATCGTATTTGTGTAAAGTTTTAATCATTGGAGTGTGGGTCGTATTGGTCTTATCTTCTCCCTCCGTCTCAAGTTCCACAGTTCTTACCTCTTTGTTTGTGTCCCTGTCTTCCCAGGATGCACCCCTCTGAAGTGTGGGCGCGCCGTCACGGACGCCGTGGTCACCAGAGAGGAGGCGCAGACCCTCAGGAGGTCAGTGGTGCACTCCTGTAGCAGGACGCGTGTGGTGGTTGTTGTGGTGGTCGTTGTGGTGGTGGTGGTGGTGGTGGTTGTAGTGGTGGTTGTAGTGGTGGTGGTTGTAGTGGTTGTGGTGGTGGTGGTGGTGGTTGTAGTGGTGGTGGTGGTTGTAGTGGTTGTGGTGGTTGTAGTGGTGTGGTTGTAGTGGTGGTGGTGGTGATGGTGGTGGTGGTCGTTGTGGTGGTGGTGGTGGTGGTGGTGGTGGTGGTGGTCGTGTGGTGGTGTGGTGGTGGTGGTGGTGGTGGTTGTGGTTATGGTGGTATGGTGGTGGTGGTGGTGGTGGTGTGGTGTCGTGTGGTTATGGTGGTGGTGGTCGTTGTGGTTATGGTGGTGGTGGTCGTGGTGGTGGTGGTGGTCGTTGTGGTTATGGTGGTGGTGGTGGTGGTTGTGGTGGTGGTGGTGGTGGTCGTTGTGGTTATGGTGGTGGTGGTGGTGGTGGTGGTCGTGGTGGTGGTGGTCGTGGTGGTGGTGGTCGTTGTGGTTATGGTGGTGGTGGTGGTGGTTTCTTATTTGTCTTTTGTTTCCCTCTTGTTTCTGTGTTTCAGGCTGGCAGAGAGAGGACTGGCTCTGGCCGGCTCAGAGGGCGGAGTGAGTATAGCATGACACTCTATTTAATAATATTAACATGGTAATAATAATGACAATAATTATAATTATAATAACAATGATAATAATACACTTTAATACATGGCTTGGCCTTGGTTAAATGGATGCTCGCTCTTGGCGAGGTAAATTCATCCCAATGGTTTATGATTTATGATTAGACATTATTGATCAATGTTGAAGTCCAAACCCCAAAGAAACCAGCTTTAATAATATGGTTGTCAGCCTTTTCTTTTTCAAATATACAGTGTGTGTATATATATATATATATATATATATATATATATATATATATATAACTTATTTTCTTTCTGAAATGTATTTGTGCAGCACTCATAGACTGCACCTGGTTGTGCATTGCCGTAACAGTGAGTCAGTCTACTACGCTAGTCGTCTTCTGCCTGTAGTAGCCTCGTCATGCCGCTAGAGGGCAGGCTTGTTCAACGAGCGTCAGGCTCTGCTTTGTTTACTGCGGTCTGGATACGCTGTGTTGCTCTCTGCCCTCTTGCGCTGCTGTGTCTCCCAGTATGTTCGGACCACAGCTGATGAGATGCGAGGCTTGAAAGACGGGGCAAGCAAGGGCACACAAACTGTATGCAATTGTTTAAAATGACATTTTATTCAGTACTAGACCACATGTAGGGGCATATCGCAAAGCACTTCACAAACAATAACGGTGGTATGTAGCCAGGAGTTGTAAAGGTCATCATGGACATCAGCAGGATTACAGTCATAAAACAGATTTATTTATTATTTATTTATTATTTTGTATTTATTTGTGTTGCTACTTAATTAATGTTTATTTTCGTCCATTGATGTGGTTTACTATCTGTTGTTTGACCCTCACAGGCCTCCATCCTGGACTTGCACTCCGGGGCGCTGTCCATGGGGAAACAGTTTGTTAATATCTATAGGTGAGCATGTTAATACAGAACATTTATACTACGGTAAACACTGTAGGTGGACATGTTGCTATCTATAGGTGGGCCAGCTTGGTATCTATCTTCTCTTCTCTGTCTAATCATCACCTTGTTTAGCTTTTCACACTGCACAGAAATGATTAATTGCTCTTCCCATGCACACTATAGTGTAGAGTATAGATGAAGTAATTCATCATATCTGTTGAGGTTTCCCCTCGGGAGCTGTGGTCAGTGACCCGGTCCTATGCACCTCTCTGCTCTCCTTCCCTGTGAGACACTTTGGGGTCCAAACTGAAGGTGAATCCCCAGGAACGAGCTGACCACGCTGATCACCTCACTGGACCCGCCTGGGACACCCTCCCATCGCCTGGAGAGCACGACTGCTGCCTCGCTGGCTGGCTGCCTTACTGACTGGCTGGTTTACAGACTGGCCAGCCTGACTGGCTGATATACTGACTGGCTGGTTGGCTTACTGGTTAGTTTACTGACTGGCTGGCTGGCTTATAGACTGGCTGGTTTACTGATTGGCTGGTTTACTGGCTGTCTGTCTTAGTGACTTACTAGGTGGTTGGCTGGCTGGCCTACTGACTGACTGGTTTACAGACTGGCCAGCCTACTGACTGGCTGATGTACTGGCTGGTTGGCTTACTGGTTGGTTAACTGACTGACTGGCTTATAGACTGGCTGGTTTACTGGCTGTCTGTCTTACTGGCTTACTAGATGGTTGGCTAGCTGGCCTACTGACTGGTTTACTGACTGGGTGGCTTACTGACTGGTTTTACTGACTATCTTGCTGGCATACTGATTGGCTTACTGGCTGACTTGTTGTCTCCATATTGTGCAGCCCTCCTTACCAGCTGCTTTGAACATCAAGCACAGCCTCGTGTTCTGAATACTGAAGCTGGCGGCTAATAGAATTATACTCTCATGTTCTCTCCCCTCTACTTGTGTGACTAATTGTGTGTGTGTGTGTGTGTGTGTGTGTGTGTGTGTGTGTGTGTGTGTGTGTGTGTGTGTGTGTGTGTGTGTGTGTGTGTGTGTGTGTGTGTGTGTGTGTGTGTGTGTGTGTGTGTGTGTGTGTGTGTGTGTGTGTGTGTGTGTGTGTGTGTGTGTGTGTGTGTGTGTGTGTGTGTGTGTGTGTGTGTGTGTGTGTGTGTTAGGTACTTTGGGGATCAGATTGGCGAGGTGTTCACACCAGAGGACTTTCAGCTTTACAGGTGATCTGCCAACTTTAACCATGCATGAGCAGCCATTACCATCACCACCGCTCACCCAGTCACACTCACACCATGGAAAGCGCTTTGGGTGTCTTGAAAAGTGCTATATAAATGCAATGAATTATTATTATTGAATTATGGGTGATATTCAAATGACTCCAAACTAATTATGTAGTTCCAGAGGTGTATTATTGGTGTAGTATTTGTATTTGTGGTAACTCACAAAATCAGGGTTGACTGAATGATGACGAGTGGCATACATCTCCACCAATAGGAAACTTTCCCACTTAACTGAACCAATAAGGGATCAAGATGCTGACATGTGGGCGGAGTCAAGATCACCACTAGTTCAACGTTCTTCAACTTCTTAAACTCCTTGATTCTACCCTATGTTTACCATTTCCATGCGCCATTGAAGGTTCCTCAACATGGTGGACATCACAGACTCATGGAGTGCTTATTGTGTCATATGGATAGGGACCAACTGATTGTACTTTGACCTGAGCACTGGTTCTGCTCTTGGAGGCTTGTTAGGACGGACACGTAATGTATTATATGTTATTAGATATGTGTGTAAGTATGTATATATTATATTGATATGGCTCGTTAGGAAGGAAATGCACTTATGACTTCTGGTGACTAGAAGTTCTCTTGTCTACCTGTTGAATGACCTTATAGTAATGTATTATATATTATGCTATTATATATGTGTATAAGTATGTATATATTATATTAGTATGACTTGTTTGGAAGGAAATGCACTTGTGACTTGAATGACCTGTGTGTGTGTGTGTGTGTGTGTGTGTGTGTGTGTGTGTGTGTGTGTGTGTGTGTGTGTGTGTGTGTGTGTGTGTGTGTGTGTGTGTGTGTGTGTGTGTGTGGTGTGTGTGTGTGTGTGTGTGTGTGTGTGTGTGTGTGTGTGTGTGTGTGTGTGTGTGTGTGTGTGTGTGTGTGGGGCAGCGAGGTGCGTGCCCGTATCCAGGCGGTGGTTGCCGACACGTTTGGTTTGGACCCGGCGATGATGTTCCTCACTAAGCCCACCTTCTTCTCCCGGATCAACAGCACCGGAGCACACACCCAGCACGACGAGTACTGGCACCCCCACATCGATAAGGTACACACACACACACACACACACACACACACACACACACACACACAGACCATGATGAGTACTGGCCCCCACACAACGACAAGGTGTGTGTGTGTGTGCACACACTCCTCCATCACTGACACTTCTCCATCATTGAAGAATACAACTACTGCCTGACTGGCTGACTGGTTTACTGACTGACGGTTTTCTTATGTCTTGCACACACACACACACACACACACACACACACACACACACACACACACACACACACACATAGTGGAAGGTACGCCAGAGGTGGTTATGTAACCGATGTCTCTCCTAAACCTCATGGGGCATGTCTGTGATACACTGCAGCAAAAAAACTAACCGGCCTGTCAGACCCAGACATAAATATCCTCAGATGAATCTGTGGATATTTCACAAAAATCCAAGAGATCTTTTTGAAATAATATAAAATGTCTGAGTTCACTAGGAACCCATCTGTCTTAAAATAAGACCGTCGGACGTTGTGATCAATTTCTAATTATTGGCTCTGAGTCTCGGAGAAGTCCAGGTGGGCAGCAGATGTCTAGGGGTGGGGGGGGGGGGGGTCGAAGCCAGAGCCTCAGGCCGATCAGCTTAGTCATCCGCCTGTCTGATCCAGAAGGAATCCAGATACACGCTTCCAATTGTTGCTCCTCTGTCAATATCTCATTTCACGTGAGGAGTTGTCCAAGATGTAATCTTAATCTTAATCTAATCTATATCCGTACAAAGAAAAAACCAAAGACGGACTGTCTGATTGGATTTCAATTGGATTTTAAGAATTTAAGTAAATGCAAGATGGTCAACCAACCAGAGATTCTTGGAATGAGTATCGCAGTCAAACAAACACTGGTGAAATAAGATTAGTTTTTTGACACATGGTAATGCACAATCATTTCTGTGTGTTTGCAGTGCAACTCTTGCCGTGTAACTCTACTAAAAGAAAGGTACACAGCAAACATCATTACGTCAATAAAGCATACTTTATTGATTATTCACTTTTATCCAAAGCGACTTATTGGTGAACTTTTGTTGGAGACCTACTGTACACAAGTTCAATGAGCTAATGAAAGAGTAGGTATGGTTATAACATGTTACTTGGGATACCCTTCCAGATAGACTAGGGGATCGAACCCACAACTGTTTGGGCTTGGAGTCCAACACCCAAAACCTCACTGGTACTACACACTGACTCACACGCTGTCTCCGGTCAGCCTGTGATCCTGTCAAAGAGGAAACCTCAAGGACATGCTTTCAGTTTCCACCCCATCCACCGATCTGGTGGGTGTGTGGTGTGTGTGTGTGTGTGTGTGTGTGTGTGTGTGTGTGTGTGTGTGTGTGTGTGTGTGTGTGTGTGTGTGTGTGTGTGTGTGTGTGTGTGGTGTGTGTGTGTGTGTGTGTGTGTGTGTGTGTGTGTGTGTGTGTGTGTGTGTGTGTGTGTGTGTGTGTGTGTGTGTGTGTCCACAGTGCTAGCAGTAAGGTCTTTTAGGTTTAATAACTCTTAATGTCGTTAGGAGTTTGTTTGACGTTTCATCACATCAGTTAAGCTTCTTGCATGGCTGGAAGTGACAAAAAATGCTTTTAAATATTTTTGCTGCTTTTAAATCTTTTTGCACAATACAACACATGGAC
>CM051014.1:2233413-2268413 GCA_027704905.1 Muraenolepis orangiensis | reverse complement strand
CAATGAGATGAGATTGGCGGTGTTGGTTAAAGCTGCCCTGCCCTATAAAAACACACACCAGTTTTGAGTTTGCTGTTCTCAAGAAGCATTGCCTGATGTGAACCATGCCTCGCACAATAGAGCTCTCAGAAGACCTAAGATTAAGAATTGTTGACATGCATAAAGCTGAAAAGGGTTACAAAAGTATCTCTAAAAGCCTTGATGTTCATCAGTCCACGGTAAGACAAATTGTCTATAAATGGAGAAAGTTCAGCACTGTTGCTACTCTCCCTAGGAGTGGCCGTCCTGTAAAGATGACTGCAAGAGCACAGCGCAGAATGCTCAATGAGGTGAAGAAGAATCCTAGAGTGTCAGCTAAAGACTTACAACAATCTCTGGCACATGCTAACATCTCTGTTGACAAATCTACAGTTCATGGGAGGACACCACGGAGGAAGCCACTGCTGTCCATCAGGCCCATCACTGTCGTGTTGTCAGCAAACTTGATGATGACGTTGGAGCTGTGCATAGCCATGCAGTCGTGGGTGTAGAGGGAGTAGAGGAGAGGGCTCAGCACGCATCCCTGGGGGGCTCCCGTGTTGAGGGTCAGTGGCTCTGAGGTGGTGCTGCCCATCCTCACCACCTGGCGGCAGTCCGACAGGAGGTCCAGTATCCAGCTGCACGTGGATGGGGGCACGCCTAGACCTCTAAGCTTGGTGTCGACCTTGGCAGGAACTATCGTGTTGAACGCTGAGCTGTAGTCCACAAACCGCAAGGGCAGTGTGGAGGGCCATGGCAATTGCGTCGTCCGTGGATCTATTTTGACGATATGCAAATTGCCATGGGTCCAGCTTGGCAGGTAACACGGAGAAAATAAAGTCCTTGACCAACCTCTCGAAGCATTTGCTGACAATCGAGGTGAGGGCTACAGGTCTATAGTCATTCAGGCATGTTACCTTGGGTTGTTTAGAGACAGGCACGATGGTGGACGTGTATAAGAGAATTCCCACCACAATATATATACAGTTGCAAGAAAAAGTATGTGAACCCTTTGGAATTACCTGGATTTCTGCATAAATTGGTCAGAAAATGTGTTCTGATCTTCATCTAAGTCACAACAATAGACAAACACAGTCTGCTTAAACTAATACCACACAAACGATTATATGTTTTCATGTTTTTATTGAACACACCATGTAAACATTCACAGTGCAGGGTGGAAAAAGTATGTGAACCCCTATGCTAATGACTTCTCCAAGAGCTAATTGGAGTCAGGAGTCAGCCAACCTGGAGTCCAATCAATGAGATGAGATTGGCGGTGTTGGTTAAAGCTGCCCTGCCCTATAAAAACACACACCAGTTTTGAGTTTGCTGTTCTCAAGAAGCATTGCCTGATGTGAACCATGCCTCGCACAATAGAGCTCTCAGAAGACCTAAGATTAAGAATTGTTGACATGCATAAAGCTGAAAAGGGTTACAAAAGTATCTCTAAAAGCCTTGATGTTCATCAGTCCACGGTAAGACAAATTGTCTATAAATGGAGAAAGTTCAGCACTGTTGCTACTCTCCCTAGGAGTGGCCGTCCTGTAAAGATGACTGCAAGAGCACAGCGCAGAATGCTCAATGAGGTGAAGAAGAATCCTAGAGTGTCAGCTAAAGACTTACAACAATCTCTGGCAGATGCTAACATCTCTGTTGACAAATCTACAGTTCATGGGAGGACACCACGGAGGAAGCCACTGCTGTCCAAAAAAACCACTGCTGCACGTTTGAAGTTTGCAAAAGAGCACCTGGATGTTCCAAAATATTCTGTGGACAGATGAAACCAAAGTTTAGTTGTTTGGAAGGAACACGCAACACCAAAAAGGCACAGCACACCAACATCAAAACCTCATCCCAACTGTGAAGTACGGTGGAGGGGGCATCGTGGTTTGGGGCTGCTTTGCTGCCTCAGGGCCTGGACAGATTGCTATCATCGACGGAAAAATGAATTCACAAGTTTACCAAGACATTTTGCGGGAGAACTTAAGGCTATCTGTCCACCAATGACCCAAAGCACAGAAGTAAATCAACAACAGCATGGCTTCAACAGAATAAAATACACCTTCTGGAGTGGCCCAGTCAGAGTCCTGACCTCAACCCCATTGAGATGCTAAGGCATGACCTCAAGAGAGCGATTCACACCAGACATCCCAAGAATATTGCTGAACTGAAACAGTTTTGTAAAGAGGAATGGTCCAAAATTCCTCCTGACCGTTTGGTCTGATCTGAACTACAGGAAACGTTTGGTTGAGGTTATTGCTGCCAAAGGAGGGTCAACCAGTTATTAAATATACTTTTCCCACCCTGCACTGTGAATGTTTACATGGTGTGTTCAATAAAAACATAAAAACATATAACTGTTTGTGTGGTATTAGTTTAAGCAGACTGTGTTTGTCTATTGTTGTGACTTAGATGAAGGTCAGAACACATTTTATCACCAATTTATGCAGAAATCCAGGTCATTCCAAAGGGTTCACATACTTTTTCTTGCAACTGTATACTGTATATTTCCATAGAATGTATAAATCACATTTTATTTACACTTGGCCGAGACATGATGGAATGGTTTGGTCCGCTGGCAGAGACCTTGCGTGTGTTTCACTGCCGTGTTAATTTACCCATCAGAACCTTGACCCTCTGTTCCTGCTTCTCCTGAAAAATCTAATCCAAAATGTCCACCTTCTCTCCCCCCCATCCTCCTCCTCCCATCTGCCTCTGCCATTTGGGAGTCTAATTGTTCCTCCGGTTTCCTCATTTAAATGCAAATTCTTTCCGACGTCTTCAGTGGCACATTCTCCCGCCCATGTGCCGTGGCGCTCAGTCATTGTCTGATAACGTGATAGTCTGAGGGTTTGAACGGCCTCGGCTGCCTCGCGGACGTGAGGTCCATTCAGAACAGTGCGGAGGCTCGTGGACCACAGACTCTTGAGGGTCGGCTGTCTAGTTACCGCCGCCATCCACGATGGGACGGAGGTTGTTTTCGCCTCTGTTGGTCAGTTTGTTTGTTTGTTTGTCTTTTAGCAAGATTTACAAAAAAAAGTTATGAACGGAATTGGACAAAACTTGGTGGTTAGATTACTTATGGACCAAGGAACAGTTGGTTTGATTTTGGCGCAGATCTGGATCCAAATCCGGATCCAGGATCCATGACCGAAGCCAATCACCATTGTAGGGTTGATCATTGTTTCTCCTTGTTCCTGTTGACTGTCCACGGTCACCTCCCTGGTCCTCATCAGACCACGGCTAACCTTGATTGATTTCACGTCTTCTGTGTGTGTGTGTGTGTGTGTGTGTGTGTGTGTGTGTGTGTGTGTGTGTGTGTGTGTGTGTGTGTGTGTGTGTGTGTGTGTGTGTGTGTGTGTGTGTGTGTGTGTGTGTGTGTGTGTGTGTGTGTGTGTGTGTGTGTGTGTGTGTGTGTGAGACTCGGGGGCTTGTGAACTTTGTGATTCGTGACAGGTGTGCTGAGGCGTTTGTCGTGTGTGTGTGTGCTGCTGAGGCATAATGTGTGTGTTGTAATGTGTGTGCGTGTGCTGCTGAGGCATAATGTGTGTGTTGTAATGTGTGTGCGTGTGCTGCTCAAGTCAAGTCAAGTCAAGTTTATTGTCACTTCACAGTTTACAGTTTAGTATAAAGCAGTGATGTGAAATTCTTGTGTGCAATACCCGACGACAGACAGCAGTTATAGAATAAGATAAAATAAAATAGATAAAAATAGATAAAAATAGAATAAAAAATAGAATAAAAAATAGAATAAGGAATATAAAATTAAAATAAAAAATGCAATTTATAAAATGCAAAAATCAGCACAGAAAAGAGCAATATATATATATAAATCAATGTAATAAAATATACATTGTTATATGTTATACGCCCTTGTTCAGCAGCCTGATGGCCTGACTGTGGAAGCTATCTCTAAGCCTATTTGTACGACACTTGATACTGCGGTATCGCCTGCCTGACGGTAATAGTGAGTAAAGTTCGTGGCTGGGGTGGGCAATGTCTTTTATAATTCTTTTGGCCTTGGCCACGCACCGCTGGTTGTAAATGTCCAGGAGGGAGGGGAGCTCACCTCCAACGATATACTGGGCCGTCCGCACCACCCTTTGAAGCGCTCTGCGCTCGAGTGCCGTGCAGTTCCCGTACCAGGCGGTGATACACCCTGTCAGAACACTCTCGATGGTGCCGTTGTAGAATGTTCTCAGGATGCGGGGGCCCATGCTGAATTTCTTCAGACGCCTGAGAAAATACAGGCGTTGTTGGGCCTTTTTCACCACGTGTGTGGTGTGCGTGGACCATGTGAGGTCCTCGGAGATGTGCACGCCGAGGAACTTGAAGCTGCTGACCCTCTCTACTGCAACGCCGTCGATGGAGATAGGGCTGTGCTCTCCCCTCTGCCTCCTGAAGTCCACGATCAGCTCCTTGGTCTTCTTGACGTTGAGGGCGAGGCTGTTCTCCTGGCACCACTGCTCCAGCGATCCGACCTCCTCCCTGTAGGCTGTCTCGTCGTCGCCGGCGATCAGGCCCATCACTGTCGTGTCGTCAGCAAACTTGACGATGACGTTGGAGCTGTGCATAGCCATGCAGTCGTGGGTGTAGAGGGAGTAGAGGAGAGGGCTCAGCACGCATCCCTGGGGGGCTCCCGTGTTGAGGGTCAGTGGCTCTGATGTGGTGCTGCCCATCCTCACCACCTGGCGGCGGTCCGACAGGAGGTTCAGTATCCAGCTGCACATGGATGGGGGTACGCCTAGACCTCTCAGCTTGGTGTCGAGCTTGGCAGGAACTATTGTGTTGAATGCTGAGCTGTAGTCCACAAACAGCATTCGCACATAACAGTTCTTCCCCTCCAAGTGGGAAAGGGCAGTGTGGAGGGCCATGGCAATTGCGTCGTCCGTGGATCTATTTTGACGATATGCAAATTGCCATGGGTCCAGCGTGGTAGGTAACACGGAGCAAATAAAGTCCTTGACCAACCTCTCGAAGCATTTGCTAACGATCGAGGTGAGGGCCACAGGTCTGTAGTCATTCAGGCATGTTACCTTGGTTTGTTTAGGGACAGGCACGATGGTGGATATCTTGAAGACCGCGGGGACAACAGCCTGGGACAGGGAGAGGTTGAAGATGTCTGCAAAGACTCCTGCCAACTGGTCTGCGCATGCTCTGAGGACGCGGCCCGGGATGTCGTCGGGGCCTGCCGCCTTACGGATGTTCAGCCGCTTAAAGGTGCGGCGCACATCCGCCTCCGAGATGCGCAGCTGGCTGGTCTCCCCAGTCGGTGCTGGCTTCGGCGGGCTGCCGTTTACGTCGAACCGAGCAAAAAATGTATTTAGCTCTCCTGGGAGGGAGGTAGAGGAGTTCTCTACACAACTGGTTCTCCCTCTGAAGTTCGTTATATTCTGCAGCCCCTGCCACATACCCCTCGCATCGTGTTTCTTGAATTTATCTTCCACTCTGTCCTTATACTCCCGCTTGGCAGTGACGATGGTCTTACGGAGGTCGTAACGGGCTCTCGTATATTCCTCCGTATTCCCGGAACCAAAGGCGGCGTTACGCGCATGTAGGGCAGCGCGAACATCGCCGTTAATCCACGGTTTCTGGTTGGGATATATCCGAACCGACTTGGTCGGAACAACGTCATCTATGCACTTCTTGATGAACCCGGTGACCGACGACGCGTACTCGTTGATGTTATTGTCCGAGGCAACGCGGAACATGTGCCAGTCAGCGTGATCAAAACAATCCTGCAGCGTAGAATCTGATTGGTCCGACCAGCATTGGACCTCCCTCACAGCGATCGGTTGCTGCTTCAGTCTCTGCCTATAGGCGGGGAGCAGCTGGATAGAGCGGTGATCTGATTTGCCGAACGGTGGGCGGAGGAGGGCCTTGTAGCCATCACGGAAGGGAGTGTAGCAGTGGTCGAGGATCCGCTCGCCCCGTGTGTTGCTCTTTATGTGTTGGTAGAACTTCGGGAGAACCTTCTTCAGGTTCGCCTTGTTGAAGTCCCCCGCTACGATGAGAGCAGCCTCGGGGTGGGCCGACTCCTGTTCGCTGATAGCCCCGTACAGTTCCTTCAGCGCTGTGTCCGTGTTGGCTTGTGGGGGAATGTAAACAGCGGTCACGGTTACCGCTGTAAACTCCCGAGGTAGCCAGTATGGACGGCACATAAGCATCAGGTACTCCAGGTCCGGGGAACAGAAAGACTTGAGGGGATGTACATGACTTTGGTTGCACCAAGATCTGTTTATCATGAGACATACCCCCCCTCCGCGATCTTTACCGGAGAGAGCCTTTGTTCTGTCCGCCCGGTGAACGGAAAATCCCGTCGGCTCGATAGCTGCGTCGGTAACCCCCTCCGACATCCATGTCTCCGTAAGGCAGATAATACAATTGTCCCTAGTTTCCCGGTGGAATTGAATACGAGCCTGTAGTTCGCTTAACTTATTGTCCAGAGACTGTACATTAGCCAGTAGAATGGTGGGTAGTGGGGGGCGATCGGATCGACATCTCAGCCTGACTAGCACGCCGGCTCGCTTCCCTCGCTTCCTCCGGCGACGCTTGCGCGTAATCGTGCCCAAAATGGACGGAGATAATCCAGCTGTGACTTCGGGCGGGACGTCCGAGTCGAAAGAATGAAAAAACTCCGGTAGGCGGCGAGCGACTGTCGATCTGATCTCCCAAAGTGTGCAAAAGTTATAAGTGAACTTGCTGCTAACATCCTGAACTAAAAAAGTTGCAATAAAAAGAATAAATAACAAAAAACTGCGTCGTCGTGCGGGAGCTCGCGACACGGCAGCCATCTCGTACGGCGCCATACTCCATCCATTATGCTGAGGCATAATGTGTGTGTTGTAATGTGTGTGCGTGTGCTGCTGAGGCATAATGTGTGTGTTGTAATGTGTGTTCTCGGTCCCCCTGACCTAATGCTTGTTTACCTCTTATGAGCTCCCTTTTCACCGTGGCTTCAACAGGCCTCTTATGAGGCTGAACTAATGGTAGGAAGATTAGCCTGCTTATTGTTATCATTGCTATTTCCTCATTTGTGCTCTGCCGTCCTCATTGTACCTGTCATTATCTCTGGCGCTCTCTGGGCTCTCTCACCCTTGTCTCTTTGTCACTCTCTCTCACACTCTTTCTGTCTCTCGAACATTCACTCTTTCACCCACTCTCTTTCACTCACTCTCTCACTCTCTCCCCCTCCCCCCTCCCTCCCTCTGTTTGCCCAGATGAGGTATGGATGGTTCTTTTGACTACACCTCTCTCACTCAATCACTCACTCACTCTCTCACCCTCTCACCCTCTCACCCTCTCTCCCTCCCCCCCTCCCTCCCTCCCTCCCTCTGTTTGCCCAGGTGACGTATGGCTCTTTCGACTACACCTCTCTGCTCTACCTGTCGGACTACGGCATCGACTTCACCGGCGGGAGATTCATCTTCATGGACCCCAGTGGGAACCGGACGGTGGAGCCCCGGACAGGTCAGCTGCTACGGACACACCCCAATACGGCACTCTTAATTGACCTGTTTTAATTAAGACAGCGCCACCCGGTGGACACCTTACAGGAAGTCACCCTGGAGACCTGGCAGGAAGACGTCTTTATAGTTAGTCACGCGTGTGTAAGAGGGAGAGATGGCTCACGGTCGTTTTAGCGGTTAGTTTCATATCAGTCATGTTTTCTGCTGTGTTTCACACAGGTTTTTTTATATATCATTTTAGTTTTAGTTTTAAGGGATTAATGCAGTAACATTGTTTGGGATTTATAGGAAAGGCCTATTTTTGGACATTTGAAAATGACACACACACTCGCGTACCTCAACTCATCAATCAGCCATCATGTAGGAAAACTATCAACTACGGCCTTGGCCTTGATCGCCTTTTTCCCAAGAATTCAAAAACGACCAGGACCAATCAGAGCGCTCGGGGGACGGGTGGGCGGGACCAAGGAGGAGAAACAATTTTTATCTTCAATAAGACTAAAGGAATCCCGATGTCTTGTTAAGACGGACAGAGGTCGGCACAGAAGGCTGTTCTCAGATCAGATGTTTTTGCGTTGGTTCCAAGCGGATTCCTCAAGCGTTCCTCGGGAGCGAGACGAATCCCGACGTTGGCAGACGGAGAGGGAAGGTCCTAGCTTCAGGACACGCTCACGCGCTAACGTTACTTTTTAAGAATCTCTTCTTTTTTATTTTTATTTTTTTACCTGATGCTATTTGCAATTCCAGCAGAGGAATGACTGATTTAGCGTTGGTGTGTCTGTGAAGGATCATCGGAATGGTCCTTGGATTTTTTGGGACACACTTTTGATTCTGTCTTTTGTTGCGCTTTAATAAACTGAGTCGGTGGCGCAAATGTGAGAGTGTAATATTATGAAGGTTGGCGGCCGCCCGCTAGCCGCCCGCTAGCGCCCCGCGGGGGGTAGGGAGGGGGGGGGGGGTGATGGGAGCTGCTTTAAAACCTCTCACCTCTCCCCTGCGGAAGAGCTCTTCACTCAGACTCATAATTACTTAGCTTATCAAATTCCCGCAGCGTTTTGAAGCTCGAGTGCATTTTACAGAACCCAAAGTGGGCGTGATCGGATGTCACCCCTGAGAAGAAGACCGTAATTGATAGCGAAGGCTCGGTTCTGCAGGCCACGCCCTCCAGAAATAGATTGTTTATCTACCACCGAGGGAAGAGATCCACAGAGGGATTCATTACTGATGGTGGACAGCATGTCATTAGTTCTCTCCCGTTCTTCTCCCCTCCTCGCAGAAGGACAGTCGGACGTCGTTACTTTAATTGAAGCCCACCTGTGGCTAAGTGCTTGGGCCTTCACCCCGACCACTACTTCCTGTTTACAAAGGAAGTCCAGCTGGTCTGGGCGGGAGGGCCTCCGTCCTAACGATTGTTCTATGCCTTTATTGCAAGGTGCAAAGTATGGATGTATGATGAAATGCCTCGTGATGTGATTAAGCTGCGAACCAATTTCCCCGCAGGGACAAATAAAGTCTCTTTCTTCTCCTCAAGGCGGTGATCCCGATCCGATTGGGTGATGGGAGTTAACGTCCTCTGGTGATCACCCCTGTTCATTGGCTAATCAAATGTGTAATCGAATCTAAAACGACGTTCTGCACTGGAAGAAAATTCGAGGGGTACTTCTAGCCAATTAAGAGTCTTGAGAGCTGCTATGTGGGAAGCTAAACCTACCCAGGCGTTCAGCCAGATGCAACGCCTTCATGTCCGTCTGCGTGACGGGTGGGACGCGTCTCGGTTTGTGTTGCTAAATGACCGGCTCTCTGCTTCCAGGGAGGCGTTTGATGTGGCAGGAAGTTGCCTCCATACCTTCTCCCTTGGCGGTTATCCCCTCCAAGTGCATCTGGCAGCTCTCTGCCATACATGAACTAATTTGAATATTTTAGTTGGGCGAGGGCGCTGTGTGCGCTCTCTCTCTCTCTCTCTCTCTCTCTCTCTCTCTCTCTCTCTCTCTCTCTCTCTCTCTCTCTCTCTCCTCTCTCTCTCTCTCTCTCTCTCTCTCTCTCTCTCTCTCTCTCTCTCTCTCTCTCTCCCCCTCCCCCTCTGTGCCCCCCTGTGGTGGCTAGGCGTTGAGCTAGAGATCATTAGCGTAGCTCTGCGTGAGACCCAGAGTGACGCATGGTGCCAAGCGGCATACATTAAACATCAAGTTGCCGCCACCGTATGCATGCATCCTCTCTGCCTGGAAACCGCTACCGCTTCCGTGTCACATCTCCACACACACACAGAGGCACACACACACACACACACACACACACAGAGGCACACACACACACAGAGGCACACACACACATCTCCACACACACACACACACACACAGAGGCACACACACATGCTCGCATCCCGGCTTTTCCCCTGAGGGACGGACCACAGCGTGCAGCATGCATTGATTGACAGGTTGAGACTGGGTTGGTGATTTTCTGATCTGGAGGAGAACAGGAAGCTGGTGAGACAAAGGGGCGGCTGGGGGGGGGGCTCCTCAGGATGAGGTCGCCAAAAATAGACTGAGGATGATGATGGAGGTGGCAGTGACTAAGAGGAGAGAGCTGGGGATCAGACGTGTGTGGGTGAACTCTGTCGGTCTGTCTGTCGGTCTGTCTGTCTGGCTTTCTATCTCTGTCTTTCTCTCGCTCTCGCTCTCGCTGTCTGTCTGTCTGTCTTTCTGAGTCGGATGGTGAGTGGGTCAGTGTCACTCAGGAGCTGCTAATAGGGGTCACGACCATGGCACCCCCCCCCCCCCCCCAAGCTCCAAGTTCTGCTGCCAGTCACTACACGCCCAGCGGGGGGGGGGGGGCAAGCCTGGACAGTGGCACCCCTGCTTCCCCACACATTGTCCCCATTCACACATTAAAAGTGTTTGAACTCCTCTGGGGCTCCTCTCGGACCCCATGACCCCCTCTTGGGCTCCTCTCGGACCCCATGACCCCCTCTGGGGCGACGCTGAAGAAAAAAATGATTTGAGCGTCCGTCTCACCCCAGGCCCCGTTGGCTAATTAGTGGAGAGAGATGGGCACTCACTCATTTGATCTCCTTGGAGACGTGCATGATGGCTGAGAACCAGACCAAACACACTGATGATCGTGAGTCACTTTTTCTCACTCTTGTCAGTTTTCTCCCCTCTCTCTCGCTCCCGCTCCCGCTCCCGCCCTCCCCCTCTCTCTCTCTCTCTCTCTCTCTCTCTCTCTCTCTCTCCTCTCTCCCGCTCCCGCTCCCTCTCCTCTCTCTCTCTCTCCTCCTCCGCTCTCTCTCTCTCTCTCGCTCCCGCTCCCGCTCCCGCTCCCGCCCTCCCCCTCTCTCTCTCTCTCTCTCTCTCCGCTCCGCCTCCCCTCTCTCTCTCTCTCTCTCTCGCTCCCGCTCCGCCTCCCCTCTCTCTCTCTCTCTCTCTCGCTCCCGCTCCCGCCCTCCCCCTCTCTCTCTCTCTCTCTCTCGCTCCGCTCCCGCCCTCCCCCCTCTCTCTCTCTCTCGCTCCGCTCCCGCCCTCCCCTCTCTCTCTCTCTCTCTCTCGCTCCCGCTCCCGCTCCCGCCCTCCCCCTCTCTCTCTCTCTCTCTCTCTCTCTCTCTCTCTCTCGCTCCCGCTCCCGCCCTCCCCCTCTCTCTCTTTTTCCCTCCTCTCTCTCTCTCTCTCTCTCTCTCTCTCTCTCTCTCTCTCTCTCTCTCTCTCTCTCTCTCTCTCTCTCTCTCTCTCTCTCTCTCTCTCTCTCTCCCTCCCCACCTCTATTTCTTCACCTCTCTCTCTCTCTTTCTCTCCTTGTCTCTCATACGCACACAAGCTAAACAGTTCACTGCAGCGACACGTGGGTTATCCACCAGCAGGAGGAACCGCATTGTAGATCAGCTGCTGGTGTAAGAACAAGGACAAAGCTAATTCATGTACATAAATATACATCTTTATTATTTGCCACTCTCACAAACTGTGTGTGTGTGTGTGTGTGTGTGTGTGTGTGTGTGTGTGTGTGTGTGTGTGTGTGGTGTGTGTGTGTGTGTGTGTGTGTGTGTGTGTGTGTGTGTGTGTGTGTGTGTGTGTGTGTGTGTGTGTGTGTGTGTGTGTGTGTGTGTGTGTGTGAGATTCCTCGTTCTGTGTGGTTTTCATTGTATTTCCTGGACCCAGGGTTAGGTCTGTACCTCTCTTCAAGGTCCTCCTTAGTGCCATTACAAATCCCCTTTTGGTCTCCTGTGGTCTCTCTGCTAAGTTAACCTTCACATATCAGACGGTTTTGGTGATTGATTCAGGGTGAAAGGAGTCCCCCCCCGGCATGTCCCCTTTCCTGCCCCGACGTGGGACTTTAGATTTGATATCCTTTAGTAATCTGTCCCCTTCCCCGCAGAGGAAATTCATCCTCTGCGTTTCACCTATCCATCCTAGGAGATAGAAGCTTGGAGCGGTGCCTTTGCCTTGCTCATGGGAGTGTTAACTAGCACCCACCCACGCAGTATTGCCTGTGCACTAGAGGGTGGTTATTAACGTTTAGGAATGATGCTCGAGGTGATAACTAACGACAATAACTAGGCAGCGAACATTTGACTTAATTTGACTTAACATTTGACTTGATCCTCTCTCTCTCTGTCTCTGTCTCTCTGTCTCTGTCTCTCGCTTGCTCGCTCGCTCTGTCCGAATTTGAACTACTTATTAGGACGGGTTTGTTTCTTCTTCCGATGTAAAAACAGATGTTCGGGTCAGACTCGGTGACTTCTCTCTCAGACTCCGTCCGCGGAGCTGTCTTCGTTAATGGTGACCACGTGAGAGGAATCCATGCACCCCTGTTTAATTATAGTGTTTGTGTGTGTTGGATTGGAAGCATTGGATAATGTATGGATAAATGAATTGGAAAAGGAATTGATGAATACATTGAACAAAGTGTTGTTGAGCTGTGTGCCGTCTGCAGGGCGCCTGGGCAAACCAAGCAGGGGTGTTTTTGTTTGAGTCTCAAAGTATAAATGCATATATTCATGTACTTATTCCTGTGTTTATTTCATCGCAACAACACTTCCCGCTGTCTGAAGTGCACAGAAGAGTCGACAGCCTCGCCTCGAAGGTGAAAAGTAGAACAAGCGCGTACGTACATCGTTAGGCGATGACAAACGACAAAGAAACCATTCAGCAGGAGCAGCAGCAGCGGAGAAGTTTTGTTGGCGGCGCTGCGGTGATGCCTTCCTGCGGTGCTTCTGCGGCGATGCCTTCCTGCGGCGATGCCTTCCTGCGGCGATGCCTTCCTGCGGCGATGCCTTCCTGCGGCGATTCCTGCCGCGATGCCTTCCTGCGGCGATGCCTTCCTGCCGCGATGCCTTCCTGCCGCGATGCCTTCCTGCCGCGATGCCTTCCTGCCGCGATTCCTTCCTGCCGCGATTCCTTCCTGCCGCGATGCCTTCCTGCCGCGATGCCTTCCTGCCCACACGTTCTTCCGGTGACCTTTGAGCATAATTGCACGTTGTGAACCGTGCTCTGTTTTGGAACAGCTGCACTTCCAGGTGAACCGGGTGTGATGGAAGTAGTACTTCAGGGAAAGACGAGAATGTTTTAGTTCTCAGATGCCGAGGTAAGACCGGACCCTACTCTCGGTTCAGTTACTATGGCGACTCGATGGCGCTGTGAGCCTAAGCTGCTGTCGACATTGGGCCTCCTGCTGTGTACCCCCTCCACCTCTCATCTGATGTTACATATGAAGAAAAGACAGTGTTATTAACTATTTAAGGTCCTGTACCCTCAGACCTCCTGCTGTGTACCCCCTCCACCTCTCATCTGATATTATACATGAAGACAAGACAGTGTTATTAACTATTTAAGGTCCTGTTCCCCTCAAACATGTAACCTCCTGCTGTGATGGTGGTTTAGATTTATGGCAAGAAACCACTTCCTATAGTCTTATCTGAAGCTATTGTATTACAAGCATTTTTCCTCCTTGTTAGTAGTCTATAACTATCAAGATTGTGTGATCAAAGCGTCAAAGCATCATTTATATACTTAAAAGTGTGTTAACATGTGCTTACAGTAGGCTGCTTTAAGCAGTGGACAACGAGGACAACATGTCAGACCTGGTGGACTAAACAACTTAATTGAATGTAATTACTTAAACATAAACATATTTTGGATCATCGCTCACTTGTCCGTTGCTGGCAGGCGTAATATTTTAACCAATAGAATAACGTTAAGAATCTCCACTTCCCCTCATATGAAGCCTGCGTCAAAATGTCATAATGAGAAATATGTCACTTATTCGTCGTTGTTTTACGATTTCTCTTCGGGTTTCACCTTATTTTTAAAGCCGAAGAAACACTTAAATCGTCCCGTGGTCAACGCACTCGAGTGGCGTCTAGCGTCGAGCCACTTCCATGGATCACGTGGTTTGTAATTCTTACACACGGTATTATCTTTCAAAGCTTCAGTGGGGGGAATGGGGCTAAACGCAGGCCATTGTTCCCTCCTGATGAGCGCCGGTGTCGCTGCTGTCGCTGCGTTTGGGAGGATTTTCTCTTTTTATTTCCCCATTCTTCGGGCTTCCCGAAGGAACTTTCCTCCCGTCGCTGAATCCCCCCGCCGCTCTTGGGCTTAAGACTGAGGGATGATGACGACGGTCTCAGAGTCGAGAATGATTCGCAAAGCAAATTGGGGCACAATCCAAGCTGTTTTGTTTTTTTATTCATTCATATAATACAATGGGATAACTATTCTGCTGTACAAAAAACTCAATTATTATTGTTTATTCATTTTTCTACAAAAGACACGCTTGAAAACTGATTTCCCTGTGCGGTGAGGCGGCACAGTTACACACACACACTACAGCAAGTCTCTCTTTAGAGGAAGGATGGAGAACTCGGTTGTGTTCCATGAGCTCAGTGGGTCTTGATTTGTTTTGCAGCAAGCAGCTCAACCGGTCCACAAAATCACTCCACAAACCTCTCTTTGGCCCCTGGCTAGTTTTTTATATATATATACTGTATCTCTCTCTCGTTGACGTATAAAAACAAATCTGGGTTTCTCTAAAGCTGCTTATGTCTCTTCTGTTTGTCCTTGCTGATGAATGTGCCAAACCAACAACTGTGTTGTCTCTCTCTCTCTCTCTCTCTCTCTCTCTCTCTCTCTCTCCTCTCTCTCTCTCTCTCTCTCTCTCTCTCTCTCTCTCTCTCTCTCTCTCCTCTCTCCTCTCTCTCTCTCCTCTCTCTCTCTCTCTCTCTCTCTCTCTCTCTCTTCCCCCCCCCCCTCAGGCCGCGTCTCCTTCTTCTCGTCGGGCTCGGAGAACCTTCACCGCGTGGAGCAGGTGACCTGGGGCACGCGCTTCGCCATCACCGTGTCCTTCACCTGCGACCCCGCGCACGCCATCGCCGACCCCGCCCTCCCGGCCCTCTCCTGAGGATGGGCGGCGCCATGAGGACCACGACCACGACCCGGCCTCGCCACCTTGCACACGCGTGTCCCCACTCCCTTCTCTCTCTTTTCTTCTTCCTCCTCCTCCTCCTCCCTCTGTAGTCTCCAACTGTTCATCCTTCTCCTCCTCCTCTTCCATCGTCATCTCTACCCGTTCCTCCTGCTCCTCTTCCTCCTCCGGTCCAGCCCTAAAGCACAAACAGAAGGAGAGGGAGAGGGGATACAGCGTGAGAAGGAGAAGGAAGAGGAGGGACAAGAGAAGGAAGAGGAGGGACAAGAGAAGGAAGAGGAGGGACAAGAGAAGGAAGAGGAGGGACAAGAGAAGGAAATGGGGTTAAGGGGGATAAGAGAGGGAGTGAATAAAGGAGGACAGGGACACAAACAGTGACTCATTAGGGGAGGGAGGGAGGGAGGGAGGGAGGAGGTGGCAGAAGGAAAGGAGACCAGGCAAGACACACACACACAGACAGACACACAGTGAGAACTCTGCCTTGAATGTTCATCTTCATTGCCAAAGGAATCTTGTTTCCTCCATGGTTTTTCTTTGGTCCTGATTAGTTTGAGGTGTTGTTGTTGTTGTTTATGAGCGATTCCATGGATGCCAAGTCGATTTATCTGATGTTTAATTCCCAAGCTTCTTCTTCTGTGGTCTCCTAAATGGATGCTGTGAGGATGGGGTGTTGAGCTGTGGCCTACTTCTATTGTCGAGCTACCGCCGTTCCTTCTTGTTTTTTTTACTGGGGTTCAAGGGTTGTTCTTTTTGTACACAAAGGCTTTTTTCGGTACCATCTTTGTACGCCATTGAACCACTACCGTCTCAGAAGCTTTCTTCTTAGCCTTTCCCCTGCCCATTTCTACTGTCTTGATTCACTGCATTCACGGGGGCTTAGTAGAAAATCACTTCCCACTTGCTGAAATGGGTTTCCGTGAAGGGCGGCAGAACTACGCTGGGTTCTGCTTTATTTAATTTGTTTACCTTTTAAACCACAGAGCTTCCTCTCTCTCTCTCTCTCCCCTGAAGACGCCAGCGTGATACCACCCCTTGAACATCCCGGGAGACTCTATTATCAAAGGGCTCTCGAATTTGTACGAATGTATGACTTCCATGTGGATGAGCTGAAATAAATGGAAGTGAAAGTGAAAGTGGTCCGTGTCTCTCGTTCCTTCAAGTGGCTTCTGATGAGATGTACAGCACCGTGTAATGTCGAGTGAAGAACAATATATCTGGCTGCATAGGTGTCATTTTCATTGGGGGGGTCATTTCATTGAAATGGACGATTTTGTCCCACTTTTGTTGAAAGCATAATTTGTAAAATCATTGTAACTAACAATTACATTGCCTAAAATTGCATATTTTCCAACTTGTATTTTCATGCCTCCATCGCTTTCCAACCCAAAGTGACGTCCTGACAGGGACCTGTGAAATGGGGTCACATCTCCCAGGTCAGTTAGCTGGTTGTTGGTATGTGAGTATTGAGGATGTATGCCATCGGTACGGTGTGTACATTAAGACACCATACAGCCGTGGTTCCCAACCTGTTTTTGGGGCCCTTGAACCCACATTTCTAGTGCTGAAAATGTTCGTCACCCAAACTTTAACTTTCGTGCATCTGCTTCAACACAAATCTGCCTGTAATATCAATGTCCCAGTGACCCTAACATGGCTCTACTACACACTACTAAGTGATTAGTAGTAGTTTGCCTGTGACTAAGCTCCCAGTCAAGTCAGTGACATACAGGACGTCTATGAGACATCTGCTAAAATGTACCATTAAATATCTATAGCTTACGTCTGCAATCTTCTCCGACCACGTATGCATATCAGGGGGCCCAAAGTGGGCTCCCGAAACCAAGTTTAGGAACCACTGAAATACAGGCACATCCAAACTCGGCACCTCAGTTTCAAGGCACTAGGGAGCCAATAGCATTAGAGATGTGTTCTTCTCTTGTGTGTGATTCCTCATATTCATTTGACAACATGGAACAGTCCGTGAACCTTTTTACCATCGGAAATGTTAGTCTGATAACAAAGTCTTCTTGCCAAACGAGCTGAATGTGAGGAAGGTGTTTGTTCCTGCCATATGCTCGGTCCGTGCTGCCTGCTGCAGATCTTCTCCTGTGACTATAAATAGTCCTCTGACGAGCACCTTCATGAGGGAGCCAACGGCGTCGACGGAAACCCCAGGGAGGTTTAGCTAGAAACTTGCGCTACCTTACTTTACCTCATTTATCTCGTTCGCCTTTCAGATTCTCGGCCATTGGACTGCGAAAATTCTGACAAACGGATGATTGATCGACCTCGTCGGCAGCCGTGCTCGCTGGCGTTTTTAAAAACTTGAGTTTAAAGAGTTCCTCTTTAACACGCCATCCACGGGCACAGCTTATTACCACCTTTTGTTCAGTTTGCCCCCTGTGGGTGGGAAAACAATAGGAGACCTTTAAGATAATAGGGGCCCTTTAGGATAATAGGGGCACTGGAACACAAATGTGTTTTGCCAAACAATGTGATTGACTCGGTCTCATTGCTTCTGTAAGGAACAACAAGGTCCCCGAGACTAAGCCCTGTTTTATTACCCGTTTATTTAGTTACCAACGTCTCAGAGCAAGGATTCTAAAACGTGTACGCGTGTGATATGGAATGGAGTCAGGTCAACACCTGATGTGGAAATGTCCTGGAGTTTGTTCAGGGAGAACTTCCTGGATGTCATGAATAAGCATGGAGATGACCCCTGGTTGTCTGAGGAGCTCTCAAAGAACCGCCACTACGAGCAGGTTCAGGTCTCCACTTCCGCATCCGCTGCCTCGAGGCGTCTGTTCAGGCCACCGTCGCTCAGGGGCCAACCTCACGATGGTCACGGCTCTTCTCTGTCCGGGCCCCACAGCGACTGTACCGGACGGAGGACTAGCAGCCAGGCAGCGTGTAACAGCAACACAGTCAGTCAGCGAGTGGGCGTTGTGTGAGCGGTGGGAAAAGCAACGGGAGGGTTCTAACATACTGATCCGGTACATACTGAACACTCTGGGCTCGTTAACGTTTGCCCATCACTATCTTCTCCATAGGAAAAGGCCAACATCATGTCTCACTATGAATTATGTTTGGATGGAAGGAGTTCCTCTGGATTCACTTCCACAAGGGACTGACATGAATGGCCACAAACAGAAAAAGCTACTTCTACCTTCACACACACTGCTACTTCACAGACACACACACACACTGATAAATCAAATCAAGGCCCTGAAAAATACCTATCTGGTGACCTATTTCCTGGTTGTAAAACATGAAGGGCGGAACTCTCTGGAAGTAATGGATGATATTTCTGGCTGGCTGTGTTCCATGTGTGTGTGTGGGTGGGGCGTGGGGGTCTAGTGGGGGCCTCGTTTCTGACCTCGCTCGCCATGATAAACACAAACGATGTCTAGCGATCGGTTCATTTTGGAGCTAATTTGAACAGATGAAGTCTGGGGCCGAGACATGCGGCAGCACCACTTCCTCCTGGGTAATTCATCTCAAACACCGGACTAATTGAGCACTTCTATTATGCTTAAGTCTGCCGTCCGGCGGGCCTCTCGGGTACCGCTGTCTGCAGAGCATCTCCAGCCTCGCATCCCAGACGTCATCCGACTGATTGATTTCTTACTCGACGACAAGGAGCATGATGAAACCTTCGTTACAGTCGCTGATTCTGCGCCCTGATTCTACTGAAGAGCATTGATTGTGAGCTAGGGCCATTATGCTCAAAATCTTCTACGCCGATATAAAGGTGATTTAATATCGCGATAAGGAATATATATCAGGGTATAGCAGGTTTTCTGGTAATTCAATAAATATAATATATATATATATATCAAATAACCACATCATTTTTTGGTATACTCCTGTGTGAATGAAATGACTTGACCAAAGAAGACGTAAACTTATATAATATAATATAATATAATATAATATATTACCCAGCCCTTTTGAGCGTGCCTCGCCACACACAACAACACCAGCACTTTGGTGCATTGGCTTCCAGAAGACAGAAGTGCTGACGCTAATTGTTCCCGTTTGTGGCGAGGGCTAGAGAGGGCTTGCTCTCGCCCAACTGCTGTTTGGCGGGAATCGGCGTGACTAACTAATCGATAGCAGAGGGGGCTAGCGAAGGCAGGAGGGAAGCGTTTACGGCGGCTTAATAAATGAATACGACACACTTTGGGCGGTGAGAGCGGTGGGCCTCCTGCCACGGTGCCCAGGTCCGCAGCGACTCTGTGTCCCACGGCGCCCGCAGATGAGACTAGTGGTGAAGGCATCGTTCACATAGCTAGACAGGGGTTTGGGGAGGGGGGGGGGGGGGGGGGGGGAGGGGACACTTTAAGGACCCGTGTGAGGCAGCTGAAATAGAGGATTTCTGGGTCACGTCTGCCGCCACCACCACCACCACCATTTGTCCAGGGAAAGTGCTACGGCCAGTAGGACGCATTGGAAGTGGGGGCGCCCCCTGATGTAACCCCGATAAGGAGGACTTGTTTTGGTTATTCCATGACGTTGTTGTTGTTAGTATTTGTCTTCTTTCTGGACCCCCTGCTGTGGGATTTGTCCAAATGAATATATGCATGAAACGCGTCAGACTCGGAGCCAGCTGGGGTTAAAGCACACCGGCTGAGATCACCTTCCCAAACGTCACATCTCTGAGAAAGTCTTAGAAATAAGAACATTGTTAAGGGAATGAATCTGTTGGAAGGAGGGATTTGTACGTCTGTGTGATTTTTTCCTGTGTTTTTGTTGTTGATTTGATTTCGGGTTACAAATCCTAAAACCTCCCGGAGGTTATCACCTGAACGTGGTCTCTCCAAAGTGGACCTGGAGAAACATAAATGCTACTATGCACTGTGTCTTGTCTTTAGATTTAATTAAAGTCATTTAGCAGACTTAAAATAAAGTAATTCAACAGTCACCAGAAGTCATAAGTGCATTCCCTACCTAAAGGCGCTGTCACACCTTGACGATTTAGCCAGCGTATGCCCGACGTATCAAAATCTCTCTAAAATGTTGGCATACGTCGAATAAGTTCCGGGTAAGTTAAGAGCATGCTGGTATACGTCGTAGTACGGTGAGAAAGGTGAGACATTTTGAGCATGCACAAAATTTCTCGATATATACGCTGGCTTACCTAGTACCAAGTAACGTGCTTTGAACGTATCTCCAACGCATATTGAACGTATGTAGACGTATTCGACATGTTCCGGACGACCACAGAACTTACTGAACGTGTTTCTAACTTACAGCTACCATATAATGGCGTATTGGCAGCAGTTTTCTTCGGCATATAGACACGGTGATGTTGTTACTGTGATGTCTCGTGCGGTTATGATGTGAATCATCGAGGGCCCATGATCTTTGGCGATACGCTTGGGCAAGTTGTGAACGCCGGCAACGCGCTAAACATTCGTTGGTATAAGTTATCAAACGTTCTATATAAGTTATTAATATGTTATGTATACGTTATGTATATAAAAAACATTGATAGTTCAGCAAGAGACATTTTGATACGTCGGGCATATGCTGGCTAATTCATCAAGGTGTGACAGCGCCTTTACAAGTCATAGTAATATAATATATACATATATATCCACAAAATCAATAACATAATATATAAAACATTCCTTATTTTACAAGCCTCCAAGGGCAGATCCAGTGGTAAAAGTACAATAAGTTGGCTAACAATAGAGCTATGAGCTATGTCCCACTGTGTTGAACCCCGGGGGTCTGACCCTGACTCTGACCCCGGGGGTCTGACCCTGACTTGGGGGGGTATTGCGTGTAGCAGACGAGAGAGGAAGGTGGTGCAACAGTCTAGTGGATTAGCACCGATTAGTTTCATGGTCGGTACGAGGGGCTGCTCTCTATTAGATGGGGCCTCATAAAACACCAGGGCTGATTTAATGTATTGCCTGTCGGAAGGTCGGCCAAAAACTACACTTTGGTTGATCTACCCGCTGCGGCAGCAGACCTGCTGGCCAGTAAATAAAAGTCCCTTGGCAGTATGCTGAAAGATTAAATTGAGGTTTCACTTAATGAACGACCACACTTAATTTCGCTTATATATATTGCAGCAATAAATGTCCCTCATTTCCCAGTGTGCGAGGGATTTTAGAGAATTAAACAAGAAACTTTGTGAAACGATCAACTCGAAAACCTAAATTATTGAGGTGGCAAATAGTTGTGACCTTCAGTGAGTGTAATGGTTGTGGTGGGGGTAGGAAATGAAAGGTTCCCGGTTAGATCCCCAGTGTTCTCCTCTGCCTGTGGGTGTCCTTGTAATTGAATTCCCTCCAAGTCAATTTGGATCAAAGCGTGTCCCAGAAGTAAACACCTTTCAGACCAGTAACCCTTATAGCGACCTATTGCATAATTGATATGTGGTGCTTTAAGACGCACTACAGTAACATAATTGATATGTGGTGCTTTAAGACGCACTACAGTAACATCATTGATATGTGGTGCTTTTAGACGTACTACGGTAACATCATTGATATGTGGTGCTTTTAGACGCACTACAGTAACATAATTGATATGTGGTGCTTTAAGACGCACTACAGTAACATAATTGATATGTGGTGCTTTTAGACGTACTACGGTAACATCATTGATATGTGGTGCTTTTAGACGCACTACAGTAACATAATTGATATGTGGTGCTTTTAGACGTACTACGGTAACATCATTGATATGTGGTGCTTTAAGACGTACTACGGTAACATCATTGATATGTGGTGCTTTAAGACGTACTACGGTAACATCATTGATATGTGGTGCTTTTAGACGTACTACAGTAACATAATTGATATGTGGTGCTTTAAGACGTACTACGGTAACATCATTGATATGTGGTGCTTTTAGACGTACTACGGTAACATAATTGATATGTGGTGCTTTAAGACGCACTACGGTAACATAATTGATATGCACTACATAATTGATATGCACTACGGTAACATAATTGATATGTGGTGCTTTAAGACGTACTACGGTAACATCATTGATATGTGGTGCTTTAAGACGTACTACGGTAACATCATTGATATGTGGTGCTATTAGACGTACTACGGTAACATAATTGATATGTGGTGCTTTAAGACGTACTACAGTAACATAATTGATATGTGGTGCTTTAAGACGCACTACAGTAACATCATTTATATGTGGTGCTTTAAGACGCACTACAGTAACATAATTGATATGTGGTGCTTTTAGACGCACTACAGTAACATAATTGATATGTGGTGCTTTTAGACGCACTACGGTAACATCATTGATAGATAGACAGACAAAGCTGCAATGGATATTACAGATATAGTGTGAAAAACAACCTTATTTCTGTCTATCTATTAAGGATATAGTGTGAAAAACAACCTTATTTCTGTCTATCTATTAAGGATATAGTGTGAAAAACAACCTTATTTCTGTCTATCTATTAAGGATATAGTGTGAAAAACAACCTTATTTCTGTCTATCTATTAAGGATATAGTGTGAAAAACAACCTTATTTCTGTCTATCTATTAAGGATATAGTGTGAAAAACAACCTTATTTCTGTCTATCTATTAAGGATATAGTGTGAAAAACAACCTTATTTCTATCTATCTCTTAGAGATCGCCTTCCCAAATGTCACATCTCTGAGAAAGTCTTAGAAATAAGAACATTGTTAAGGGATTTGTACGTCTGTGTGGTTTTTTCCTGTGTTTTTGTTGTTGATTTGAGTTCGGGTACAAATCCTAAAACCTCCCGGAGGTTATCACCTGAACGTGGTCTCTCCAAAGTGGACCTGGAGAAACATGAATGCTACTCTGCACCGTGTCATCTTGAGTCTTCAACCTTATTTCTATCTATCTGTTAGAGATATCGTTTTGAAACATCCTTATATATAGTGGTAAAACAACCTTAACAACCCTTTCTTTTAGAGATATAGTGTAAAAGCAACCTTATCTCTATCTATCTATTAGAGATATAGCATTAAAACAACCTTATATATTAGAGAAATAGTGTTAAAATAACCTTATCTTTATTAGGGATATAGTGTTAAAACAACCGTATCTCTATTAGGGATATAGTGTTTACACATCCTTATCTCTATCTATTAGGGATATAGTGTTAAAACAACCTTATCTCTATCTAATAGAGATATAGTGATGGAACAACCTTATCTCTATTAGGGATATAGTGTTAAAACAACCGTATCTCTATTAGAGATATAGTGTTTACACATCCTTATCTCTATCTATTAGAGATATAGTGTTAAAACAACCTTATCTCTACCTATTAGAGATATAGTGTTAAAACAACCTTATCTCTACCTATTAGAGATATAGTGTTAAAACAACCTTATCTCTACCTATTAGAGATATAGTGTTAAAACAACCTTATCTCTACCTATTAGAGATATAGTGTTAAAACAACCTTATCTCTACCTAGGGATATAGTGTTAAAACAACCTTATCTCTTTATATTACAGATATAGTGTTAAAACAACCGTATCTCTATCTAGTAGGGATATAGTGTTAACACATCCTTATCTCTAATATAGTGTTAAAACAACCTTATTTCTATCTATCTTTTAGAGATATAGTGTTAAAACATCCTTATCTCTTTATCTCAGCTATATCCTGATCTATTAGGGATAGTGTTTAAACATTCTTATCTCTATCTATTAGGGATATAGTGTTAACACATCCTTATCTCTATCTAATATATTATAGAGCTATAGTGTTAAAACAACCTTAACTCTATTAGGGATATAGTGTTAACACATCCTTATCTCTATCTAATATCTTATAGAGATATAGTGTTAAAACAACCTTAACTCTATCTATCTATTACAGATAGTGTTAAAACAACCTTATCTCTTTATATTAGAGATATGGTGTTAAAACAACCGTATCTCTATCTAATAGAGATATAGTGTTAAAACATCCGTATCTCTTTTATCTCAGATATATCCTTATATATATTAGGGATATAGTGTTAAAACATCATTATCTATATATATTAGGGATATAGTGTTAAAAAACCTTATCTATATATATTAGGGATACAGTGTTTAAACAACCGTAACTCTATATATTAGGGATATAGTGTTTAAACAACCGTAATGCAGGCAACACGGATGAAAGTTAAACATTATTAATTTGCATACACCCTCCGCACATTAAAATGATGTAAATGGTCAAAGTTCCCCTTTAAGTGAGCCGAGCCTCTAAAGTCAACTTTCTGACTCAGGAAAAACAACAACAACAACAACAACAACAACAACAAACAGTCAGAACACAGGTCAGAAACACGTTGTGCGCAGACTAGAGCCCATCAGTAAAGGTATAAGCCCAACCCAAAGGTGCCCACCAGGTGAGCCATACACTTACCTGTGGCCGGTTCCTTCAGCGCGGCGTCCCCCTCCACGAGTCCCCGGCTCCCTGTCACCTGAAGGTGCCCATGCCCAGGGTCTGCGAGGTGACCTCCAACTGCGTGCTGGAGTTCGCCGACCTGCCCCACGAGTAGAGGCTGGGCGGCCGCTGCCTGAAGGACGACGTGTAGCGGTAGAAGCTCCGGTGGCGGTTCTTCAGGTACTCCCGGTAGTTCCTGGTGAGCAGCGTGTAGAGGAAGGGGTTGATGCAGCTGTTGCTGTACGTCAGGCTGGCCACCAGGTAGTTGATGCAGGTGTGCGTCTGGGACGCCAGGCGCAGCGGCTTGGTGTAGTAGAGGGGCAGCAGCTGCCATATCCAGAAGGGCAGGAAGCACGCCCAGAACACCAGCACGATGGTGAAGATCATGATCAGGACCTTCTGCTTGGGAGAGCGCTTACCGCCGCCGTGGTGGTTGATGACGGCGATGGTGCGCTGGGACTCCAGGTAGGTGCGCGCCAGCCGGACGTACAGGTAGCCGATGACCAGCCCCGGGGCCATGATGCTGGTGCCGAACAGCACCGTCACGTACACCTTGTAGGCGAGCGGCGCCCAGGTGGCCGCGCACATCCGCTTCACGCCGCCGTCCGGCGTGGCTTTGGTGGTCTGCGCCACCATGACCATCATGGGCACCGTGAGGAGCAGCGAGAGGAGCCACACGCCCCACGCCAGCGCCTGGCGGTAGCTCTTGGAGCGACGCACGGTGTCCAGCGGCTTGGTGACCGCCAGGTACCGTTCCGCGCACATCACCGTGAGCGTGAAGATGCTGGCGTGCATGGTCAGCAGGTCCAGGCTGAGCAGGATGCGACAGCCCGCGTCCCCGAAGTACCAGTCCTTCAGGAAGTAGGTGGACACCACGAACGGGATGGTGGAGAGGTACAGCAGGTCCGCCAGCGCCAGGTTGATGATGGAGATGTACATGGACGTGGCGAAGCGGATGGAGTGGCACATGACCACCAGCGTGTACACGTTCCCCGAGACCCCGACCAGGTACACCACGGAGAGGAGCGTCCCGAACGTGGAGGTGATCACCAGCTCCTGGTCCACCGCGCTCCCCCCCCCCACCGAGCCCCCGCCGCTGTCCCGGGGCGCCGTGCGGCCGATCAAGTTGTTCGATCTGTTGCTCATGGCGACGCTTTAACGGACGCTATGCTCGTCGCTTGTGTGTTTGTGTTCATGGGGGGACGTGTCGGTCGGGGATGAGACCGGCGGGCGGCCAGCAGCACGCTGGCTCTAAAGGTAGAGTCTCCGTGACGCGCCGCTCGGTTACCGCGCCGCTCCGTTCCGTGCGCGCTGCCGCGTGTGCGCTTCGCTCCTGACGTCACGACACCGGGATGGCAAAACACGCAAATACAATTATGATTATTATAAGCCTACTATTCGTGTTTGTCTACATATTCGAGCAAACGTGTGTCTTCACAGTCGAGATTAAACGCATCCCCCCCACAATTATAACGTTTTTTGTTTGTTTGTTCCTAATGGAAGATGGTCCATAATTGTACCTGTTGATGGAAAGCTTGAATATTGAATATGAATAAATGTGGAGTTTAATTGAGCCAAGAGCCTCTTCACAGTCAGGCAATTCGTTATATTAGTACTACTCGTTCATTTACTCGATTATATCGCGCTTTTACGCACGCATATTTATTCATGAGAGGCTTAGAAGCGGGTCGATAATGCATTATTTAAATCATATGTCTTCCCTGTAGTTTCTATTTTGTTGGAGTTTATTTATCATACTTACAGGTGTATAGGTTTACAATTTAGCTTAATTTCTGATTACACATTTATTACAATATACGAACATATGCCACCCTAAAGGCCTTGGGATTTGAGCTGTTGGAAAGGGTCATTTTGTTGTTGAATGTCAATAACAGATGATCGTAAATGTACCTAATTTGAACATGTTTTATTTCATAAACTCATTAAAAGATCAAAGCTAAATGTTTTGATATTAAAAAAGGTATCCAACCCGTCAATCATTCGATGGGGCACCTGCAGTACCCTCCCTGACCACTAGGTCTACAGGTCGACACACAATTGTCATATACAATATTTAAAAAATCTATAAAAATGTGATTGGAGAAAAAAAATCCCAATGTAATCCCAGTGTACAGTTTATTTTAGAATTATTGAATTGGTTGTGAGGATTAAAAATGTTTGAACTTGTTGGATGGATAATGGTATGCGTGGATAGATACGTTTTTTCTTGTTGCCAGGTTGGATGGATAATGGTATGCGTGGATATATCTGTTTATCTTGTTGCCAGGTTGGATGGATAATGGTATGCTTGGATAGATTAGTTTTTCTTGTTGCCAGGTTGGATGGATAATGGTATACGTGGATAGATCAGTTTTTCTTGTTGCCAGGTTGGATGGATAATGGTATGCGTGGATAGATCAGTTTTTCTTGTTGCCAGGTTGGATGGATAATGGTATGCGTGGATAGATCTGTTTATCTTGTTGCCAGGTTGGATGGATCAAGTCTGGGAGGATGGATGAATGAATGAAGGCAAGAATAAATGGATGGGTGATATTGTCTGTCCTGTTTTCCATTGCAAATGGAGATGATCATGCAAAAATAAAAAATAAGATTGTGTTTAGAGAGACAATTGAATGACGTTTAGCTCTTTGGGGAAAGTAACTGGAATGAAATGCAAAAATGACAATACATGAAGATAAACAAATGAGAAATGATTTGGCTATTGCGAGCCGAGAGTAATGTTTGCACGAGTGAGTCTTCAGAGCCTTGCACACAGATTAGAACTCAATGCTGAGATTTGAATCAATGATGCATGTGTTTCTGTTCCTGGTCCTGTCCTCACTCTGTTCTTTTGGGGGATATCGGTGGGATGCACAGCGCTTAGTGGATCATTTATCCATCACGCAGCAGCTCCGTGCTACCATCACCAAGGGCATATCTGTGTGTATGGTTGTTTTCTAAACTTTGTTTCCATGGTGACATTATGCAATTACATCCATCTGTTTAAACACAAAATTAAGTCAAAATCACGTGGCATGATTTAAGGGGCAACAAACGTACACACAAATGTGTACCTTCTTCAGAGCCGTGGTACCCAAAACAATGTACAATTCTGAGTCCCACGAGGTCCCTCGCTGCTTTGGTCGGGGTCCACCAGCAGGATTTTAGAACATCACATGAGTATGTGCACTGACTGGGTTGTACTTGCAGTTGCAGCCCTTCCTGAGTCTGCTGCTTGGTATGGATTCCTTCAATGAATTGCCTGACGACAGCAGGACATTCTGCAGTCAAACAAATTACAGAATTAACAACATTGCTGAAGGTCTACTCCACATTGAAAATCCTTCAAATCATTAAGGTAAACATCAGCTAAATATCAGACAACATATACTACTACTACTACTGCTGCTACTTCTACTACTACTATTACTACTACTACTACTACCACTACTACTACTACTACTACTACAACTACTGCTGCTACTGCTAGTGCTAGTGCTACTGCTACTGCTACTACTAATACTACTACTACTACTACTACTACTACTACTTATACTACTGCTACTTCTACTACTACTTCTACAACTACTTCTACTACTACTACTACTGCTACTACTACTACTCCTACTTCTACTACTACTACTACTACTGCTACTTCGACTACTACAACTACTACTACTGCTACTTATTCTACTACTACAACTACTACTACTAATACTACTACTACTACTACTACTAAAGCTTCTACTACGACTACTACTACAACTACAACTACTACTACTACTACTACTACTAATACTCCTACTTATACTACTATTTCTACTACTTATACTAATACTTATACTACTACTACGAAGAATCATAATAATAATGGATTTCATGTATATTTCCTGAACCCAGTGTGCTGATAGCGTTCTGTGCTGATAGCCTTCTGATTTATTTGTAATGAGCCAATACAACGGATATTGACCCATGGCCAGGGCCGGTCACAGGTCTCAGAGGCAGTGGCTCCGTCTTCGAAAAGGGCAATGAAGGAAAGGAAATGTGTGCCGAGAGGACACTGCTGTAGGGATTGATATGCCCATGGATTACCCAGAAGCCCCTGAGGCTCAATGAAGTATTCAGAACATCCCCACGGCCCACCAGTTCTACCCTCACCAGGACCTCTTGCATCATCGAACCAACCAATCAAAACACAAGACACATTGTGAATCAACTTTCTTTTGTTGGGTAAAAATGAGGTCTTTAACCCTCCTAAATCAAACAAATGTTATTTTAACAGTAACGATAAACAGTAAAACAAAGAAACTATGATGTGACATTTCAGTTGTGAAGAAATATATTATAATAATATAATAATGAATATTACAATACTGACGTGCCAAACACTTGTCTCTTGACCACCGTACCCACGTTTGTACTTTTGACTTATTTTTTTATTCTATTATTTTTATAACTGCTGTCTGTCGTCAGGTATTGCACATAAGATTTTCACCCATTACTTATACTTGTATAACTTTGATAATAAACGTGACTTGACTTGACTTGATGGTTTTGGATGGGGTAGGTACTAGGTTGTATTTCACAGCACATACACCTGCACAAAAAGGGGCACTTCTGTTTAAGAAGGCAGAAAGGGCAGTGGATGTCGACGTCAGAACGGGGCCCAATCTAGCGGAGGTCGGCCCCGGCGGTTCTGGCCTTGCGGACCAGCCGAGTGGGCCCAAGCTGGGCCCTGCTGGGCCCTGCCCTGTTGGGAACATGGCATTAACAGTGTTTAGGCAGTCGTCTCTCGTCAAACCAATTTGCCGTCTCCCTACTGGATACGCTTTTCCTTGGAAATTCTCGGAATAGCCTTGAATAAGGGGCTATTCTGAGAATTCCCAAGGAGATTAATCAGTTGATTAATGCCTGTATTTTTCCACGGGATTCAACATGCCGTTTATGCCTTTTATGTCCAGACGTATCGGTCGCACGGAGGGCTTGTTGTTTTGAATCATCCACCGAATAAAAATAGGGAATGAAAGCTGAGTGTAAGGGATGACGTCAGAAAGGAAGGAAGCCATTTGGAACCCCCCCCCCCCTCAGAGTACCCGTGATCGTTCTTCTACCTTCCGCCCTGATTGCTACTTCAAGGACCTTCTTCCATTTTCCGCGCTCTCCGCGCCCTCGGATACCGTGACATCCTCCAATCACAAAGTAGACGGGCCCCGTTACCTCTCCATCTCCCAGACGCCGGGGAGCTTTTAAAGGACCAGCCGGAACCCTATTTTTAGCTGTCTTTTTTGTTGTTGTTGTTGTTGTTGCTTCATTTCGCCGACAGGTCATGTGACATCACACAACGTCATGTGACATCACACCACGTCATGTGACATCACACCGCGTCAGCCCAAATGCCCTCCTAGGGCCGACAGACACTCGACCGGACCCCCCTGCTGTTCAAAGAGACGCATCTTTTGAGCTTTTCATCCGCATGGTTCGGCGCTTCTCAAATCGCACCGGGAGTCTTCGAAGATTTGTGAGAACACGTCGTGGATGTGGTATAATCTGCGGATTAACGTGCGTAGCGGGGCAAAGTGTGGGCCATCTGGGGCTTCTGCTGCTGTTTGCTCAACAGATCCACAGATAGAATACATGGGAACACACCGCCTCTTGGTGTTAGTTTAAAAGTAGAAGTTTTGCTTAGGAGAGAAGTAGGAGTTACACTGTGTGTGTGTGTGTGTGTGTGTGTGTGTGTGTGTGTGTGTGTGTGTGTGTGTGTGTGTGTGTGTGTGTGTGTGTGTGTGTGTGTGTGTGTGTGTGTGTGTGTGTGTGTGTGTGTGTGTGTGCCTGCATGGGTGTGTGTGTGTTCTGCTTTGATAATAAAGTACTCAGGCAGCAGTATGGTGTTTAGGGGGTTCCACTCTAGGGGTTGGTAACCCAATGTCCGCCTCCTATCCTATCCTGTCCTTCCTAACTCCTAATGGAACATCTCTGTTGACTTTGTTTGCTAACGAGTGGACAAGATCATTTCCTCTCCCTCCTTCTTCACCTGGCTGACTTCTCCTCTCCTCTTTCTTCTCCTCTCTCTGTCAGCCTCCTGGCTGCTATTTCTGTTGTGATGCTTCAACGACACCCAGCTGAGGCCGTCTGCTTCTTAATTAATGCCGCTGTCAGCGCTCGGTTTGTCTGACTTAATGACAGAAGAACAATCCAACAACAACAACAACAACAACCAAAGGTTTCTTCTCTCTCTCGGCTAATTGTGATTCACGGTTTCCCGCTGAGGGAACCTGCTGTGGTTCATTCACAAAGCATCTAGTTGTTTGGTGCGGGAACAATGACTGAGTTTGTTCAGGTTTCACTTTGAAGCATATAGAACCCGCAACTCCTGGCACTGTGCAAGTTCTCCTCAGTGGCCGGTGAACGTCTGCCAGGGTCTGAATGGACGCCACTCTAGGTTTCTCCCCGAGGGGGTTAGCACTAGGAAGCCTGTTATCTTCTCCAAGGGGCTATTGGTACTTCAGAAGTGGCAGTTAGAATATGAAATGTTGGACTAACACTTCAGCTGGAGCTGAAGTCTAGATACGGTTAAATAGATAAATGTATTCAGTTCCAGTGTCAGTGTCAGTGTCCATAATAATGTTAATGACATTATTGTTTATTATTATTATTATTATCATTATATTGTTATTAGAGAGAAAATACAACAATGTTTAGAGTGTTCCTTCGGTATCCTAACAGGAAGTGTCTTAGACCATTCTACGACCACCTCCTCACACATTCACCTGTCACACCGCCGCATGGCCACATAGATCACATGTGGACTTGGCTTATGACGTCTGGAGGTGGTGATTGGGTCAGCTCATCAACCCCAGCTGGACCAATCAGAACTGGCTTCACACCATTGATCCTTCCCCCGCGATGCCGCCCATCTCTCTGCTGATCACAGACAACATCAAATACATCCTATTGAGAAATAAAGCGCATTGTGCAAATGCAATTTGCATGGTTTTTGGCAGCTCGCGTAGAACATTGGAAAGTCCATGCGATTACTGTGCATTATTATGTAATTTACCTACCTATTCTGGGTCTATTTGTACGCAAACACTCTGTTTTTAATTTCCCACACATAGCCATGTAAAGTGCCTATTACTGTCGTTCATTTTATCAGGAGAAAAACAGCACGGTAGCACAAGGAAGATGTTCCAGAATGACTTCATGAGGCGATGGAGGCTGGGTGTGTGTCTGTGCACAGCCTCGGAGGTGTTGAGGTCTGAAGTCGTTCACAGACACTTGGACATGCAATGGCGGGTGGTTTAACCCGCCCTGACGGGGCAGGGTGAAGGAGCCACGGCGTGCATTAACCATGAAGGGGGAGCGTGCGTTGTGGCGCTGCAGGTGTGCGCCCCGGGGAGCGTGGTCGGGGTCAGCACCCCCCCCCCCCCCGGAGAGCGTGGTCGGGGTCAGCACCCACCCCCCCCCCCCATGGGAGCGTGGTCGGGGTCAGCATCCCCCCCCCCCCCGGGGAGCGTGGTCGGGGTCAGCACCCCCCCCCCCCCGAGAGGAGGGGGGGGGGGGCTCAGTCTCCACTCGAGCATCAACGCACGAACATGAGGAGACAGGAGTGGGTGGTTGTTTAAGTGGTTGTTGTCATTTGTCATTTTAATTGGTGGTTGAATTCTTTAAAGTTTTCATTTGTTTTTACTCCTTGGCATTGATATAATACAAGAGAGTCAATATCATTATAATATAAATATAATATAAAACTCTGGATGGCTATTAAAACCATCAGAAGTAAAGATCAATACACCATGCACATGTCATCTAAAAAAAAGCAGTGATCTACTTTGCATTGCATCTGGTCATTACTTTCAAATAGGATAAAGTTAATCATGACTCAGGTCGATTTGATTAAGATTGCCGACCTTAACAATCCACGTGTTATCGTAAACTGTCTGAGACACTTTGATTACGTCTCTCGGATGTCTGCCTGAATGTTGATGTCTCGTTTCCTTTGAAACGCCACAAACTCCATATCTCCCTATACGTTCACTTGAGGTGAACGACGATAGTTTAGACATATTGAGATGTTTCTTAATAACGGCTTGGGTGTGTGAAGGGGAAAGTGAGGTGCACCCGCCATGGGATCCTTATCACCTTAAAATGCAACGATTTAGAAAATCTCCGGTTTTTAATAGCAGGTTGTCACATGGGAATGATCATTCCCTCCCAAACCCCTGATTAACATACGGAGAAAAAGTTGACGTGGAGATCGTAACGCATAATTAAATAATATCATGCATATTCTTTATTCTTTACGCCATTTTTAATGTATGCATAGTTTGTGGTACATGCCAACCCTGCAATTTTAAATAAGTGGCTCCTGCCACCTAAATTCAAACTTATCTCTTTCTACTTTGCATTTTGTATTTAGTTTGTCAATTAAAGCTCAAAAATCCAATTTCCTTCTCTAAATGGCGGTTCATCTGCCCCTAGATTACAGGGGACTCAACTCAGGGGCAGAACCCAAGTCGCAGCAAAATATGGATTTATATTATCCACCTTGTATGGATATTTTTTATTATTTAGTAGTGTAGTAGAGTGGAGAGAAGAGTGTATGTCGAAACTTCACTTTGAGAGTTTGATTCCTGCAGTGCCGTGAGAGCATCTGTGGCGTCGTCGCTGTGGTCGTTAAGACAACATGGAGATTACTGTCACTTACTGCGTGTTTGTGTGTTTGTGTGTTTGTGTGTTTGTGTGTTTGTGTGTCTGTGTGTTTGTGTGTTTGTGTGTCTGCGTGTTTGCCTGGTTTTCCGGGGCGTCTGCCCCACCATCTGCGCCGCAACATCTGCCTCTGTTTGTTATTCTGCCATCACATCCTCGCCATTCCGTTTCACTTCCTGTTCACGTAATTGAGCCCCTGGTATAGGGAACACTGGACTCTATTGTCAGAGTGGACACCTCGAGCGGCTCTGCACCCAAAAAGACCAAACCTCTACAGCAGACAAGCAGAAGCCACTCGCAGGGGTAGCTGTCACAGCGCTGCCGTTCAAATATGTTGTCAGTGTGTTCATTCAAGCAGATCGGTTTCTAATGACGGCTTTGAGAGAGAGAGAGAGAGAGAGAGAGAGAGAGAGAGAGAGAGAGAGAGAGAGAGAGAGAGAGAGAGAGAGAGAGAGAGAGAGAGAGAGAGAGAGAGAGAGAGAGAGAGAGGTATCTCTCAATCAATCAGTTAGAGTCATTTTATAATCGAATTCTCCTGGCGTTTGACGCCTTCTTCTTTGAAAGGCATTAGGGGATAACTCAGGGCTGCGGAAGTGAACTAAGTGGCACTCTCTGAGGTGATGTAATGAATGATTTGCGAGAGAGAGAGAGAGAGAGAGAGAGAGAGAGAGAGAGAGAGAGAGAGAGAGAGAGAGAGAGAGAGAGAGAGAGAGAGAGAGAGAGAGAGAGAGAGAGAGAGAGAAAGAGAGAGAGAGAGAGAGAGAGCGTGAGAATATATTTCACATATTACGTCCTCTGAGATCAACACAATGAACTTAGTTCATTAAATCAAAAACTTAAATCAGAGGAGAATGGCAGTATTTCATGGTGAGAGCTGTGTGTGCGTAGAGCCACTAGTGCATGTAGACCAAAGTGGCCCGGTGTGTCTGGGTATGTGACGGCTTACAGAACACCTCGGCAGAAAACAAAATGCCATTTCCCCCATCCGTCGATAACACACTCAATGTCATTATAGATAGCTGTGGCCCTCTCCCCGGCCACATGCCAGTTAAATGGCTTCTTTGGGGCTCTTTCTCGGACGACAAGGACACAGGATGATGAGGAGTAAACCGGCTTATTGTAACAGTTTGTAGTGGTTAACAAGCAGAGCAGGTGGTCCATGCTAGCGCTTCTCCTCCTTAGTGTGTGTGGTGGTGACTGGTCCTTGATTACCAAGGACCCACACATATTACTAATGATAAACATGCATAAAACCAGACTCAACGTTGAAGGGAGCACTACACTGTCCCTTCCTCTTAGCACTTTCTTCTTCTTAGCGCCATCGTTTGCTTGGTAGCTTCTATTGCTTCTGTTGCTTCTATTGTCTAGCCAATTGTCTCCATATGGTGACTAGTAGTTCTCTTGTCTACCTGTTGAATGACCTCATTGTAATGTAATTCAAGATTCAAGATTCAAGATTCAAGATGTCTTTATTTATCCTGAGGGAAATTAAGGTGCAACAGTTGAAACAGGGGGAATGTATAATGTATTATATATTATGTTATTATATTATATGTTATGTTATTATATTATATGTTATGTTATTATATTATATATTATGTTATTATAATATATATTATGTTATTATATTATATATTATGTTATTATATTATATCTTATGTTATTATATTATATATTATGTTATTATATTATATATTATGTTATTATATTATATCTTATGTTATTATATTATATGTTATGTTATTATATTATATATTATGTTATTATATTATATATTATGTTATTATATTATATGTTATGTTATTATATTATATATTATGTTATTATATTATATATTATGTTATTATATTATATATTATGTTATTATATTATATGTTATGTTATTATATTATATATTATGTTATTATATAAGCTGAAGCTGCTACCTCCGCGACCCGATTACGGATAAGCGGGAGAAGATGGATGGATGGATAGGTTATTATATATGTGT
>CM051014.1:2224517-2232413 GCA_027704905.1 Muraenolepis orangiensis | reverse complement strand
TCCCCTAAAATTTTCACCACGCCACGCTACTGTCAGGCATTCAGCGTGAGAACCGATCAGAAAGCTGGCCCGAGTGGACGCCGGCGTGAACCCAAACCACGGGAGGGAGAAAGTGCAGAACGTGCGTTGCATGGACAGGAAACGAGCGTGGCAGGAAAACCTTGAAAGACCAGGCCATGTTAGGACATAAGTAGAGAGCCGGAGAGGCAGAGCAGAGAGGAGAGAGCTCTCTCAGATGAAAGGTTGTATGCGTGTAGTATTTCTGTGCCATGAATGGAGAAAAATAAGGTTTTCAAAAGAAGTGCATGGCTGTTAGGGGAGTACTGAGAGTGCCCTCCTTATGCCGTATTAAGGAACCCTGGTTGGGTTTTGCTTTATTTGGGTCTGTTATATTTGTATATGTTGTAAATAACATGAGATGTAATTAAACCAATGCATAACAAAGACCACCATTTTAATGTCCTATTTTGCGACCGGCCGTTAAACTGGCAAGCTTAACACAGGTGGGCAGTAGATGAGGTTATCAGCTATTCACTGTTCTGCCCGTCTGTGGCTAACATGTTAACTAACTTACTAATACAAGGATTACTAATACAAGCAGAAATGGAGACAAAACACGCATGGAGACTAACCGAGACAGCCTCATAGTCTCTCCATGGTTGATGTTGTGGAGCCACGGGGATAAACAGTAAGCTAACTTGAAGTAGCTTCATTACAGCGGTGTAGACTCGGAGCCCCTTGGTTATGTTCTCTGGCAAAGGTCAAAGGTCAAAGGTCGAGGGGAAGGCGCATCGTGGCTTAGTGCAGAGAGTGATGGAGAGGAGGGACAAGAGGGGTTATTTCCATGGTTCCCTCTGTCCTATCTGGGAATGGATCACCTGTAGGGAGAGAAATGTGTGTGTGGTTTGGGTGGTGCTGATCTAAGGCCTTGTAGAGGACCAGCTCTTGGGGAGGGAGGGGGTGGGGCTTGTCCATGGGCGATGTAAGGACTTAAGGCTGTCAATAAAGTTGAGACCCTTTCAATTATAAGGGCCGCGTGTCCAGCCCAGGCTGACTGTGTTAAAGTTAATTCCTCTGCCAACTCTCTCGTCTCTAAGTGATTGAATTTCAAGCTTTATTTGCCAGGATCTCAGACACAAAGTTCAAAAGGGGGTCGCTCCCTGGGGATATCACTGATTCCCACACCGTCCACTCATTGGTCAGCAAGATTCCCTTCCAGTGATGTCACAGGCTGCATATTCTGGGAAGCAGCTTCATCACACGGCTAACATTTAGGACGGGGCTCCACTGTTTGTTCCCAGGGGTCCAGTGGGAGAGAGATTGGGCTGTCCACCGGTTCAGCCTCCGGACCCACATGGGTCGTTAAGTCATCAAGTCACAACCCAAACATGTGCATCTAACCAATATTGCAGTTATCAACCATGCCTTCATATACTGTTGAAAACATGGAGCCAACAAAAAGCTGCACCAATTAAGGGTTAAACTCAATGAAAAAGTGAGACATTGAAACATGAATTAACGCTGAAACATTTGATTGATCAACAGAGATCCCCAGAGTTGATCAATGGGCTTCGATGGGTCGCGACCCATCGGTAAAACCTCACTCCTGCTGTACGTTCCTGGGCTAAAATCCACATATTTGATTGGGCTCTATTCATTTAGGGTGCCAAAAAGTGTGTGAGCATTTACCTTCTGGTCCCGAGGTGGCTTGTTCGACACACGCACAGTACACACACACACACACACACACACACACACACACACACACACACACACACACACACACACACACACACACACACACACACACACACACACACACACACACACACACACACACACACACACACACACACACACACACACACTTATCTCCGAGTCTAACTTTGAGCCCAGTGTTCTGGGTGTCGTTCTTTCCGACTTTCATCAATTGCACTTGTTCGCGTACCGGTGTCGGCCGAGTGCGTGATGTATCCAAACTTCAACCACTGAGAGACGGACACGGCCATGTGGAGCGTGGCAGTGACCTTCTAACGCAATTTGGCTGATGTGGGTTTCATCCCCTGAAACCCATTTAGGATGAAGAACACCCCATTCATCCTGTTTCAATAATTTACCCGAACTGCGCACGGGAGTCATCCCTCCTATGTTTCTGACAGAGAGAGGGCAAGGGCGTGGTGTACGTAGTGGAGGTGAATATGTGTGGTGAATATTAATATTTAGACAGAGGCCGCATATAGAATGGAGTTGCGTCAGAGAAATGTGATAACCATGAGAAAAGCTTACAGTCCCAGCGTCTGGCCGCAGCGTCCCCTCACTTCGCCCTCACTTGATCCACACGGAATCAAAATAACGTTTTTTACGAGCGTGTCCTCGGGTCCCTTGAAAGCCGCTATGTAAATCAAATTTATTATTATTATTATTTTTTTTTTATTAAACAAAAAACATTTGTTGTTTTTGTTAATCATCAAACCTGAATGCATGAGGCTTTCCACTTAAAGGTCATTTCGTCCAAACTTCTTTGAGTTTGGACTCTTCCATGTTCAACCGCCAGACCGCACTTCGATCAACAGAACCTCTGAACTGGAAACACAATTCCATCAGTCTTGAACTACGCCTTCCAGGAGAAACCAATAAATAATGGCTACGTGCAGAATCAAAACCATTCAACGGGAAAGACCATTTCCTCACTGCCCGCCTGCTTTCACCTCCCTGGTCAACAAATAACTAAATGTGATATCTACTGTGTCTGGATGCACATTTAGATATTCTAGATGGTTGCTAGCGGTTCTAAAAGAGACACTATGCAAAAACGTTTGGAATCAAAATGTATTATTTAAGTGTGTATTTTGTTATTGTTAAATGAGGATTTGGGCCTGTTTATTTGTAATATATACAGTATAATACAGGAAAATCCTAATACCCAGTAAAAGTTGATTGTGGTATATAATCAGCTACCCAGACATTCTCAATTTTGTGGTTTGCTGCTTTCAATATTCCATATCTTCTTTTTCTTTTTAGATTGTAAAATCTGTCTTCCAAGAGGAAGGCGATACCGTTCCTCTTGGCCGAGCTCCTTAAGGCTTTTTCCTTTTTCGAGTTGCTGGGGAAAAACCTTCCCAGTAGACGTGCATTACTATTTCACTTCACTAGTAGGGATCCTCCACACCCTACACCATAGCTTTATCACTGTGTGTGTGTGTGTGTGTGTGTGTGTGTGTAATTAGGTATATTTGTTACACACATTTCAACAGATATGTGCTCTGTTGCAGTCTCTCTCTCCATCTCTCTCTCTCTCTCTCTCTCTCTCTCTCTCTCTCTCTCTCTCTCTCTCTCTCTCTCTCTCTCTCTCTCTCTCTCTCTCTCTCTTTCCCGCTGGAATGCAAGCTGAGTGCTGTGAAGTGCAAGCTTGAGCGCTAGCAGAGGAGCTACGACGTCACCCTGTTACCACGTCTGGCTTCCTGGCTGTCAGAAGGTTTTTTTTGCAGAACTCAAAACCCTGTTTAAACTGTCAACTTGTTTCTTCTTCTACCCAATTTCCCATGCATGGTCCCTTACAGTTTGTGTGTACGTGTGTGTGTGCTAGTTTAGGGCAAGTAACAAATGCTCCTCATTGGTACATGAAGGTGTCAGTGCGAGGTAACAAAGGAAAGCTTTATAGTGCAAGGACACTTTTTATTTGAATTACCGTGACAGGTGTTTGGGAACAGGAATGCGTGTTGCACAAATGATTTGACGAACCTAACTCCTGTCGAGTCACCTAGCATGCATTTAGAGGCTTCCTCTGTTCCCCATCAATGAGCAGGTGGGGGGTGAGGCACATTGCTCAAAGGATGCCTTCGGGTTTTGAACCCACAACCTGTTGGCTGGGAGATAAACACCCTAACCCTCTGTTAACCCTCATATATATTGACTATTTCTGTTTTTGGGGAGTTTTTCAAATAGTGAAATACATTTTGACAGTACGGCGGTGGAATGGCGTTCACTCTAGTGTAGTGGACTTGTTTTCCGTCTGTGTCTTAATGTAGGGTTTACCCCGTCACATCCCAACAAACCACACCGCTATTTTACAATTGGTCCTAAAAAGCCAAACACCCGTGCTCTGTCTAGTTGAAGTGCTCTGAGAGAAGCAGGTTAATACGGTTGAAACGGAAGCATTGGATTGGATTACCGTCAGGCAGGCGATACCGCAGTATCAAGTGTCGTACAAATAGGCTTAGAGATAGCTTCCACAGTCAGGCCATCAGGCTGCTGAACAAGGGCGTATAACATATAACAATGTATATTTTATTACATTGATTTATATATACATATTGCTCTTTTCTGTGCTGATTTTTGCATTTTATAAATTGCATTTTTTATTTTTATTTTATATTCTTTATTCTATTTTTTATTCTATTTTTTATCTATTTTTATTTTATCTTATTTTATAACTGCTGTCTGTCGTCGGGTATTGCACACAAGAATTTCACATCACTGCTTTATACTAAACTGTAAACTGTGAAGTGACAATAAACTTGACTTGACTTGACTTGACTTGGATACAGACTGAATGAGGGTCAGTAGTATCCTGTCAGGGTGTAGGTGGGAACCAAAAGCAGAGCGACAGACGCAAGGTAAAAAATATATATATTTTAATTGGTCAGGGGACGCGCTGATTAGGCTGAGCAGAACAAAGGTACAAAACATGGTCCAAAAACATCGTCAAGGCCAGCAGAGGTCGGAAACAGGTTGGAAGGTACAAAAACTCTGAGGCAAAAACACAAAGTGGTTATCCAGGCGATGGTCAAAACACAGGGAATCACAAACAGAACATAATACGTGAGACTTTGACTTGAAACAGACGTGAAGCTTTCAGAGATTCAGTGTGATAATCCAGCGGTGAATGACAGACAAGACATGGTTTAAATACAGCTTGTCAATGAGGTGTGATTGACAACAGGTGAGTCCAGTATGACCCGGGCGACAGGGAAAACACGGAGTGGCATTCGGAACGGAGTCCGGTGACATCGCGGATCAGTAGTTTACAGACTGTATGGGTCAGTAGTTTACATACTGTATGGGTCAGTAGTTTACAGACTGTATGGGTCAGTAGTTTACATACTGTATGGGTCAGTAGTTTACAGACCGTATGGGTCAGTAGTTTACATACTGTATGGGTCAGTAGTTTACAGACTGTATGGGTCAGTAGTTTACAGACTGTATAGGTCAGTAGTTTACATACTGTATGGGTCAGTAGTTTACAGACTGTATTGGTCAGTAGTTTACATACTGTATTGGCCAGTAGTTTACAGACTGTATGGGTCAGTAGTTTACATACTGTATGGGTCAGTAGTTTACAGACTGTATGGGCCAGTAGTTTACAGACTGTATGGGCCAGTAGTTTACATACTGTATGGGTCAGTAGTTTACAGACTGTATGGGCCAGTAGTTTACAGACTGTATGGGCCAGTAGTTTACATACTGTATGGGTCAGTAGTTTACAGACTGTATGGGCCAGTAGTTTACAGACTGTATGGGTCAGTAGTTTACAGACGGTATGAGTCAGTAGTTTTCCAACAACAACAATATTGGCCATAACATTACTGACCATACTGTCTGTGTTGCAAAATGCTATTCGATGGAGAACACAACAACTCACTTGCGTATATATTGCGTTAGAATATGACAAGGAGTGACAGGACATCAGTGATGGGTTGGAATCCTCACAGGAGTTACTTTCCCAAACTAGTTTCTGAATCTCTGAGAAATTATGAGTTGCATCTGGCTGCTCTTTAAAAAAAAAAGAAAAGAAAAAAGTCTCTCTGTGAAACAAAGAGTCTGAGTCTGAGCCGTCAGCACTGTGTGAGATCACGTCTTGCCGGTGATGCTTTGACAAACACCCTATTCTGTTTTGCATATAAATGTGTTAATTTTTTGGCTTCCGGATGGATGACTTATTGCACCTTTGAATAAAATATGAAAACGTATTCTCCCCGATCAAGCAGAACTCACTCGCCCCTGGCAGGTTTAGGACGGCTCAAATGCAGAGGCAGATTTTCTCCCTCACGGAGAAGATTGACAAAGTATATATTCGACAGAGTTGAGTCCTAAGATGAATTAAACAAAAGTGTCTCCACTTTAAATCGACTTTTTGGTGTTGAATGATCCTGACGAATGTTGACTAGCATGTAGCAACCTTAGCGGTCTTTATCCTTAAAGGGGGAACTGTTCCTGTATTTTAGGAAGTAGTACGGCTTCATATTCGTACGTATGCTGAAAACATCAACATCCACATCTAAATAAATCACAAAAAGTTGGACCAGTGATCGTCCCGGGATTTGCGTTCTCCATGGCTTCATTTAGAGAGAGAGACGGTGTGGAAGAGAACTAAACTATCTTCCGCGGGCGAAGATAAGACTTGTTTCTGCTTGTTAAAATGTCACCAGTCGTGTGTGTGTATGTGTGTGTTTCAGTGTGCGTGTGTGTGTTTGTGTGTGTGTGTGTGTGTGTGTGTGTGTGTGTGTGTGCGTGTGTGTGTGTGTGTGTGTGTGTGTGTGTGTGTGTGTGTGTGTGTGTGTGTGTGTGTGTGTTGTGTGTGTGTGTGTGTGTGTGTGTGTGTGTGTGTGTGTTTGTGTGTGTGTTTCAGTGTGTGTTTGTATGCTTGTGTGTGTGTGTGTGTGTGTGTGTGTGTGTGTGTGTGTATGTGTGTGTGTGTGTGTGCGTGCATCGTCACGACGATAGCTACAGCAGTCAGCAGTGCTTCTCAGCTCCACAGCCAAAGGTAACAACTTGCTGCCTGACGGGCACAGACAGGAAGGTCTTTGGCAGGTAGAGGAAGGCACACAGAGTGGTGTATGTGTGTGTGTGTGTGTGTGTGTGTGTGTGTGTGTGTGTGTGTGTGTGTGTGTGTGTGTGTGTGTGTGTGTGTGTGTGTGTGTGTGTGTGTGTGTGTGTGTGTGTGTGTGTGTGTGTGTGTGTGTGTGTGTGTGTGTGTGTGTGTGTGTGTGTGTGTGTGTGTGTGTGTGTGTGTGTGTGTGTGGCCCATCCACTATAAGACTTGCCCCTGGAAAAAGAACAGTCCTGGACTAGAATATAAAGCGGGAAGCTTTATGTCTGTAAGTCAGAGTTTTGGACTATTTTCCGGACCATTCTCAGCAAAAGTTGAGTTTATACATAATAAGTACACAGCATCCTGTCACTGGACTGGACAGCTCTGCATGACCATATATGGTATGTGGTCTGAATTACGAGAAAATGGTGGGTTGAAAATGGAACTTTTGTATCATTCAGTGTCCCTCAGGTCGTCCTAGGTCCCTCTTAGTCAGTCCTCAGAACTGAAATCTATTGAGAGGATGTGGGTGGTTCTTGACCCTGTACTGTACTGTACTGTACTGTACTTGTGCTGTACACTGACAATACAATTGAATCTAATCTAATCTAATCTAATCTAAAAGGCTTTATGATGTCTGTTTTTTCACAGACATACATCATCATAAAGCCTTAAGATAAAGATATGTCCATAAAGCGAATTGTTCCTGCAGTTCATGACCACCTAAACCATAAACATTAACACAAAATCAGCCCTGCTAATTGCAGCACCCTCGGGTGGTATCTACTGTGCAATGTGCGTTTTTAATTAATTTCTTAGAGGTTAATGAACATGTGTTAATGATGAAACTGTCTTTCTAGTTATGGATCAGAGTCCTTAAACTCACACTGTGCCGTATTCGGCACATAATTAAAATGTCATTTCTGTGGATTGTTTCTCGTAAAACATCCCGCTCTCTATCATTGCCGAAGAGGTGACATGATTGCGATCACAGATTGACTAAGGGGGGAAAACGGTTTGTTTGTGTGGGTTCCTTCTCCGCTTGTCAGTCTGTTTATCATGTGGGCTCCGGGCCTCTATATCTG
>CM051014.1:2192017-2219517 GCA_027704905.1 Muraenolepis orangiensis | reverse complement strand
GCGAGGGGTATGTGGCAGGGGCTGCAGACCATAACGAACTTCAGAGGGAGAACCAGTTGTGTAGAGAACTCCTCTACCTCCCTCCCAGGAGAGCTAAATACTTTTTTTGCTCGGTTCAACGTGAACGGCAGCCCGCGGAAGCCAGCGCCGCCTGAGACCAGCCTGCTGAACATCCGTAAGGCGGCAGGCCGACGACATCCCGTCCTCAGAGCATGCGCAGACCAGTTGGCAGGAGTCTTTGCAGACATCTTCAACCTCTCCCTGTCCCAGGCTGTTGTTCCCGCGGTCTTCAAGATGTCCACCATCGTGCCTGTCCCTAAACAACCCAAGGTAACATGCCTGAATGACTATAGACCTGTAGCCCTCACCTCGATTGTCAGCAAATGCTTCGAGAGGTTGGTCAAGGACTTTATTTGCTCCGTGTTACCTGCCACGCTGGACCCATGGCAATTTGCATGTCGTCAAAACAGATCCACGGACGACGCAATGCCATGGCCCTCCACACTACCCTTTCCCACCTGGAGGGAAAGAACGGTTATGTGCGAATGTTGTTTGTGGACAACAGCTCAGCATTCAACACGATAGTTCCTGCCAAGCTCGACACCAAGCTTAGAGGTCTAGGCGTGCCCCCATCCACGTGCAGCTGGATACTGGACCTCCTGTCGGACCGCCACCAGGTGGTGAGGATGGGCAGCACCACCTCAGAGCCACTGACCCTCAACACGGGAGCACAGTATTGTACTGGAGTATTGGAGTATTGCACATACGATTTTCACTCACTGCTTTATACTTGTGTAAACTGTGAAGTGACAATAAACTTGACTTGACTTGACTTGACAAACACACAGATGTATTGTACATATGGTGACAGCCGGCTGAAGAAGCACAGGAGAGGAGAGGTGAGGAACCACAGATATGTGCCCTCTTCGCCCAAATATGGAGTTCCTGCTATCAAGCCCGAAGCCCAGCTGCAGCCAATCAATGGTTTCAATCAATCAATTCAGACAATAGGGAAGCCCCAGACTCAAGGGAGGGGTTGTTTGTTGTTGCTATTGGTACCCACATCTGAGTGCTGGGAGGAGGACCCTGCTGTGTGCTGATCCCCCCTGCCCAGCAAACTACCCTACCAGGCTCTGGGTGATGGGAGAGGGACCCTGCTGTGTGCTGATCCCCCCTGCCCAGCAGACTACCCTACCAGGCTCTGGGTGATGGGAGAGGGACCCTGCTGTGTGCTGATCCCCCCTGCCCAGCAGACTACCCTACCAGGCTCTGGGTGATGGGAGAGGGACCCTGCTGTGTGCTGATCCCCCCTGCCCAGCAGACTACCCTACCAGGCTCTGGGTGATGGGAGAGGGACCCTGCTGTGTGCTGATCCCCCCTGCCCAGCAGACTACCCTACCAGGCTCTGGGTGATGGGAGAGGGACCCTGCTGTGTGCTGATCCCCCCTGCCCAGCAGACTACCCTACCAGGCTCTGGGTGATGGGAGAGGGACCCTGCTGTGTGCTGATCCCCCCTGCCCAGCAGACTACCCTACCAGGCTCTGGGTGATGGGAGAGGGACCCTGCTGTGTGCTGATCCCCCCTGCCCAGCAGACTACCCTACCAGGCTCTGGGTGATGGGAGAGGGACCCTGCTGTGTGCTGATCCCCCCTGCCCAGCAGACTACCCTACCAGGCTCTGGGTGATGGGAGAGGGACCCTGCTGTGTGCTGATCCCCCCTGCCCAGCAGACTACCCTACCAGGCTCTGGGTGATGGGAGAGGGACCCTGCTGTGTGCTGATCCCCCCTGCCCAGCAGACTACCCTACCAGGCTCTGGGTGATGGGAGAGGGACCCTGCTGTGTGCTGAATGTTCAGAGTACATCTCCATATATATGAGAGTAGAAAGAACAAACAAACAAACACAAAGTGGTTCCAGTTACATGCCCTGGGGAGCGCCCCGGCCGCTGAGACCGACGTTTAAAAAAAGCAAATTCTGGTTTTTGTTATGTCAGGCGGTATACTGCGTTGATCAGCGGTGGGGCCAGTCAAACTGTCTATAGACTCTCCATATTACACCAGTTATGTTTGTATGTTAGTTGTGTCACATGTTAACTTTATGATCTGTACGTGTATATATAGCTGTATGTATATTTGTTATATCATAGACCCAACATCTCTTCAGTTCTGCTGGATAACTTGAATCTGGTCTTCTGACATTTTCCCTACGTACGTAAAAAATATATTTGTGATCAGCACTGGAGGAACACATTACCCGTCTACAAAACTCTAAATTGGAGCATGAATACAAATGACGTATTTCTTATAGTAATATATGTACCCTTTATGTGTGTTTTACCCTTTTTCACTGGATAAATGTAATAACACGTTTAACACTTCATCCATCCATCAAACGGTATGATCATAGTGAAACCATCAACAATGCAATAAAGCAAGGCGATACACTAGTTTTTATAGTTACATTTTTATTCAAATAATCCTGGAACAGCACACGGTCTGAGAGAAGTGTGAAGTCTCTCAGCCTTATTCACCTGGCGGCTTCCAACCTCACACTTAGAACTGAGACAGAACCAACGGTGGCTTCTCTGTGAATAATAGCCCATAGCTTCCATATACAGTATCTTTATTATTTGCTGTAACACTAGAATATACAGCAAGGAACTTCTGAACTAATTGGACTCCTGACACATTGCTAGTGCTCCTCCGCTCTGAAAGGTCTCAGAGCAGTGGGGGCTGGCCTTGGCTGGTAGGGGGAGAACATTATGATGAATCGCTGCAATTGCGGCAAGCATTTCGATTTAGCTCCATAGCGGAAACCTGCATTATGGATGAACAACAATCTCCCAGTATCAATTATCATTCTGTTTTCGTTGGACAGATCCGTTATATTATTATTGCTTGCTTTTAAAGTGAATGTGAAGAATCGCCACCGTTCATGGTTGATGGTGGATGATGGATGATGGATGATGGGGGATGATGGTTGATGGATGAGGGATGAGGGATGATAGATGATGGATGAGGGATGAGGGATGATGGATGATGGATGATGGATGGATGATGGATGATGGATGATGGATGATGGATGAGGGATGAGGGATGATGGATGATGGATGATGGATGGATGATGGATGAGGGATGGATGATGGATGATGGATGATGGATGATGGATGATGGATGATGGATGAGGGATGATGGATGATGGATGATGGATGATGGTTGATGGATGATGGATGATGGATGATGGATGATGGATGATGGATGATGGTTGATGGATGATGGATGATGGATGATGGATGATGGATGATGGATGAGGGATGATGGATGATGGATGATGGATGATGGATGATGGATGAGGGATGATGGATGATGGATGATGGATGAGGGATGATGGATGATGATGGATGATGGATGAGGGATGAGGGATGATGATGGATGATGGATGATGGATGAGGGATGAGGGATGATGATGGTTGATGGATGATGGATGGATGATGGATGATGGATGATGGATGAGGGATGATGGATGATGGATGATGGATGAGGGATGATGGATGAGGGATGATGGATGAGGGATGATGGATGATGGTTGATGGATGATGGATGATGGATGATGGATGAGGGATGATGGATGATGGATGATGGATGAGGGATGATGGATGATGGATGGATGATGGATGATGGATGAGGGATGATGGATGATGGATGGATGATGGATGAGGGATGATGGATGAGGGATGATGGATGATGGATGATGGATGATGGATGAGGGATGATGGATGATGGATGATGGATGAGGGATGATGGATGATGGATGGATGATGGATGAGGGATGAGGGATGATGGATGATGGATGGATGATGGATGATGGATGATGGATGAGGGATGATGGATGATGGATGAGGGATGAGGGATGAGGGATGATGGATGATGGATGGATGATGGATGAGGGATGAGGGATGATGGATGATGGATGGATGATGGATGATGGATGATGGATGATGGATGATGGATGATGGTTGATGGATGATGGATGATGGATGATGGATGATGGTTGATGGATGATGGATGATGGATGATGGATGATGGATGAGGGATGATGGATGAGGGATGATGGATGATGGATGATGGATGATGGATGAGGGATGATGGATGATGGATGAGGGATGAGGGATTCTCACGGCATTCTTTTCGTTATTCCCCCAGTGCCGTGAGTGATGTTTCTCAGTGCCTTTTTTGGAGGGAAAGCGGTGATCCTTCAATCTTGCTTTCAAGGGGGGACAGAGTGATCTTCCCCTGTGTGGGTCTGAGGAACCTCTGAGAGAGAGAGAGAGAGAGAGAGAGAGAGAGAGAGAGAGAGAGAGAGAGAGAGAGAGAGAGAGGGGAAGAGAAAGAAAGACAGCTACAGTGATAGAGATAAAGAAAGAGAGCGAGAGTGACATGGAGAGAGAGAGTGAGAGAGAAATAGAGCGATCAAGAGGGAGAGAGTCAGAGAGAACTAGCGAGAGAGAGAGACAGAGCGCAATAGCGATAGAGAAAGTGAGAGAGAGAGTCAAAGCGAGAGAGAGATGTTCGATGTGGAGTCTGAGGTGGGGTTGAGGTTGGGCGGTGGGGCGGGAGGTACTAAACTTAGCTCTTTATCTGTCTCTCCCTCTCTCCGTCTTCCTCCGATGCCGCTTACTGCCTAAATTGCCTCCTTAGTCACCTTCCCCTCACACGTAGGGGGAATGACGTGCTGGTGCAGGTCCAGATAACGTTTAATATAATTTATGTTGCATTGAAGCAAATTTGGTTTCAAACAAAGCATTTTTGTAAGGCAGGCTTTAAATACAGTGTGTGTGTGTGTGTTGTGTGTGGTTGAAGCAGCCTCACCTGGCCCCAGTCAGACTGATTAGAGTCTGGTTGAAGCAGCCTCACCTGGCCCCAGTCAGACTGATTAGAGTCTGGTTGAAGCAGCCTCACCTGGCCCCAGTCAGACTGATTAGAGTCTGGTTGAAGCAGCCTCACCTGGCCCCAGTCAGACTGATTAGAGTCTAGGTGAAGCAGCCTCACCTGGCCCCAGTCAGACTGATTAGAGTCTGGTTGAAGCAGCCTCACCTGGCCCCAGTCAGACTGATTAGAGTCTGGTTGAAGCAGCCTCACCTGGCCCCAGTCAGACTGATTAGAGTCTGGTTGAAGCAGCCTCACCTGGCCCCAGTCAGACTGATTAGAGTCTAGGTGAAGCAGCCTCACCTGGCCCCAGTCAGACTGATTAGAGTCTGGTTGAAGCAGCCTCACCTGGCCCCAGTCAGACTGATTAGAGTCTGGTTGAAGCAGCCTCACCTGGCCCCATTCAGACTGATTAGAGTGTGGATGAAGCAGCCTCATCTGGCCCCCAGTCAGACTGATTAGAGTCAGTCTGGGGCTGTTGGATGAGGCTGCACACCTGTGGGTCCTTGGTAATCAAGGCCCAACGGTTAAAGCAGCCATCACCACACACACTCTAGCATGGACCATCTGCTCTCTGTGCGTAAACCATGTCCAAACTTGAATAAACCAGATTCCTCATCGACCTGCGTCGTCGTTATCGGGAGGAGCCCTAAAGAAGCTATTTGAACAGTATAGCGGTAGCTCCGTCTGCTACAGCGTGGAACACACGTTTAATTAATGAACAGGACAGCAGCAGTGATGTGAAATCAGTTGCCTGTGCGATCGGGGAAGAATCACGATGGCTTTCAGTAATGGCTCTCCTCTTCTCCCCATCAGTTCAGACATGTCTGCTGCTGCTGTGGAACACAATTGAACAGAGCAAAACAACTAAAGACGCACGCACGCACGCACGCACGCACGCACGCACGCACGCACGCACGCACGCACGCACGCACGCACGCACGCACGCACGCACGCACGCACGCACACACACACTTACATTAGGCACTCATGAGGTGTCCCGGGATGAATCCCAGAAGGACACTGCGATCAAACATCCAGAATGGAAGGGAGGAAACTACGAGGACACTTGAAAGCCGTCGGTGTGACCGCCACCTGAACCTGCTCACGTCTCTCCTCCTGGTCTCCTTGTCATGAAGAAGAGAGCCGGGGGAGAGAGAGAGAGGGAGAGAGAGAGAGAGAGAGAGAGAGAGAGAGAGGGAGAGAGAGAGAGAGAGAGAGAGAGAGAGAGAGAGAGAGAGAGAGAGAGAGAGAGAGAGAGAGAGAGCCTTTTGATGCGTGACTCAAACTTGTCAGCTTGGGCTTCGCTGCTCTCCTATATGGACATCTTGAAACTTCATGGTAAGTGACCCGCTGTCATATGATGAAATGAACACACACACACACACACACACACACACACACACACACACACACACACACACACACACACACACACACACACACACACACACACACACACACACACACACACACACACACACACACACACACACACACACACACACACACACACAATGGTAATGACCCATTGTAAATCTGTCTGTCAAAAATAAAAAATAAAAGTAGTCTCAGTCGTAGAGACAATCGTGCCGACGGGTTGGCCGCAAACGGGAGGGTTGTCGGTTCGATTTCCTTTCTCCCCCCCCCCCTCCCCCACTTTTCCTTAAGCGCTAAGGAGTCCTTGAGCAAGGGAGCTGCCGGTTCAGAGCCCGACCAGCGTGGCTGACTGACCGTGCGTGACGGGACGTAGTTGAATAGTAGTTAGTGCTCTGAGTGGCAACTGTGAAGAGAGATCATCGCTCCGTCAATGCAAACAATTCAAATAAGGAATGAATAGAACGGCCCTCGTCAAACAAGAGGGTCAAACAAGAGGGTCAAACAAGAGGGTCAAACAAGAGGGCGTCTGGGCACAGCAGATTAAAACAGAGGAAAAGCGGCAGAGGAATAACGGAGCAGGTAAACTAACCCCCATTCAACTAACCCCCATTCAACTAACCCCCATTCAACTAACCCCCATTCAACTAACCCCCATTCAACTAACCCCCATTCAACTAACCCCCATTCAACTAACCCCCATTCCAGGACCAGCACCCTCAAGACCGGACACCAACTTAGCGTCGAGCTTCTGGGCGGCCGGCGTGGTGTTTACGAGAGCCTTCTGACGAAGGCCACAGCCGTTATCATATTATTATTATTATTATTATTGTTATTGTTATAACCTTCCATCACGATTCCAGGTGAGCCAAAGCGGATTAGCCGGGCGCCAGGTAGTGGGCTCAGAGATGGCCTACCTGGCGTTTACTGGCCGGTTGCGGCCGAAATACGTAACTCTGATATTGGAGGATGGCACCGGTCACGGACAAAGAACATACAGGCCACACAATAACCCACTGCTGGCTTAAAAACAACAACTTTGGGCATGCCTTCAAAAATGGAGGACTAAGCGTCTGCCACTGGCAGACGCTTAGATGTGTGCGTGTGTGTGTGTGTGTGTGTGTGTCTGTGTGTCTGTGCCTGTGTGTGTGTGTGTGGGGCTGTGTGTGTGTGTGTGTGTGTGTGTGTGTGTGTGTGTGTGTGTGTGTGTGTGTGTGTGTGTGTGTGTGTGTGTGTGTGTGTGTGTGTGTGTGTGCGTGTGTGTGTGTGTGTGTCTGTGCCTGTGTGTGTGTGTGTGTGCGTGTGTGTGTGTGTGTGTGTGTGTGTGTGTGTGTGTGTGTGTGTGTGTGTGTGTGTGTGTGTGCGTGTGTGTGTGTGTGTGTCTGTGTGTCTGTGCCTGTGTGTGTGTGTGTGGGGCTGTGTGTGTGTGTGTGTGTGTGTGTGTGTGTGTGTGTGTGTGTGTGTGTGTGTGTGTGTGTGTGTGTGTGTGTGTGTGTGTGTGTGTGTGTGCGTGTGTGTGTGTGTGTGTCTGTGCCTGTGTGTGTGTGTGTGTGCGTGTGTGTGTGTGTGTGTGTGTGTGTGTGTGTGTGTGTGTGTGTGTGTGTGTGTGTGTGCGTGTGTGTGTGTGTGTGTCTGTGCCTGTGTGTGTGTGTGTGCGTGTGTGCGTGTGTGTGTGTGTGTGTGTGTGTGTGTGGGGCTGTGTATCCGGCGTGCCTGAGCAGCAGAAAGTGTACGCGCCATGTTTGTTAACGGTTGTACAACGTAACGCCTGCCAGGCCTTGGTGCCCACCCATTGGTTGGTTGAGCCCGGACGGACACTCTGATCGGCCAATCCACTGCCTGGCGTCTCTTCCTGTCACCTTTTTTTCGCACCTCTGTCGTGCTCATCACCGGAGACTCCGTTGTGCAGTAGGTTATCGTATTTTTATTCCGAACGTATTTAGGAACTTCATTTCTGGGATACCTCTAAACGACTATATAGCTGTTCTTCATTTCTATTTCTGTTGGACGGTTGGAGAGAATACTGCGGAAACGTCTTGAAAAGATTACTACATTTTATTCAGATAATTGAAAATAATAGCAAAGAGTAAAATAAGTGAACGAGTGTGAACACTAAAGCAAAACTTATGGATGCATAGTCTTTTGTTTCTCCAGGGGAATCTTCTCCTGATTGGTTCTTGTGAGTCGAGTCTTACCCAATGGGTGGTTCAATTTTATTTCCGTGGATACTATCTCGTCACCATGAGCCTAATGCCATGTGGATAAGGTCTGTGCTGTGTCCCCTTGTCCAAGAACCTGAAACATGTCCATACTAGTCATACTATAACAACTAGACATCAGGTATTAACCTAGCTGAGCTTAAGGCTTTTATGGCTTTCGATTTCATCACCTCTTCGTGATGGCATGAAGGCCAATCTCTTCCACACTGTCAGTCCCATCACGCCATCTGTCCTCCGCTCCTCTCCCTCCGCCTGACAGAGTGCGTCCACTCCTGGAAGAGGGAGGGCCATTGAACCCGGCTGCCATTGTCATTTACAGCCCCTCTTCAGATGCTCGGGACAGACTCTTGTTTACTGATCAAAAGCTTCTCCCTGTTGTTCTACGGCTCCCTGCCTTCTTGTCATGTCCTCTTCATGTCATGTGAATAAATTAATGTCTTCATTCATTCACCCCACAAGTTGTTTTCTCATGGATTTCTAGTACTTGGACTGAGTGTTGATGAGAGGGTTATGGAGCAGCTCCATGTGTGTGTTTTGTTATGATAACATTATTAATAACCATATCACTTGTGAGAAACAATTTGTTCTTAAAGGCAAAGTGACATGATTAAAAAGTCCAGTAAAAAGGACTTTCCAATATACTTATAGGAAATTGTTAGTGAGTTTAATGAGTATTTTGTTAATGTAAGCCCACATTTGGCTAAGGAAATTGCCCTCCCTACGGAGGGTGAAACCTATTCTGATTCACCATCAAACAGCAACTCCATGTTCCTTGGTGGTGTTTGTGAGAGTGATGCGCTAGAAGTGGTTAGAAAGTTTAAGAAAAAGAAATCCACTGATAGTAATACTATTGACATGTCAACTAGAAAAGAAGTCTTTGACTGTGTCCTCAAACCATTCACTTATATATGTAACAAATCCTTTTTAACTGGTATTTTTCCTGATGAAATGAAAATGGCCAAGGTGGTTCCAATTTTTAAAAGTGGTGACATACATACTATATCAAATTATAGACCTATATCATTGCTACCCCAATTTTCAAAGATTCTTTGTAAATAGACTTGATGGCTTTATTGAAAAATATGGCTTATTGAGTGACCATCAATATGGTTTTAGGAGCAATAGATCAACATCCTTAGCAGTGATAGATTTTGTGGAAAATATATCAACAGCAATTAATGAAAAACAACCCTCAATAGGTGTATTTATTGACTTACGTAAAGCATTTGACACAATTGATCATTCCCTGCTTTTACAAAAAATGGAACGGGATGGAATAAGAGGTGTCACTCATCATTGGTTAAGAAGTTATTTAAATAATAGGTTTCAATATGTAAACATTAATAATACAGAATCACATCTTAGAAGAGTAACTTAGGGTTATTTATACTCTATTTAAATGATATTTTTACAGTATCGAATATTTTGAAAATTGTTACGTTTGCTGATGATACTGATTGACTTTGTTCAGGGGAGGACATAAAATAATTATTGAAAACACTAGAAAGGGAATTGATAAAGTTAAAGAAATGGTTTGATAGGAATAAGTTGTCTCTTAATGAAAACAAAACTAAATGTATGGTATTTGGTGGTGTTCCTACCGACTGTGAAATTAAACTGAATTTAAATGGAACCGAAATTGAAAGAGTATATGAAACAAAATTCTTTGGTGTGATTATAGATCACAAACTCTGTTGGAAGCCACATATACAATATATCAAAGGTAAATTAGCCAAATCTGTTGGCATTCTGTACAAAACAAGGGAGCTGTTAAATCAGAAATGTTTGCATATATTGTATTTTTCACTTGTTGTGCCATACATGTCATATTGTGTTGAGGTCTGGGGGAATGTTTATAAAACAAATATAGATCCTATTATTAAACTACAGAAAAGAGCTATTAGAATAATAAACAAAGCTAGTTACCTTGAATCGACAAATCCATTATTCATAAAGTCCTGCACATTAAATTTTCTATTTTTTTTATATTATTATTTTTTTTTTTTGCAAGTCCACACGGGTGTGTTTGATTTGTCTGTAAACAAGACCGTAAAATAAAACTTCATTCATTCATTCAAGGTGAATTACATTAGGATGAGACCATGACCTGGCTCTTCTTTCCTTCCCCGTGTGCGTCCCCGACGCCGTGTGCCTGTCAGGGTTCAAATTAAGACTTCAATATGTCTTTTGGAACTCTAGCTGGTAAACTCTAATCTTTAAAGTTATTATTATAATTATTATTATCATTATTAAATATTTTTTTGGCATTCAAACATGATTAAAGCTGGACATCACTCAGTAACACGTGATTCCCTATGCTAGGTCACTAGCTACATCATCAGGACACACGGATGGGTCGCTACTGTTTTATAACATTGCCTTTTTTAGCACAATAACAGAACCGTACATTAAGTCGCAAGAAACGTGATGTAGCGCATAACGGAAATCATTTCTGGACACTTAAAGGAATGCTTTGCCGGTTTTCAACCAGGTTTGGACCAGTACGACGTGGGTAGTATATGCAAAATGAACAATGATCGATTCCCCTCCATTTCACCAAGCATTCAGTTTGGCGTTTCAGTTGGTAGGGCATGTGTTTCGGAGGGTCCACATTTACCCGAAACCCCGAATACAAACGTCTGGAATGACACAATGGCGCTCACATAAAATTGTCCCCCCCCTCCCCCTATTTAACTTGTACGGCCTCACATCATCACGCAGCAATGGCACATAAAAAGCGTTGTTTCATACGGTCCACCTTCTGAGAAACAGTCACCATCCATCCTTCCAACGGTTCTCCAGAAAAAAAGAGACAGGGCTGAAGGGGATGGTGGACGGTGCAGCGCTGCTCGCTCCCATCCTTCAACAACAGCAAACGCCAACAGTGAAGTGGCGTCGTCACCCCCTCATCTCTAAATTAACTAAACGGCAGGTGTGTCGGAGAAGAAGGACTTGGCGGTCCAAGACGACAGATTCACGGAGGAACGTGGGCAGGCGTCTGTCTGTCTGTCTGTCTGTCTGTCTGTCTGTCTGTCTGTCTGTCTGTAATTATGGGGTACACACCTGCAGCCTGCCAGGAATAGGAAATAGGACAATGAAGAGAGATGTGTGTGTGTGTGTGTGTGTGTGTGTGTGTGTGTGTGTGTGTGTGTGTGTGTGTGTGTGTGTGTGTGTCTCGAATAAGCCTAACTATTGAAAACTACTTCTTTCCATTCTTATTATTGGACCTAAAATACGGTATTTGGTAAAAACCCAACCATAACCCAATTTCACAAAATAAGCCATTCTTGGGTTAATAGGTAATGATATAAAATATTATAGCATATATATATAATATATATATAATATATATATAATAATTAGATTATTATTTTATCCGAAAAATTAAAAATGTGTAACAGAGAGATATGAATTAAGCTATTCTACTGCTCAAAGCACCAGGAGAAACTCTGTGAACTTTTGTATTTTTGAACAAAAAGCTTTTGTATAACACAGACTTCCATATCTATATTTTCCCTTTTTTTGTATGAAGTATTTATAGAAGTGCCTGCCTGTTTTTGTTCAGGTTAACTGGCTGTGAGGCCAGCACAGGGCGGGGATTGAAGTGTGTCTGTAATTAGCTTGGTAAAGGTTATTAGTGGAGGACGCTGTATGTTGTCCCTCATAACCCATGATTGGTTCTATAAACGGCTCTTCTAATGGCCTGTCTGTGAGTCCCATAAAGGAGTGAAAAGTTTCATCTTAATGTTCAGATAAGTCACTTTGAAATGGACACCCATGCTAACACTCCTCAAAAGCATGTCTCTCTCTCTCTCTCTCTCTCTCTCTCTCTCTCTCTCTCTCTCTCTCTCTCTCTCTCTCTCTCTCTCTCTCTCTCTCTCTCTCTCTCTCTCTCTCTCTTTATTATTAAAGAGAGAGATTATGGAAACACATTTACAAAATAAATAAAAAAAGACGCCCTTTCATCTTTGAATGAACTTGAGAGTCTCTTACTGCATGTAATCACACCTTCACATGACTCATATACTGGGCGGCAGGATAGCTCAGGAGGTAGAGCGGTCGCTGGTTCGATCCCCGGCTCCTCCTAGCAAAACCTGTGGAGGTGTCCTTGAGCAAGACCCCCTAACCCTAACTGCTCCTGACCTGCTGGCTGTCTCCTTGATGGCTGACTCCTTGATGGCTGTCTCCTTGATGGCTGACTCCTTGATGGCTGACTCCGCCCTCGGTGTATGAATGGTGAATGTGAGGCCTGACTTGTAAAGCTCTTTGGATCAAAGCGCTATATAAAAGCAGCCATTACCATTATCAACAGGTTGAATTGGACCGGCAGTTTTCAGCAGTCAATCAGAAGCAGATTTCCGCGGTCTATTTCAGCCTTGGTGTGAACGCTGGTTAGGCTTTCTGTTCATCACTGTGCTTGTGTGAATGTCATGACCTTAACAACCTTAAGCACTCTGTGCTCCTGAGACCTGACATGTGCTGAGAAAAGATTCCCCAGGAACTAGCAACCTTTGGAGGAACTTGACAAATCCTCTCTGAAGGCTCTGTCGGGGCAGTCCGATAATATTATATTAAGTTAAAACACGTTTTATATAATATTTATGACTTCAAATCGAGGTGCTCAGCGATACACAAGTCAATTTTATTTGTATAGCCCGGATATGATCCAAGAACGCTATTGCTCAAACATTGACAACAATGGTTTTCAGTCCCTGCTCCCAGGAACATGATTGGTCATGTTTCCAGTCAAGGACCCGCCCCCAGGGACATGATTGGTCGAAACAAATTAGAAGTGTAAGAGAGTAAAACAACGCATTCAACCAGATTTGAGCTTGCCTGCTGTCAGACTTTAGATGTTCATCTTTAGTCTGATTTGTGAGGTACTTCCACACAAATGTTGAAAACAGCGTCTCCACAGTTAAGCACAATGACGATTGATTTTCTATTCACCGGGAAATTGGACGAAAACTAGTGTTCTGGAATATACTGTCCAAAATGATCTTCAAAATGTTCTGGCACATAAAAGCTGGCACTTTTGCCAGCTGTTATATTTTCTTTCATTAATGAGGCCACTCAGCAGCTGTTATATCACGAGAGACCTAAGTGCAGATAAAAGCTTGGGAAGAGTCGAGAAGCTCTGTTTCATCGTAACGTCTGACTTCCGAGGAGGGAAATGTATGTCTTTGACCAACATCATTCATTCAATCATTTGAAATGAATGCTGTTGATGGGAAGAATGGTGGTCGGTAGGAAGGGAAGGAAATGTGGATGACCCTCAGAAAGTGGGGTTTTCTTTGGTAAAAGATAGAAGACTTGCAAAGACAATCTAAATCTGTATCTGGAGGATTGAATCCTATTTATTGCTCACATACATGTAAACACACACAGTGACATTAGTTTTTCTGTATTTAACTCATCCTCGTATTAGGAGCAGTGGGCAGCTATTGTAAATACAGCGCCCGGGGAGCAGTGTAGGGGTCTGGTGCCTTGCTCAAGGGAACCTCGGCAGTGTTTCGGGGGACTTGAACCGGCGACCTTCCGGTTCCCAAGTGCCAACAGACTGAGCTGTCCTGCCGCCCTATACCATTAGTCTGGATGAATCTGTTTCATTGTGATGATTGTCACGTACAACCAAAACCATACTTCTGTTTTGTTTGTCGTTGTTGTTTAACTTGACTTCCTCTAAAATATTCATACAAAATAAATACAACCCTTAACTTCTGTTTCTCACAACTATCCTACACTAACATCCAATTGCTTTTTTGGAAGCTCGGGAGACACACGCTAAGACTTTAATTGCCTCCCACATGGATTGGGTTGCTTTGTTTGTCCTCAACATCACTCCTTTTTGAAAGTTACTTTCAAATAATCTGGATAGATAAGAAATGTAAATGAGCGAGGATAGAGGCCCAGATAGGGCCTCTAATTGTTTTGAGAGACGGATACGCACAACGGGCCGATGTAGTGCTGGATGTCTAAGACACTAATGCTGATATTGTGCAGTAATCTGAGCTCAATTAGGGTTTGGTTCAGATTGTGAATGCAAATCCATTTTGAGTGCTCTTCAGCGAGGCAAACATCGCATTATGGCTTCACGTATAGAGAAGAGTAATGTGGTTTACACATGGTGTGTGTGTGTGTGTGTGTGTGTGTGTGTGTGTGTGTGTGTGTGTGTGTGTGTGTGTGTGTGTGTGTGTGTTTGTGTGTGTTTGCTTCTGCGTGTGTTTGCCTCCGCATCTGTGTGTGTGTGCGTGTGTTTGCCTCCGCATCTGTGTGTGTATGTGTGTGTGTGTGTGTGTGTGTGTATAAACAACCGTAATAAATCATAAGCGTGATTCTGCCGACAATCGTTCCTCTTCAGTCAAAACATTAGCAATAGTTAAAACTTTGTCACAAAGGTTTGTGCTCTCTGGTCTGTATGTGTTCACTGATTTATATGTTGTTAGAAAAGAAGACATTTTTAAAAGGACTGCTATCAACAGTTTTGGGAAGGTTTAACATGTCATAAACATTCATGTGTTACATGAATGTCTTCCAGACAGCACACACGCACACACACACACACACACACACACACACACACACACACACACACACACACACACACACACACACACACACACACACACACACACACACACACACACAGTCACACACACACACACAGTCACACACACACACACACACAGTCACACACACACAGTCACACACACACAGTCACACACACACACACACACACACACACACACACACACACACACACACACACACACACACACACACACACACACACACACAGTCACACACACACACACACACACAGTCACACACACACAGTCACACACACACAGTCACACACACACAGTCACACACACACACAGACACACACACACACACAGTCACACACACACACACACACACACACACACACACACACACACACACACACACACACACACACACACACACACACACACACACACACACAGTCACACACACACACACAGTCACACAGTCACACACACACACACAGTCACACACACACACACACAGTCACACACACACACAGTCACACAGTCACACACACACACACACACACAGTCACACACACACACACACAGTCACACACACACATAGTCACAGACACACGCGCAGGCACTGGGTAGATGTATGTCCTCCGTCACTCAACCACCTCTTGTTTCTGCTACATTCATCAGGCTCAGAGGAACGTACTATCAAAAAATTATAAAAAAAACATATGAATATATTAATAACAATGACTGTGTTGACTGTCTTGAATACATTAGTTGATATTGATATTTTTGCTGAGGGATAAAGCCTTTAAAGGCTATTATCAGATCTAAACACTATTTAGAAAAGTCTATTTACTGAAAAGCCACGAAATGTAGAGCTTCATATATATACTGTGTAAGATTTACAAAATGTACACTGCTGTTATTAGACTGCAGGAATATCCTGTCTTTGTCTCAACGCCAAGAGTCCTCCAGCTGGCGATCACAAAGAGCAGCTCTGGTCTTAAATGAGAAGAAAGGGCAAAAAGATAAGAGCATTCCATTAAGTACAACATGTGTTCATTCACATGCATTTCTAAACTTATACAAATAACAATAAAGGCAATATATATGTTAGTATATAATTAGTATAGAAAAGTACAATGATATTTCTGATGTTTTGGGGATGGGATTGATGACTAATTAAAATAGCGATGGCGATCCTTTTCAGGGATAATAAATTATTCTTGGAATGAACAAACAACATATAAGGCATATTTTTGTAGAGCAACAAACTGTATTATGCAATCCAGTTGTTAACAGACTTAACAGTTAGTCAGTTTGTTAACTCTATTTGAATGTAGAAAGTGACATGTGTTGCTATGTATGGCGAGCTATCGCCACTTAGCCTCTTATTGGCTAAACGGCAGGACAATTGGGGCATAGAGATGAATGGGATTTATAACGTTCATGAGAATTAATCAGAGGTCAAGTAAAACAGCACAATTGTGGGCCCCATCCACCAGTATGCTTGCTTTGACTGTGCTGCATTGAATGGTAATTAATCAAACACACACTCAGACACACACACACACACACACACATCCACTTTCACATCCCTTAACAGCTAAAAGAGAAAAATAACATTTGTAGAAAGGGAAAGTGTGAATGCTTTAGTGTGATTGAAATCCCTCAATGTGAGAACTGATCTAAACTTATCCTTGATGTGACTATTAGAGTTATGTACAGTACAACTAAAATCCCATTCCCGTAGTATGGCTAAAGGTCAGAGCATTGTGTGTATACAAATCCCCAGAGCTTAATCTTGGCTAACATGCTGTTTAAAAACCCTAGATAATAACTCATAAATCCACTAAATATATTTATAGCAATATATCTTTGCCAAATTCTGCTAGAAAAGCAAAAAGGGTCATTGTTGATCCTACTTTGCTAACAGCAAACCAAAGGCTGCATAGGGAAACATGCCTCATAGTTTAATTTAGGATCAGTTATTGTTATACAGTATTGTGGCAGTGAAGCTAAATGTCGTCTTTCCGGTGTAAACCCTTTAAGTGTGCGATTAAGTGTCAATTCAACACCAACACTGGATACTGCATGAACAAATAATACAACTATAACAAATACAATTTCTAAGAGATGAAGGAGAATGGTATTAGCCGGCCCCTGAGGCCTGCCATTGACTATCTGCTCAAAGGAAATGGCTCAAAGAGACATTAAGATCAAATATGCTGTATTGGAACTCATTCAGTTTCTTCCACTTTCATCCTTTGAGGGGAAAACGAGAACATTGTGTTGAATCACCGGCCTGTGTTCAGTCATCCATGAGAAGTTTGTGTAACAGTTTCCCAAGGCCAGTCTGCATCCCCGTAATTGTAAGTTATCTCTTCTTCACCTGTGGCAACATCTCCACGTCTCCTGGGGCCAATGTCTCCTGGGGCCAACGTCTCCTGGGGCCAATGTCTCCTGGGGCCAACGTCTCCTGGGGCCAATGTCTCCTGGGGCCAATGTCTCCTGGGGCCAACGTCTCCTGGGGCCAACGTCTCCTGGGGCCAATGTCTCCTGGGACCAACGTCTCCTGGGGCCAATGTCTCCTGGGGCCAATGTCTCCCCTTGCAACGTCTCCTGGGGCAAACAGGCACAGACGTGGCATCCCACCAGCATTAATTGAGAGAGAGGGAGAAACAGTGAGTGACACTGGGACAGTGTATCGTACAACCAGTTCTTTCCCTCTGGATACAACAAATAAACAATGCTGAACTGAAACCAAGAGATAGTGTAATACAGTCTCTGGTTGCAACATTTTAATATTTCATGTATTGCCACATTGCATAGTTCACAGAGGATAATGCTATTAATGCAAAGTCTGTCAGTGGACGAAACTGCAACTTGTTTTTGTCTTGTCACACTGGCTTGGTGTTGCGTTATGTTAAATAGGAGGTTTACTGGGAGCTGTGCTTACTTTGATATAATATAACTGACCTATGCAAGGAACACTGAAGTCGTGCACACACTTTGACAACGTGATTGGCTGTCAGCTGTTGAGGACCAACCCCTCTGCATCTGATTGGCATCATGATTTCAATCAACCAATGGCTCTGCTGAACTCACTGTCAGCATCCAATCAAATTCGACAAGAAGTTATCTATAAACGGGATAGCTGCAAACTCCCACCGGCACACAAATCTCCTGCGGTGGGAGTTTGCATCCTCTCAGTGTAGTTCATCCGTCAGTTAGACCTTATGTTAGTTCACGTCCCGTCAGTTAGACCTTATGTTAGTTCACGTCCCGTCAGTTAGACCTTATGTTAGTTCACGTCCCGTCAGTTAGACCTTATGTTAGTTCACGTCCCGTCAGTTAGACCTTATGTTAGTTCACGTCCCGTCAGTTAGACCTTATGTTAGTTCACGTCCCGTCAGTTAGACCTTATGTTAGTTCACGTCCCGTCAGTTAGACCTTATGTTAGTTCACGTCCCGTCAGTTAGACCTTATGTTAGTTCACGTCCCGTCAGTTAGACCTTATGTTAGTTCACGTCCCGTCAGTTAGACCTTATGTTGAATTAATCCTAATTTTAGAGAATTGCATGGACCAAAGTTGACCCAAGCGCCTCTGGCTGAACGGGTGGAACAGCGAGGGGGTGTTCCGTACTTCCTGTTCAGCCTCCATCCCCGTCACGGGCCGACAGGCCCCTGTCTCCGGCCCACGAGCGCTTTATTAGGGGTGCAGGGTGACAGCCACGCGCCTCCGGGGGCGGACCACGTTGTTGTTGTTGGTTTGACAGCCTCTTTGGCAGCCTCTGTCTGCCCTACAAACTCAATTAGAGCGAGAGATGTTTAAAAAAAATGAAAGAACAATAAAGGGAAAAAAAAGGGAGAAATATTGAGATGGACAGCTGAGTCGTAACCCAAACAAGAGGTCGTCCCCGGAACCAGCCAGCCAATTCCTGGCTTTCTCCACGGCCAACTTCGAGTCAGCCTTCTGGGCCCAAGAATTATTATTATTTTTTTAAATATCCAATGATATTTGATATTCAACAGATATTCACGCTCTGCATAAGCAATGTGCTGCGGTCGAGGGTATGAGTCCCGTGTGTCTAGTGGTGTAGACCTGCCCAGGAGACGGTATGAGTCCCGTGTGTCTAGTGGTGTAGACCTGCCCAGGAGACGGTCTGAGTCCCGTGTGTCTAGTGGTGTAGACCTGCCCAGGAGACGGTCTGAGTCCTGTGTGTCTAGTGGTGTAGACCTGCCCAGGAGACGGTATGAGTCCTGTGTGTCTAGTGGTGTAGACCTGCCCAGGAGACGGTATGAGTCCTGTGTGTCTAGTGGTGTAGACCTGCCCAGGAGACGGTATGAGTCCTGTGTGTCTAGTGGTGTAGACCTGCCCAGGAGACGGTATGAGTCCTGTGTGTCTAGTGGTGTAGACCTGCCCAGGAGACGGTATGAGTCCTGTGTGTCTAGTGGTGTAGACCTGTCCAGGAGACGGTATGAGTCCCGTGTGTCTAGTGGTGTAGACCTGCCCAGGAGACGGTATGAGTCCTGTGTGTCTAGTGGTGTAGACCTGCCCAGGAGACGGTATGAGTCCCGTGTGTCTATAGACCTGCCCAGGAGACGGTCTGAGTCCCGTGTGTCTATAGACCTGCCCAGGAGACGGTATGAGTCCCGTGTGTCTATAGACCTGCCCAGGAGACGGTACGAGTCCCGTGTGTCTATAGACCTGCCCAGGAGACGGTATGAGTCCCGTGTGTCTATAGACCTGCCCAGGAGACGGTACGAGTCCCGTGTGTCTATAGACCTGCCCAGGAGACGGTACGAGTCCCGTGTGTCTATAGACCTGCCCAGGAGACGGTACGAGTCCCGTGTGTCTATAGACCTGCCCAGGAGACGGTAGGAGTCCCGTGTGTCTATAGACCTGCCCAGGAGACGGTAGGAGTCCCGTGTGTCTATAGACCTGCCCAGGAGACGGTACGAGTCTCGTGTGTCTATAGACCTGCCCAGGAGACGGTACGAGTCTCGTGTGTCTATAGACCTGCCCAGGAGACGGTAGGAGTCCCGTGTGTCTATAGACCTGCCCAGGAGACGGTCTGAGTCCCGTGTGTCTAGCGCTGTAGACCAGCATGCTGCGTATTCACAGCTCATACGGACAACCCACCACTGATGTACACTTGTTTTTTTCTTCAACATCGGCTTCTCTCTCAACATTTCTAGTTAGTTTTCAGCCTGCGTCGTTCTGTGTGGTTTCGCCTTGGGCGTCCTTCATGTATTTTTGTCAATTAGTGTCCATCTTCCACAATAATGTTCAAACATTATTCCATCTCTGTTTGGAGGAGTTATTACTAACATTGAGGGTTTTGTGTGCCTGCTGGTAAAGAACAACCTTGGTTAGTGATTGATTGAAAGATGTGCCGTATCAACACCGGTTCACATTCTGGGAGCTTAAAGAGAGCCAGAATAAAAATCATAGAGCAAAAGAAGGTATTTCAGTGTCTGAGAGCAACAGGTCTGCTGCCCTCTCAGGGCTGCTGCCCTCTCAGGGCTGCTGCCCTCTCAGGGCTGCTGCCAAGAGGTTTTACAGGAGAATTACGGCTCTGGTTGAATCCACACAAAATATGCAGCTCTGCTTTGATTCCCGACGATTCCACTCAATTCTTCATGCTGGGGTCATCACAGAGCAGAAGACCTGCAGGAGATAGAGAAACCTACTCTTATCTATCAATACCTCTTCTTTAAGACCATTACCATGTATTTCCACTATTTACCATGCAGGGCAGGTTTAAAACTACCATGAAAGAATGGCTATGATTTGTATTATTGATAAATAACTAGCTGATCTCTTATAGCAGATATATGCTCATATTAAACATATCAGTAGCATTCCAATATATTACTACACAGCTTTGTTGAATACTTCTGATTGGTCAATTACGACTGTTATCAAATTATTGATCCCATTAGTAAGTACCCGTCTAATTAGTGGTATAATGTACAGCAAGCTCTTTTTCATCAATATCGCAAAATCAACCCTGACAGGGCTGGACCACAACGCACATTTTATGAATAATTGATGCCTATGTGTACATTTTCAAGCTTTGATCATTGTTCAGTGGTCCCACTGGGTTCCTATCGGCAGAGATAGCTGAGGCTAAACAAAACAGTGTGTTCCTACTTGAGCCAACCATATGGACTGAGACAGTCTGTTGTGACGTGGTTGATGCATGCAGTGGATGCCAGCATTCAGAAGCCTGTCAGGAGATGATTTGTTTTTGCTCTCTAAAGCCCACAGCTGTACATTCCACAGATTTCCCTTAAGACTTCCCTGTACCTGTAACACAAAGAAAGAACATCATAGTTAGTATTCAGGGAGAGAATCTTATCCAGATACACCCAGCGAATGGTTTTAGCTTTTTTAGTTTTAGGGTTTGGTTTTAGGGTTTGATTTGAGGTGGTTCCCCAAGGTTCCCACAGGCCAAAAAAATAATATTTTAGAGATGTAGGCTTGACTCAGCCAAAAGAAGGAGGCTGGAGGATGTAATGTTCTCAATGAGACACAATTCCTTGGCAACCATAACAATGAGTCTCTTCACACATTCGTCAGGTGTCTGAGGATGTTCTGGTGTGCTTGCAGTATACATTCTGCTTGTTTTAAGCAAGCATTGTTCTGCATGAGGGGGGCAGGAGCTCAGTGGGTAAGGACTTGGCTTGGGAGCAGCAAGGTCGCCGGTTCAAGTCCCAAGTTACTGCCTAAGTGCCCTTGAGCAAGGCACCCCCTACACTGCTCCCCAGGCACTGTGTATGTAGCTGCCCACTGCCCCTAATACTAGGATGGGTTAAATGCAGAGCATCCTTTCGCTGTGCTGTACACTGACGAATATGAATATTTATTATAATTGGTTGACTTGTAGTCTTGTTCTGACAGGACAAAACGGGTTGTGAAGCTTCAGCCAATTGCTGCGGGGTTGGGAGGTTTTTGTGTTTTTCGTCTCTCTTCTTCTTCTTCTTCTTCATCTACTGTATTGTCGAAGGTCATGTTGTCGTTGTTGTTGCACGGATAGAATTTCAGACCATTTTTTTTAGAGATGAATGACAACACTGGACTCATTCATAATGCAGTGTTGTCTCTGCGCCTCCTGGATCAGATGAAGTCGCTTTTTATTATTCTCTTCACATTCACTTTTTTGTGAACTTGCAGTGTTTTTCCTCTGACATCAGAGTTTGATTATAGATTTCAGCGCTGCTATTTCTACACAGAACGAGAGTATAGCTAAGAGTCTAACCTTCTCCTCTGTGGCACGGTGTGCGGAGAGGAACAATCCGTACCAAAGCTTGGGCCCGCCTCGCTGTCCAAGCTAATTCTGTTCAGAGATTACGCTAACCAAGCCTGACGTGGCTGAAAGGCCACCTGAGAAATGGCTTCTGCTCCCTTCCTCCTTACTGAAGACTTACTAAGACGGGTGAAACTCTGCTTCGGTGTAACGATGTGTGTGATCAAAGGTACCCAGGTGTCCGGAGGCCTCATATCGGTACGGGGCGCGTAGGGTCCCATGCAATGAATTGTATCCTCTAACGCTGTCCGTCTTACAGTATATATTCTTATTATTTTTACTTTTTTACAACTTTACACTCGCCCAATGTGCTGACGGGGGGAAGATCTGGAGGATCCTTTTTAAAGACAAGCTCCGTTCCTCCGATCAGAAGAAGTTATGGCTGTTCATGAACTAGCTACGCTACGCTGGAGCATTTGCGGCACAAAAGTCGAAAGGGAAAATGATGGGTACTGTGACAGATCAGATGGAAAGACAGATCAAAGAAGATGCACCCATAACACTGGCCTGGTGGTGCTGATTTCCCGGTGAGCCGTACAGGCGTTTAGCCCGGGGCATCGCCTGAGGGAGGGCTGTTACCTCGGGGCCATCGGCGGACGCCTGGGGACCCGGCAGCCCATCAAATGCGTCAGAGCTGTGGATACAGCCAGAGGTGTGCGTGCGTGCGTGTGTGTGTGTGTGTGTGTGTCTGTGTGTGTGTGTGTGTGTGTGTGTGTGTGTGTGTGTGTGTGTGTGTGTGTGTGTGTCTGTCTGTCTGCATGTGTGGACTTGCTGTGAGTCATTTGCAAAACTAGACAGGAAATTAGGACTTTTCTCATTTTCTACCATAATTGCATGTGTGGTTTGTTCCTAAAGGCCCAGCGAGTCATTAGGAGGCAGGCCTGTGACGCAGGTCTCCTCAGTATCTCCACACCTGTACACTTTCTTCTGAAAGTTCAGTTCACACAATTGAGGCTATAGTGGATGGAAGCCCAGCAGCCCATCGTTTATCACTTACAATGAGGTCATTCAACAGGAAGGCAAGATATATATATATATATATATATATATATATATATAAGTGCATAAGTGCATTTCCTTCCTAACGAGCCATAATAATATAACATATACATACATATAGACATAGGTAATAACATACTATATAATACAATATATTACAATTAGGTCATTCAACAGGTAGACAAGAGAACTACTAGTCACCAGAAGGCATAAGGGCATTTCCTTCCCAACAAGCCACATATATCATATCATCATATATAATACATGACATTTCCTCCAAGAGCAGAACCAGAGCTCAGGTAAAAGTACATTAAGTTGGCTCCCTTTGACACAATAAGTTCATCCAACGTCACATAATAAATCTGTAAAACCCCAAGAGAACCTGACTATTAATAAGGTGTTATCCGCCCTCCAGATGACGTTTCCTTATTGTGTCCTTCTTGGTATGAGGCGGCCAGACAGAAACCCTTAAAACCATGACCAGACTCACACCCGCTGTCACGGCGGGACGGAGACCTCCACATGTGATGTGTGATGCTTCATCGCTGCACTTCATTAAAAACCCTGCGTGTGACCTGGGCCTCAAGGACACATCTGATTTACACTACAACGCCACAGCTGCTCACCTTGATGAACTCATCCTGGGCAGCCCTCTAATAGAGAGGCGGAGGAGGAGGCGACGGCGGGGGGGTCCTTTCATGTGCTTCGTTAGCCATTCGGCAGTTAGTCAACCGCCTCCTCAATTTGGCCCAACTCGCCGCTAATCGCTCACGTTAATCTATATGCGTGTTGAACGTGCGTAAACGGCATGATTCATATGTGCATACTTTACATACGACCCCCACTCCCTACAAGATCACCCCCCCCCCTCCCCCTCCCCCACCACACACACACACACACACACACACACACTCACACACACACACACACACACACACACACACACACACACACACACACACACACACTCACACACACACACACACACACACACACACACACACACACACACACACACTCACACACACACACACACACACACACACACACACACACACACACACACACACACACACACACACACACACACACTCACACACACACACACACACACACACACACACACACACACACACACACACACACACACACACACACACACTCACACACACACACACACACACACACACACACACACACACACACACACACACACACAATATGATAACGCTGAACTATCTGCACTTTATATTCTATCTGAGTATGTAAATATGTAAATATGTAAATATGTACATTAGTGTATTTTTCTATTTTTGTACACTTGTAATTTTTGTTATTCTTGTAAATTCTGCAACTTTGTGCACATATTTGGAGCTGGCGATAACATTTCACTGTTCCTTATTATACACACAGACACATAAACAACATGGATCTGAATCAGAATCAGAGAGCGTCCGAGATTGGTATCCTCACCGCCAGAACCAGAACCACCTCAGAGCCAGAACCACCTCAGAACCAGAACCACCTCAGAACCAGAACCACCTCAGAACCAGAACCACCTCAGAACCACCTCAGAGCCAGAACCACCTCAGAACCAGAACCACCTCAGAACCAGAACCACCTCAGAACCAGAACCACCTCAGAACCACCTCAGAACCACCTCAGAACCACCTCAGAACCAGAAACACCTCAGAACCACCTCAGAACCAGGGCCAAAGCCTCTGGCCACTCCATGAGCCATGTTGTCCTCCAGCCTCTCCACAAGCCTCTCTGATGGAAGAAGAAGGAGCTGAGTGGAGTGGAGCCCATCAGGCTTCATGGTGTTCCCCTGTCATTCTTTCCCTCTTTTTACTAAATCAAAGAGTCAACAGGATTTAGCTCGCATGTCGGGGGTTGTAAGACATTAGTGACGCACCAGTGTTCTTAAGTGCATGGTAATATAACATTTACAGTTTACAGTTGCTAAAAGACAGTCTACTAGTTATAAAACAGTTATAAGATTACTTATAGAGTATATATGAGATTCAGATTCAGATTCAGATTCAGATGACTTTATTAATCCCGAGGGAAATTAAGGTGCAACAGTTGACACAGGGGGAATAAATGCACACACAAAAATACTAATACCTAAGCTAAAAAACAAAACAACTAACTAAATAAAACTATTATAAACAAAAATAGTTAAAATAATTCTAAATGAAATCTAAATGTATTGATAAATGAAGATAAATTTACAGTATTATTACAGTAATACGTAGGTATATACAATACACAACAATACGTATAGTGCAAATAATAATAGTGCAGTAATAATATATTAATAAATAACTCAACTGAAAAGTGACATGTGAAAAGTGAAAAGTGAATTAGGATTTGAAATAGAATTTACAGTGCAAAGTTACAATGAGATGATTTCCAGTGCGTTGACCAAAAAATAATAATAATAAGTACGTTGGCCTCAGGTCACTGAGTCTCCACTGTCCCTCTCACGACCCGGGGTAGATGAGTTAAAGAGTCTAATGGCCACAGGAAGAAAGGACTTCCTATGGCGTTCTGTGGTGCACCTGGGTGGAATGAGTCTGTTGCTGAAGGTGCTTCTGTATGAGGTCAGTACCTGATGGAGAGGGTGAGAGTTGTTGTCAAGGATACTACGCAGCTTGCGCAGCATCCTTCTCTCAGACACCACCAACAAGGAGTCCAGCTGGACCCCCAGGACAGCGCCAGCCTTCCTGACCATCCTGCTGATCTTGTTGGCGTCTGCTGATATGTGATATGTGATATGTGAGATATGTGCATAATAATAGGTATATATATATACAGGTAAGTAAGTATTTAACAGGTAGTGATCAGGGGTATGCAGTTATGAAAAGCAGGATAAAGATATATAAATGTATCTACAGCAGGTAATGAGCAGGGATGTGCAGTTGGATCAACAGTTGAAGATTATAATATATACGGTAGGTACAGTAGAAATGTAAAAATGTACACACTATCATGCAGGTATGTTATCAATTAATCTGTCATCTAAACATAACAAAAACAGAAGGGCCAACAGCAACTGTTTGCAGCATCTTGTGACGGACCTGAACTTCTAAGAGCTGAGCTCTTCCCTTTCCCCGTGCAGGTTGTTCTGTGTGGTTGAAGTACACCACTGGGTAAGATGGACACAGTGGGTTGTCTATGGTGTTGGATGCTCAGCCAGCCTTCTGTATTAGTCCTGGCACTGGCTTATATTTTCAGTATGACTTTCACTTCTCTTCCTTATAGGCTTACTTAGTAACATGTTACTCCCCTGACGTGTTCATTAATCCATAATATGTTATTCAGAATTCGGACATATTTGGTTGCTTTGCCTGATCCTGATGATGCCTGAATTATTTGATAATGTGCCTTTTATTTTTTTATCAATTTTTATTTTTTTACTTTTTTTCCGAGCACATTGGAGCTCTTGCTCCCATGAATCTAACAGCACAACACCACATCCCCCCACGGCTTCTCAGGGCCACGCTTCTAAGTGATAACACAGAAGCAGAAAATAGCTCCTGGGAGGGGGGGAAACGCACCGCCGTTCCGAGAGGTTAAGTAGCACCGGGAGCCAGACTCGTAAGTCTGGTAATGTCGTCTGGGTCACTTCCCCCGACCGCCCCCGCCCCACCGCCTGGACACCAGCGCAGTATAGGCTGCCCAGCGCTTACCTTAAAAATCACTCTCACAGGGTGAGAGTGGTGCTGCTTTCACCATTCAGCGCTTGTCAGCGTCTTGCCGTAATGGGTTTATATTATGTTGCATAATCAGACGTTGCCGATTCCAGACTCACAGTATTCATTCTAACTGAGTCTAACTGCGTTCTGCTCAAGTAGCCCAACATGTGTGGCTGAACATTAAGTCAAGCTGTTCTGTATACAGACGTGAAGGTTAGGGCACTGTAGTGTTGACCCCCCTGTAATGAGTTGATTCAAATGTCAAATAGGTCAACGATATGAACATAAAGTGTTAAGGGTATTATAGGAGATATTTATGTAAATGTGAAATGTATATTTAAATTGACATTAACACAGCAAAACAGGGGGGGTAGGAGAGCTCTCAAGTCTTCATCAGTATTATGAGTTCATAATCATGGTGGGGGAAAAT
>CM051014.1:2182017-2184517 GCA_027704905.1 Muraenolepis orangiensis | reverse complement strand
CCTATTGTTTAATCCGAACAAAAGCATGCAAGCGTTGAATTTTATAATTTTCTTAATAATGATGGGTTCCTGTTGCATGCATAAGTCGCTTTAAGTTGCCGGTATATGAACAGGGTGTAACTAAACTAAAACAATGACAATATACACAATAGACACACTATGTCTGACCCCCCCTAATTAAGACTTGGACCAACCTAAAATAGGGGAAAAAACAACAGTTTGCGGGGTCTGGTCGAAACATTTATATATCCTTCTCTGCAACTGCAAAAAAAGATTGCAATATATGTCCCATATTAATGCCTGAAAGAATCAGGCATTCCAGACACCCCTAAAGTGGACCATACCATTTGTGAATGTTCTTGACGTTTTTCTGAACGTCTTGTCCTGCCTCACTCACATCATTGCAGCGGTTTGCGTCTTTCATGTTTATATTGTACGTCCCAAGACACTCTAGGGTTAATGTATATAGCTTATTTAATACACTTCACTTTCTTACCTTCAAAGTTTCTGAATTAGATTGTGTCAAGTGTCCATGGATGAATGCTAACGTTACCAAGTTTTTACCTTTTGCCTTAATTTACAGTTTAGCTAACTAAAAATAAGCTAGCTAAAGCTAACGTTTTCCTTACCTGACATAAGCTTACTACTGTTAGCTAGCTGATAGTTCACGCTGTCATTTATAATGTTGGCTTGGCATTTCATTACCAACATCAAAAGTCATATATTATCTCCTGGTGATCAGTCATTAGCAGTGGGACAATTGAGGATTAGCGTAGTTGTTGTATAGAGCTTATGATTTTGTTAATAGACTTTTGTGTGGCTGTGGTGCTTAGCCCGGAATTTAGAGTTTTACCCGGCTGGTAATTGAACAATATTTAAATGCATGTGTGCTGAAGGCTGAGGAATTGAATTAGTTCAAATGGATGGCTGCTTTATTGAACTCAGATTAGTTAGTTAGTTAACATGAGCGAAAGGAGATATCCGGCACTTTTTAGGTGCTAAACATTGATACTGAATTAGGACATTGAGATATTAATGCAGGCTGTATTTGCTGTGGTTGTCATGCAGGCATGCAGGATAATATGGGTGATAGCGAGTTTACATTCATGTGCTGTTTAGCATTAAGGAAGGGAGGTCAGAATGACCTCCCAGGAAGAGAACAGGAAGAGAGCAGGAGGAGAGCAGGAAGTGAACAGGAGGAGAGCAGGAAGTGAACATGAAGAGAGCAGGAGGAGAGCAGGAGGAGAAGAGCAGGATCTAGTAGCAGAGAGGTGAGTCAGAAAGGAGACGGTACCTAAAGATGATGTACCTAAAGATGTACCAGATATTTAGGCTAATATGTACGAGTACAGAAGAGAATAGCACATCAACTGATGGGATGCACAACAATGAACCTCTACTGGTCTCAACATATATATATATATATATACTAAGACTTTTAATAACGTGTTTGCGACTGATAGTGAATATGAATGTCTTGACAACATAAGAATATCAACATGTGTGAAGGCAAAGGAGCTGGAGATCGTCCACAAAATGACCCAGAGACGCCAGCTGGCTGGAAGGAGAGGAACCCGTGTGGTCAATCTTTTAAGGTAAGACTTAATTGATTAGGGTAAACAAGCAAGATTCAGTGAGGCACACACACATGCACTGTGTATACTGGGTTCCCTTCACGCCCTGGAGAAAAAAGTAATTAAAAAAAGTTGACCACCGACTGCGATTGTAGATTTCACACTCTCTCACAGCCTGGGGGCTTATTTTTGAGAAACATTTAAAACTGGAACGTTTTTTTCTAGGAAAAACGAAGACAGTGACAGAGATAATTGCAAACATGTTCTTTTCAAACTTTTTAATTGCTCTTGTTTGTTCCGTTACCTAACTTACATTTTGTTTTGAAATGTTATTGTCTCAACCCACGGAACTCGCACACCAGTCAGTGCGCTCAATGCGTGAACTCCAGCAGGCTGCAGTTCACGTATCGGCCAAAAGGGGTCAATATTGAGAATGAATTTCGGATTTTTACATGTAGTCCCTTTAAAGGGTTTTACGCCTGATAGCGTTACATTATCGCATATAAAACATTCGTAGATAGATTCAGCAGATCTCTACGTTCCTCCTTAATTCCTGATTGGCTGGATGGTGGCTCTAACGTATACCAAGGTGTACTGTAGTCTATCAAATGATTTGTATTAGTGTGAGTCTGGTCCAGGAGTAGAGTTTATTCCACACAACACAGCATAATAAGTAAGGGATCATTCAAGAGAATGCAGATTATTGTTCACAGGTATCTCGATATAAGGAACCTGCAAGGATAAACATTTGGACAAAAATGAACAAATTTTTGTCGAGCATTTATTAACCTGCACCAAATAAACAAGTGTGTGTGTGTGTTTCTGTGTGTGTGTTACAAGTGTGTGTGTGAACATGCACACACTCAGTGGATGGGTGTACACATGATTTGGTCACTCACCAAAAGCCCAAACATTGTATAATTGTT
>CM051014.1:2172017-2177017 GCA_027704905.1 Muraenolepis orangiensis | reverse complement strand
TAAACTACATACCATTTACGTTGCTCAACATTAACAACACTGCAACACAAGTTCAGCTCTTAATGAGTTAGGGGAGGTGAATCACACTTATTCCTTGACTTGTGTGTGTGTGTGTGTGTGTGTGTGTGTGTGTGTGTGTGTGTGTGTGTGTGTGTGTGTGTGAGTGTGAGTGTGTGTGTGTGTGTAACATAGTAAACATAATGAGGTATGAGCTGCAAGGCCTTCTGCTAGTTGCTGCATCTGTTGTTGTCTAGTATCCCTCGTCCTTAGAAATGTGTTTGTGTTTACAAAAATACATTCGGGAGGGGTGTGTGTGTGTGTGTGTGTGTGTGTGTGTGTGTGTGTGTGTGTGTGTGTGTGTGTGTGTGTGTGTGTGTGTGTGTGTGTGTGTGTGTGCCAGGCGACTTGTTCGACCTTCACTAATGTCAACCAAACATCGCTCGTCCAAAACCCAGCTCTTCACGGCTCTGGCTCCACAGTGGTGGAATGAACTCCCGTCTCATGTCAGGACAGCAGAGTCCCTCGCCAGCTTCCGCAAGAGACTCAAGACCCACCTGTTCAGAGTCCACCTGGACTCTCCATGAACCCTCCTTCTCCTTCGTGAAACCCCTAAACTTGCTTAAGTCCTGACATTAATAGCTCTTAGCATGTTGTATATGTTAGCAAGTGTATATCCTTAATGTTGATAACACGCTCTTATCACAGCTACTTAAGCAGGTGACCTAGCAGTACGAAATTGTGTTATTCATCTTGTTAAAATGAATACTTGTGAACTGCTGTATTTTTATGTTTGCGTACCCCAGTGTTATGCTATTGTCTGCTTCAACTAATGTACACCTTGTAAGTCGCTTTGGATAAAAGCGTCTGCCAAATGCCCTAAATGTAAATGTAAATGTGTGCGTGCGTGCGTGCGTGCGTGCGTGCGTGCGTGCGTGCGTGCGTGCGTGCGTGCGTGCGTGCGTGCACTCGTAGGTGAACTGTAATTGCTAATCGTGTACTTACATAGATATGTTGTTAAGAAGACATAGCCAGATAGGACCAACCTGGGGAGAGGGGACAAAGGCTGCTTGTTAAGCAGACATGTGTGTGTGTGTGTGTGTGTTTGAGTGTGTTTGTGGGTTACACACACACACACACGCACACACACACACACATACCATGTTTACCGTCCCTGTGGCCTCATCTGCTGTGTGTGTATGTGGAACAGGAGCCCTGGTAATGTACACAGTGGGACACACTCACTTTACAGCAGCAGCAGTCTTTGTAAACTTCTATATGAGAACCTCGTCAGCAGACAGGTCATTATCCTTAAGGGCTATACAGAGTCCTTCTGTGGAGGCTGTCATTGGCATCATGCCAACTAACATGCTGTGTAAATCCCATCATTATTTTCAGTGTTGTTTGTTTGTCCCATTACCAGCAATAATTACAAGTTATTCTAATTATAATAATTATAGTAATTAAAAAATGTATATGGCTGCTTTTTGCATGTATTCCATGCAATATTCTTCATTGTGATGTGATATATATATATATATATATATATATATATATATAACAGTTTGTAAGATTGAACACTTGGGATGTTTAGATCCTATTGCTTCCAGTATGTCACACAAAGCTGTTATGTGATTGGACAAGCTTTGAAAGTTAATTTCTTCCAGAATTGGATGAGCAAAGAAAGTATATTCTTGTATGTTTTGTTATATTTGAAGAATTGCTATATATAATTGATTTGTATAATTTTGGAATGTAGTCTTTTTTAAATTATTTTGTATTTGACGGTTCAAAATCACTCTATGCAGCTTCACGCAGCCCCTGAGATCTCTGGCGAACCGCCATAGGGGCCCCGACCCCCAGGTTGGGAACCACTGCTTTACAGCACGTAAGATACCAGCTGAGCCGAGAACACAAATACCTTGACATTTTTCTAAAAAGTATGAGGCTACTTGGCAGGCTACTTCCCCCAAGGCACACACGAAGGTTTACTTCAGCAGTCCCTCTGTTAGTAGACTCACCTGGAGGGGGAGAGAGAGCCCAGACACACACATCATGCGTAATGATGCTGTCCAATTCTGCAACTTGACTGAAAGCCACTTAGAGTTACAGTCTGTAGGGCACAGAGGTTTGTTCAAAAGAACAAAAAAACGGAATCACGTGATTGGCCAGAGATGCGGGGGAAAAAAAACCCCAGCAAGTTCAAGAGTAAAAATAGTTTAAAATCATTCAAAAACCAGCGTTCATCGGAATTAAATCAAAAAATTAAGAATTAGTAATGGAGTTTGCCGAGTTTGTCGAAGCAACAGTTTTGAATGGGGTTGACAAATTAGGGAACAAGACACGAAAAAGGAGTTTCACTTTCAAGGTACTACAAATTAAATCCCAATTATAAAATGCAGCGACAGCAATCAGTCATTAGGCTGATGGCAAATTATCGAATACAGATTCAGATTCAGATTCAGATTCAGATTCAGATTCAGATTCAGATTCAGATTCAGATTCAGATTCAGATTCAGATTCAGATTCAGATTACTTTATTTATCCCGAGGGAACTTAAGGTGCAACAGTTGACTCAGGGGGAATAAATGCACACACAAATATACTAATACCTAAAGCTAAAAACTAAATAACAACAACTAACTAAACAAAACTAGTATAAACAAGATATAACTAAATTAACTCTAAATGAAATCTAAATGTATTGATAGATGAATTGCACAATTGACAGTATTATTACAGTAATACGTAGGTATATACAATACACAACAATACGTATAGTGCAAATTGGCAGTAATGAATACTAATAAATAACTCAGATGAATACTGAAAAAGTGACATGTGAAAAGTGAAAAGTGAAATTGAATTTACAGTGCAAAATTACAGTGAAAGGAATTTACAGTGCGTTGACCAAAAAATAATAATAACAGTGCGTTGGCCTCAGGTCACTGAGTCTCCACTGTCCCTCTCACGACCCGAGGTAGATGAATTATAGAGACTGATGGCCACAGGAAGAAAGGACTTCCTGTGGTGTTCTGTTGTGCACCTGGGTGGAATGAGTCTGTTGCTGAAGGTGCTTCTGTATGATGTCAGCACCTGATGGAGAGGGTGAGAGTTGTTGTCAAGGATACTACGCAGCTTGCGCAGCATCCTTCTCTCAGACACCACCAACAAGGAGTCCAGCTGGACCCCCAGGACAGCGCCAGCTTTCCTGACCATCCTGCTGATCTTGTTGGCGTCTGCTGACCTCAACCTGCAGCACACGACACCGGAGAAGATGGCACTGGCTACCACCGACTGGTAGAACATCTTCAGCATCGTATTGCAAACGTTGAAGGACCGGAGCCTCCGCAGGAAGTAGAGACGGCTCTGGCCCTTCTTGTAAACAGCCTCAGAGTTCTTGGCCCAGACCAGTTTGTTGTCCAGGTGAACTCCCAGGTATTTATATTCCTGAACAACTTCTGCGGACACACCCTTGATGGAAATGGGTGTGGGGGTAGATTTCCTCCTGCGGAAGTCCACCACCATCTCCTTCGTCTTGTCTGTGTTGAGCTGCATGTGGTTCAGCTCACACCACTCAACGAAGGAGTCCACGACGCCCCTGTACTCCTCATCGTTTCCCTCGCTGACACAACCAACAACTGCAGAGTCGTCCGAGAACTTCTGCAGATGGCAGGACTCTGAGTTGTACCGGAAGTCTGAGGTGTACAGGGTGAACAGGAATGGGGAAAGAACCGTTCCCTGTGGAGCACCAGTGCTGCTGACCACAGTGTCAGACACACAGTCCTGCAGTCTGACAAACTGTGGACGACCCGTCAAATAGTCTGTAATCCAGGAAACCAGGGAAGAGTCCACCTTCATCGCCGTCAGCTTACTCCCCAGCAGGGCAGGCCGGATGGTGTTGAACGCACTGGAGAAGTCGAAAAACATGATTCTCACAGTGCTCCCGGGTCTGTCCAAGTGGGCGTAGGCACGATGAAGCAGGAAGATGATGGCGTCCTCCACTCCCAGTTTCGGCTGGTAGGCAAACTGAAGAGGCTCTGACAATTAGCATTTTGACGTGTGTCAACGTTCTCAAAGCAACGTGAGCCAACCTACAGTTCCGAAGAGACTAAACAGTCGTCACGGTCACAACAAAAACTGCGGAACTATTGACGGATGACAGACAGACACTCAACGTGACGGTTGCTAAATGCTACAATTTCCATTGAGAGGAGCGAGCGCTAGCGGGAAGAGTCGCTGCAGGTTGACGCAATATGCTAATTCTCATTTTGTGACATGACAACCACTGTTTTTTTTATTTAAATATTCTTTTTGTAGAAAATGATTGCTTTTTTTCTTTTTCCTATGGTGAGTGTTATTTGCTTTAAGGCAAACTAAACCAAACTGGCTCCACAAGAAACTAACTAACTATGATTTTGATGATTTTTGAACATTTATTTGCATTCACAGACGCGACTTACAATATGATCATTCAACAGGTAGGCAAGAGAACTACTAGTCACCAGAAGTCATACGTTAATGTCCTTCCCAACAAGCCATAATCATATAATATATACATACATATACACATATATAATAACATTATATATAATAAATTACATATCCTATCATTTAATATACACATACATATACACATATATAATAACATTATATATAATACATTACATTACAATAAGGTCATTCAACAGGTAGGCAAGGCAATTACTAGTCAGCAGAACTCATAAGTGCATTTCCTTCCTAACAAGCCATAATAATATAATATATACATACATACACACATATATAATAACATTATATATAATAAATTACATCTCCTTCCTAACAAGCCTCCAAGAGCAGAACCAGTGCTCATGTAAAAGTACAATCATTTGGCTCCCTAGATTTGCCACAATAAGAACATCAAATGACGACCATAACCAGACGTGTCACTGAAGGTGCTGTTGGCTGCACATGTTGTTCTAACGTTCTGCTTGCTTGTTGTTATGTTCTTGTCGTAACAA
>CM051014.1:2162017-2164517 GCA_027704905.1 Muraenolepis orangiensis | reverse complement strand
GCAACAATACACACATCAGTTAGTGAAGAGCAAAAAACGGAATCATCTGAGGATGATCTGAACACAAGTGAAACCAATTGTAGGTGTTTATTTTGTCGATGCATCAAAACCCCACAGAACAACACAGAACTGTGAGTTGTGTGAGCTGTTTCGCCGCTGGTATTTACGTACCCATTTAGAATTGTAATCAAATCTAATCCGAGACAGATGCAGGGATTGTCATCGAGTATGTTTCGTTCCTCCTGGCTTGCTTCTGCAAATGTCCCCCAGTATTCCGTCCCCGAAGCCTGCAGCTTCTGCTGTACTGGAACATTTGACATATTGCTCCCTTCTTCCTCCCGTCTCTTCCTCCCGTCTCTCCCTCCCGTCTCTCCCTCCCGTCTCTCCCTCCCCCCGATGACGGATCAGATCTAAGACGCCATTGTCAGTAACTCCTGCAACAGGAGTTACTGACAATCCCCCCTTGGGAGGATTTCATGATATAATCAGTGGAACGGAGTCAGTGGATATTGTTTCAAACCAGCTTTCTCTCTCTCTCTCTCTCTCTCTCTCTCTCTCTCTCTCTCTCTCTCTCTCTCTCTCTCTCTCTCTCTCTCTCTCTCTCTCTCTCTCTCTCTCTCTCTCTCTGGTTTGGCTTAGCTTTCGTCATGTTCAGCCAGGAGAATCTATCTATCTCCCTGTCTCTTAATAGAGTCAGAGGATGACCTTCTGCAAGGTCATCCTGCACACACAGGATGACCATCATCTCTCTCATCTCTCTGTGCTGACTCTCTGAGAGTGACTCTAGAGACCCCCCCCCCCCAGGCCAGTACCGCGGCATCTTGTCCTCTTTGTTTCTTTGTGAAACGACGACCCACCAGATCTGCAACTAACCTGACTGTTAGTCAGGTTAGCTGTTTACTCAGCACCGCTGCAGCTGTTATTTAGATGACGCTTTTATGACTTCTAAATAACAGCTGTCACATTTAAACTGCGCCACGCAACACACAGCTGTGACCGGTGTGTGTGTGTGTGTGTGTGTATCAGTGTGTGTGTGTGTGTGTGTGTGTGTGTGTGTGTGTGTGTGTGTGTGTATCAGTGTGTGTGTGTGTGTGTGTGTGTGTGTATCAGTGTGTGTGTGTCTGTGTGTGTGTGTGTGTGTGTGTGTATCAGTGTGTGTGTGTGTGTGTATCAGTGTGTGTGTGTCTGTGTGTGTGTGTGTGTGTATCAGTGTGTGTGTGTGTATCAGTGTGTGTGTGTGTATCAGTGTGTGTGTGTGTATCAGTGTGTGTGTGTGTATCAGTGTGTGTGTGTGTGTGTATCATTTGACTGTGTCCATATCCATGTTCCCAATAAAGGTTCTTCTTCTGACCCTCTTTTCTGAAGTGGCGTCTGATAATAAGGGAGCACCATAATATATATTATATAATATATATTATATATAATATATAATATAATATATATAATATAATATAATAGATAATAGATATAATAGATATATAATATAATATAATAGATAATGGCCTTGGGAGGCAGGTGTGAACTCTCTCAACCGTCTTTTAGCTGAAGTCTCACTCACACACTCAGTAGAAGAGCTCGGCCCTCAGAGTGTTGCCACGGTTACTAAAACAAGGCGGTCATTTAGAGAGAGAACGGTTCTTGCACAATTCAACAACTGTTCATCTCATTTATCAGTCACTTTGCTGTCCTTTTTTTGTTTATTTTTATTGTATATATTATTTTCATGGTATTGTTTTTTGAGATGTTTACTGTGGGAGGGAATGGGGAGTGAGCGTTCCAATGTACTAGGTACAAATGGACAATAAATATCTTGTATCTTGTATCCGAACGGTTCTTGCTCTCCTCTGAACTGGAGCTCTGACGGACGGCGTACTGAAGGACGTGGTGAGTGGTGATTGGAGCTCCCCGTGGTCCTAGAGAGACACGGAGGGTCAAGCTTCTCCGACACTTACACGTTTTTTAAGGTTTTCTGAACTGCACGTGGATTGGATTGCGGAGCAGAGGGTATCATCCCAGGGAAACCCCCAACAATATTAACCCTCATATTTGTGAATATGTGTTTTTTTTCCATTTGAATAAATATATATAGTAGACCCCCCCCCCCCCCCCCCCCCCAACATTTAGCTGTTGAAGCTTCTAAGTGTCAATCAAGTAGTCTGGAACCCTCCAGACAGACCCTTGCATTTCACACCCTGGTTGCCTTTTTAATTGCCTTAAACTCACTCAGGCAATCACTCAATTATGTCATGGAGTTGCAAATGAGTCACCATAATGGCCATAGCTAATGTGTTTTTTTCGTAGATTCATATTTTCTAAATACCAGGGCTGACGCGTGTAGCAATCATGTCCACGACCACATATCTCTGGATATAGTACTGAAATTGATCCATTTCCGTTCTCATTTTGCTTCACAAATTGCGTTTTTACTTTTTACTACAAACATTTCACACAGAAAGAACCCCTGGATTCCCTCTTCTCTATCGATGCACCGAACACAGAA
>CM051014.1:2147017-2157017 GCA_027704905.1 Muraenolepis orangiensis | reverse complement strand
AAAGTACTGGAATTAGCCAAAAGGCTAGTTTTCACCGATAGTCCCTTTGCCAGATGGAGATAGACATCCTAAAAGCAATAATAAAAATACCACGACATTGTTATACCATTGTACATATTTACACAGATGACATCACTGAATACAGATAAGAGCAAGTCATGATAATAAATAAAACATTCACAATACGCACTCACACTAACACCATCACCCACACATCAGTGCTGACACTGTTGATTATTAGTGAGCCACTTTTTAATCCTGTGCTTGAATGTGTAGTAGGATGAGGACTCTCTTATTGGTTGGGGTATTGAATTCCATTGATGGGATGCGTGGAATGAAAAGACAGCCTGGCTGAATGCACTTTTCCTAAATGGGATTGCGCAGTCTCCCCTAGCCGCACCTCTAGTAACCCTGGTTGAGGTGGACTTTAGGCTGATGAAGCCAGCCAGAGGAGGAGGAGCCAACCCACCATTGATCTTATAAACTAAGCAGATGTTTTTGTAAAGTATGAGATTTTCCCAGCTGAACTGATTATATTTTTTAACAATGTGACAATGATGATACCGGAATGGTTTTTTGTCTCGTGTTTTGAGTGCTTGTTTATACAGTGATTCCAGTGGTTTTAGAGCTGTAGAGTGTGCATTAGACCAGCTTATCAGACAGTAGTTGATGTTGGAGAGGACCATTGAGTGAAGGTATAGTTTAGCTGCTGCAGATGATAGGAAGTTTTGAATGTATCTGTAATTTGACAGATTGAATTTTACTTTATTGCAGACCTTTTTGATATGGGTTTTGAAATTGAGGTTTGTGTCAATATGTACTCCTAGGTACTTGTACTCCGAGACAACCTGCAGTCTCCTTCCAGAAAAGAAAACCTCCTGTTCTGTACCAATGCTGTGGCCCTTGGAGAAGAACATACACACTGTCTTTGAGATATTTGGTTGCGAACAATTATTGTTAAGCCAGGATGTAATGTTCTCCAACACATCAGGGACCTGGTTCGCAGCCTCTTCTGCGGTTTTGCCGTGAGTAAAAACAACTGTATCATCAGCATACATTAATACATCACATTCTGCACTCACAGAAGGCAGATCATTGATGTACATGCTAAACAGGATTGGGCCCAATACAGAGTATCTGTATCTTTAGGGCTGATGCTATTACGAAACACGCATTACGCTAATATACATAAATAACCCTACGTTAGAACGTTATTTTTACTTCCCCTGGTCTCTTGTGGTGACATCCAGGAGACTCTCATTCCCCTCACAACCATCTATCATCTTCACCCTCCTACAGATAGTCTCAACACACAAAAGATGAAAATAAAGGTTCATGAGGTCTGAACTACTGCACAGCGCACGCACACACACACACTAAAACACACACACTAACACACACACACTAAAACACACACACTAAAACACACACACTAACACACACACACTAAAACACACACACTAAAACACACACACTAAAACACACACACATTCAGACACCCAGACACCCAGACACGCACACACTAAAACACACACACACCCAGATACCCAGACACACACACACACTAAAACACACACACACACACACACACACACACACACACACACACACACACACACACACACACACACACACACACACACACACAAACCACGTAGCTCATTTGCATTTGCGCGCATAATCCACACACCCAGATACCCAGACACACACACACACTAAAACACACACACACACACACTAAAACACACACACACACACACACACACACACACACACACACACACAAACCACGTAGCTCATTTGCATTTGCGCGCATAATCAAAGGCATGAAGTCAAAGGCCAAACCCCCGACGCCTCTGACATGCAGTCAGACTGCACCGACTGCACCGACTGCACCGACTGTTGACTAACCTCTTAATGATGCTGAATAGAACAGGGTAGCGCTCTGCCTAATCAACCCCACATATCAATTAGTCTCTAAATCTAAATCTGAATCCTCTTTATTGGTCACATGTAAACACTCACAGTGAGATGAGTTCCTCTGCCTTTAAGCCATCCTGGTATTAGGAGCAGTGGGCAGCTGTTGTATAAACAGCGGCCGGGGAGCAAAGGGTAGAGGTCTGGTGCCTTGCCCAAGGGAACCATGGCAGTGCCCAGGAGGCGGGCGAACTGGCACCTTTTTCCAAAGTACCAGTTCTCACTCCGTACGGGTGTTTCGTGGACTTGAACCTGCAACCCTCCGGTTCCCCAAGCCGAGTCCCAACAGACTGAGCTACTGTGTGGTCGGCCTGCTTATTAAACCTGCTGCAAATCCTGCACAATATAACTTGTGGTCCACTGCCGCTGTTTACTGCATTCAAACATTATGACCCAGCAGAGAGTCTCCCAAGGACAGGCCCGTCCAGGAGTCCATCCATCAGGGGAACTATTCTCTATAGATCAATTTTATTCTTAGTCTACTTTTGCCGGGCCCTCCTCCCTCCCTCCCTCCCTACCTCCCTCCCTCCCTCCCTCCCTCCCTCCCTCCCTACCTCCCTCCCTACCTCCCACCGTGGAAGAGAATGCCCCGCTTCCTCCCCTAGGTAGCTAGGTGAGCTTTATAGTCAAGCTTTATATACTTCGGCAGTACAGACTTTAACTCACAGACTGGTTGGGGGAGTGAAAACCACAAACTCAAACAGTCAAAGGCTGAATTCTGCCTCCCCCTCCCCCTTCTCTCTCCCCGTCTCTCACAGTCTCTCCCCATCCCCCTCTCTCTCTCCCCCTCTTCCCTCTCTCCCCCTCTTCCCTCTCTCCCCATCCCCCTCTCTCTCTCCCCCTCTTCCCTCTCTCCCCCTCTTCCCTCTCTCCCCCTCTTCTCTCTCTCCCCCTCTTCCCTCTCTCCCCCTCTTCCCTCTCTCCCCCTCTTCTCTCTCTCCCCCTCTTCCCTCTCTCCCCATCCCACTCTCTCGCTCCCTCTCTTCCCCCTCTCTCCCCCCTCTCTCCCCCTTTCTCCCCCCCCCTCCTCTCTCCTCCTCTCCCCTCTTTCCTCTCTCCCCATCCCCCTCTCTCTCACCCCCTCTCCCATCTCTTCCCTCTCCCCTCCCTCTCCCCTCTCTCTTCCCCCTCTCTTCCCCCTCTTCCCTCCCCCACTTTTGCCTCTCCCCTCTTTCCTCTCTCCCCCTCCCTCTCTCCCTCTCCCCCCTCTCTTCCCCCTCTTTCCTCTCTCCCCCTCCCTCTCTCCCTCTCTCCCATCTCTTCCCTCTCCCCCTCCCTCTCTCCCTCTCTCCCCTCTTTCCTCTCTCCCCCTCCCTCTCTCCCTCTCTCCCATCTCTTCCCTCTCCCCCTCCCTCTCTCCCTCTCTCCCCTCTTTCCTCTCTCCCTCTCTCCCCCTCCCTCTCTCCCTCTCTCCCATCTCTTCCCTCTCCCCTCTCTCTTCCCCCTCTTCCCTCCCCCCTCTCCCCCCTCCTTTCTCCCTGGTCGGCCCTAGAATTGCCAGGTTTGTAGTATGGTGGGTAGTAGCCTTTCGACGACGGTAACTGGCGGTAAGCGTGTAGCATCCAACTCAAGCCACTAGGGGCCACTCACGGGAACAGCTACATAGTGCAGCTTTAAGGTTCAGCGTTGTCAGTGTGCCTCACGCCAAACTTCTCATTGCAACTTCTCTCTATCCGCTGCTGCTTTCCTGTTTGACCCCATCGCACTCCATCATCATCATCATGTGTCAGGTGCGCTGCAAAGTCATGTATCTTCTCTGAGTTTAGCTCTCATACACCATCTGTCACTGCCGACTTACTGAACCCTCCGGTGTCTGAAACACCTGTGTGTGTTTGTGTGTGTGTATTTGTGTGTGTGTGTGTGTGTGTGATGTAGACATTCTTATAGTGCTTACACTCCTTGCCTGCTGCCTCGTTCCATCCACTCCTATACATACACACACACACACACACACACGCGCGCTGTAAAACAACATCCCCTGCCTGTCAGCAGTACTGCAGTTAGCACAGGGAGCGATACAAGGGCATGTACCAGAGTCCTGTCTGGAGAGAAGTGCTCTGGGCGTCCGAGCTGCAGTCTCCCTCTCTCTTTCTCTCTCTCTCCCTCTCTCTCTCTCTCTCTCTCTCTCTCTCTCCCTCTCTCTCTCTCTCTCTCTCTCTCTCTCTCTCTCTCTCTCCCTCTCTCTCTCTCTCTCTCTCTCTCTCTCTCTCTCTCTCTCTCTCTCCCTCTCTCTCTCTCTCTCTCTCTCTCTCTCTCTCTCTCTCTCTCTCTCCCTCTCTCTCTCTCTCTCTCTCTCTCTCTCTCTCTCTCTCTCTCTCTCTCTCTCTCTCTCTCTCTCTCTCTCCCTCTCTCTCTCTCCCTCTCTCTCTCTCTCTCTCTCTCTCTCTCTCTCTCTCTCTCTCTCTCTCTCTCTCTCTCCTCTCTCTCTCTCTCTCTCTCTCTCTCTCTCTCTCTCTCTCTCTCTCTCTCTCTCTCTCTCTCTCTCTCTCTCTCTCTCTCTCTCTCTCTCTCTCTCCCTCTCTCTCTCTCTCTCTCTCTCTCTCTCTCTCCTCTCTCTCTCTCTCTCTCTCTCTCTCTCTCTCTCTCTCTCTCTCTCTCTCTCTCCCCTGCTTCAGTCTATTAGGACTACCACAGGGCATTGTTATCACAGTCACGCCTGCTAGCGTTCCCGTTGCTCTACCACTGCTATTCATCTCCCAAGCAGGAGATATGGACTTCTTTGGGCTCCCCTGGAGATGTTTTGAGTCATCTCTAACGCTATACTTACAAAACACTACAATCATATTCCGTCACTGATGTGCTTCACAGTTTGCGAGTCAATGTGTAAGTGTTTGAAATACATCCGGTCCATTTTTCTAATTTGGACACTTGAACAAGCTGCACGATCCAGTTACAACGCTGCTTTTGGTGTGTGTGTGTGTGTGTGTGTGTGTGTGTGTGTGTGTGTGTGTGTGTGTGTGTGTGTGTGTGTGTGTGTGTGTGTGTGTGTGTGTGAGAGAGAGTGTGTGTTGGGGGGGAGGTGTGGTATGTTTGTGTGTGTGTATGTGTGAGCGTGTGGGTGTGTGTGTGTGTGTGTGGGGTGTGCTTGTGTGTGTGTGTGTGTCTGTTTATGTGTGTGTGTGTGCTTGTGTGTGTGTGTGTGTGTGGGGTGTGCTTGTGTGTGTGTCTGTTTATGTGTGTGTGTGGGGTGGGCTTGTGTGTGTGTGTGTGTGTGTGTGTGTGTGTGTGTGTGTGTGTGTGTGTGTGTGTGTGTGTGTGTGTGTGTGTGTGTGTGTGTGTGTGTGTGTGTGTGTGTGTGTGTGTGCTTGTGTGTGTGTGTGTGTTTGTTTGTGTGCGTGTTAAAACGTCTGTAATGATTATGTCGACGGCTGAGTCAATATTACAAGTTATGACGCCCCAACCCCAGTCAGGAACATGAGGTCCTTCATTATGCAGAACAGTACATTCACAGGCAAATTGCAAACCGCACGCAGAAAAGTCATTTCAATTCTGCATTCTCATTTATTTTTTACGTCACCCTATTTCCCCCCAGTCTGATGTCATGTTAGTGACCACGGAACAGCTTCATAAGCCGGGGATTCGTAGTGTGCCAGGTAGCTGAGCTTAACGTTGTCCATTTAAGTGGAAATGTTTTGCCATTTAAAGTTCTCAGGCTTGGACCTCATCTGTAGGTAATCATACGAGCTCTCCAGCCCACAGGGAGGCGGGGGTTGAATTGGAAATACAAATACATGGTGCTCATTGGAGGTTTCATGAATTCATCATGAATTCATGATGAATTCATGATGAATTCATCATGAATCATGATGCTGCTGCACTGCTGGCACTTTCAAATGCTTTTTTAATCTTTTTGCACAATTCATCACATGTATATATCATCATCGTCACTTTATTGATATTTGTATTGTTATTTGTACTGTTCATAGTATTGTTATAGTATAGTGTTATATAGTATAAGTATAGAACATAGTATAGCATAATGTGTTCAATTAGTAGGAAATTCATACTGTGGGAGGAAATTGGGAGAAGGCATTCTATTGGACTTGTACATTCCATTGCTGCATATGGCAAATAAAAACATCTTGAATCTTGAATCTTGTTGTGTAATTCAAGTGTTATAGAGTCGCTAAATGGGCTGCATTGAAGACTAATTATGTGTTGTCTGGAATATGCAATGATTCCCAAAAAACATCATATGTTAATTTTAACATTTTAGCTTTAAGATGACACTGTCCGCTTTATCCACAGATCATATGATCCATAATCCATGAATCTCTTTCCCTCTCCCCCCCCCCCTTATCTCCCCCCCCCCTCTCTCTCTCTCTCTCTCTCTCTCTCTCTCTCTCTCTCTCTCTCTCTCTCTCTCTCTCTCTCTCTCTCTCTCATTAACACCACCATGCGGTCGTCTGAACCAACGTACATGTGAGAAAAAACGCTTCTGTGACAAAGAGTGTGAGCATGTCGGCAGCACAGAGTCTCTGAGGCCGTCCTTCAGTCAAGTTCTATGAGCAAAGGTCCCTCCCACATGTGTGTGTGTATATAATAGTTCGGATTTATGTGTTATTATTTAGGATTTGCGTGCAATAGTGCGGATTTATGAGATTCAAGATTCAAGACAATACAACGGAAGGCTTACTCCCACTTAACTCCTGCAGTATGAATTTTAACTATACTATATATACTATACTATACTTCTATACTAAACTATATGCATACTATGCTATACAATACTATACTATAGACAACACTGTATACAACCTACTATGTACTATATACTATAAAAAAACACTATATACTGTATATCTATTTCATGCTTCACTAATATATACAACACTATACTATTACAATACAATACACAATAAAGAACAATAAGGTCACTGATGGGTGATACAGTATATATATATAGATACATATATCTATATATATATACTTAAAATGAATGGTGCAAAAGCATGTTAAACTGCCAGTAGTGCAGCAGCATCATGAATACAGTGCATTGAAGTGAGCAAACTTCAGAATGGCTGAATACTATCAACACATCTCATGTCCGACCAGACACAACAAGACTCTTGAATACTGTTACTGTATACCACCATCAGACCACGTCTCCGTGCTTCTACTTCCCGCTGACAAGCAGAAGTGGAAGTCCACGCCCACAGTTGTAAAGAACGTGCGTCGCTAGACAGACATGCCGTACTACACCTGCAGGGGGGGCTAGAAATCACTGACTGGAGTGTGAGAGAACTGACCTTGATGTGTTGACTTGATGTATTGACCTGGTGTATGGAGATCATGTCACAGCATACATTAACAGGCTAGTGGAGGAATGCATCCCGACCAGGTCTGTTTGCTCATTTCCGAACCGCAAACCATGGATGAATGCTGACATACGGAACAAACTTAAGGAACGCTTTCACAACAGGCGACTCCGATCTCTATAAGAAGGCCAAGTACGAACTCAGAAAAGCCATCAAGAAGGGTAAATTGGATTACAAAAACAAATTGGAATTACAGTTCGGGGGCTCTGACACCAGACATATGTGGCAAAGTCTGAGGGTCCTCTCCAACTACAAGGGGAGCTCAGGGGCAGTCACCAACAACGACCCTACCCTACCAGACGAGTTAAACAAGTTTTTTGCTGGCCTTGAAAGGGACCATGAGCCGACCAACAACTTGAACATCAGCCCAGAGGACTACATTCTACAACTGCCGAGTCCGAGGTCCACAGAATCTTCAGGAGGGAGAAGGCAGGGAAGGCAGCCGGCCCAGACAGAGTTCCATCCCGTGTCTTCAAGACCTGCGCTGACCAGCTGGCTCCTGTGTTCACCGACATCTACAACGCATCACTGCACATCAACAGTCTGTCATCCCAGCGTGCTTCAAAGCAACAACCATTGTGCCGTTACCAAAAAAGACCAAGGTAACATGCCTCAATGACTATCGTCCAGTGGCTTTAACACCCATAGCCATGAAGTTCCTGGAGAAATTTGTCATGTTGCATATAAACTTGTCCATCCCTGAGTCCCTAGACCCACTCCAGTTTGCATACAGACCAAACAGGTCTGTAGACGACACCATTTCCCTGGCACTACACATGGCCCTGCAGCACCCAGACAGGAGGGACACCTACATCAGACTGCTGTTCATTGACTACAGCTCGGCGTTCAACACCATCGTTCCCTCCAAGTTGGTCCTGAAACTGAGGGACCTAGGTCTGGGCACCCCCATCTGTAACTGGATTATGGACTTCCTGACGGGCAGGCCTCAAGTGGTGAAGATTGGGAACAACATCTCATCCACTCTGGTCCTCAACACCGGAGCACCCCAAGGCTGCTGCCTCAGTCCCCAGCTGTACTCGCTGTACACACATGACAAGTTTGCAGACGACACCACAGTCATTGGCTTGATAAGCGAGGGCGATGAGGTACAGAGATGAGGTGGTCCAGCTGACGCGATGGTGTGAGGACAACAGCCTCACACTGAATGTCAGTAAGACTAAGGAGCTCATCGTGGACTTCAGGAGCCACCAGGGCACCCACTCCACCATCAGCCTGGACGGGACACCGGTGGAAGTCGTCAGCTGCTTCTGTTTCCTGGGACTACAGATTTCTGATAAACTGGCGTGGACATATAACATGGAGGTCATGCTGAAGAAGGCACACCAGCACCTCTATGCTCTGCGGTGCCTCAGAAAAAGTGGTATAGGCCAGAGGTGGCTAGTGAACTTCTACGTGGCACAGTAGAGAGCGTCCTGATGGGTGGCGTCACCGTGTGGTACGGTAACACCACTGAACAGGACAAGAAAGCCATCCAGAGGGTCTTGAGGATGGCAGAGAAGATCATGGGGTGTGCACTTCCATGCATTGAAGAGATCTTTAGGACTAGATGTCGGAAGAAGGCCATGTCCATCATAAAGGACTGCAACCACCCTGGGCTCCATCTCTTCTCCCCCCTAACGTCTGGTCCACATCCAGTTCAATGGTCAAGCCCTACATCCCAACCCGCCCACTTCGCTCTGCTACTTCGGGCCGTCTGCTCGCCCCCCCTAGTGGCCGATCTACGCGGTCACGGCTCTTCTCTGTCCTGGCTGAAAACCCATCTCTTCAGGACACACTACCAGGATCCTTCCTCCTAGCGCATCCTCTCATCACTTATTACTAGCGTCTTACTAAGGAGATTGTTAGGTAGATATTGTTCTAGATATTGTTCGATATTGTTTGCCAAATTACTGTACTTTTACCTTACTGTACTTTTACCTTATTGTACTTTTACCTCAACTTATTGTACTTTTACCTGAGCACTGGTTCAGTTCTTTGAGACTTTAGACTTCAGGTGACGAGTTGTTCTCTTACCTTCCTTTGTTGAAACACACTATTGTAAGTCGCTTTGGATAAAAGCGTCTGCTAAATGACTGTAATGTAATGTAATGTAATGTAATGTAGTGTAGTGTAGTGTAGTGTAATGTAATGTAATGTAGTGTAGTGTAGTGTAATGTAATGTAATGTAATGTAGTGTAGTGTAGTGTAGTGTAATGTAATGTAATGTAGTGTAGTGTAATGTAATGTAATGTAGTGTAGTGTAGTGTAGTGTAGTGTAGTGTAATGTAATGTAGTGTAGTGTAGTGTATGTAATGTAATGTAGTGTAGTGTAGTGTAGTGTAATGTAATGTAGTGTAATGTATGTATGTAATGTAGTGTAGTGTAGTGTAATGTAGTGTAATGTAATGTAGTGTAGTGTAGTGTAGTGTAGTGTAATGTAATGTAATGTAATGTAGTGTAGTGTAGTGTATGTAATGTAATGTAATGTAGTGTAGTGTATGTAGTGTAATGTAATGTAATGTAATGTAGTGTAGTGTAGTGTATGTAATGTAATGTAGTGTAGTGTAGTGTAATGTAATGTAATGTAATGTAGTGTAGTGTAATGTAATGTAATGTAGTGTAGTGTAGTGTAATGTAATGTAGTGTAGTGTAGTGTAATGTATGTAGTGTAGTGTAGTGTAGTGTAGTGTAGTGTAGTGTAGTAT
>CM051014.1:2137017-2142017 GCA_027704905.1 Muraenolepis orangiensis | reverse complement strand
TGTGGCAGGTGCTGTGACATCTGCTCTGTCTGTTTAGAAGGTGAGGAACAGACAAAAGGGGAAGAGATGCTAAAAAGATCATTCAAATAATTATCTTTCAATAATTCATATATATATATATATCATTTATTTTTAATTTTTTTATGAATGCTTGTATAGATCTAGATGCAACTCTGGACCTATACCATATGCCTTGTATATACTGTATATACTGTATATACAGTATATACAGTATATACAGTATATACAGTATATACTCATACAGTGCATTTTGGTACACACACACACAAACACACACAAGCAAGAGTCTCCTACATGACACCATGTGTTTGTGCTTTAAGTATTTATATTTAGTATATATATAGTATTTATATACTTAAAGATTATATTTTAAATGTCTCTACCCTCCATTCTTCATGCTGACCTCCCCTCTATTGTCACTACACTTGGAAGCACAGGAAAGTGAACTTTTAGGAAAGTTCACTTTCTAAGACTTCCCTGTAGACACTGTGACATGAAACTGAATTTATAGGTTTATTATACAAGTATAGAATTGTATTATAACCTCTGCCCGCCCCCTGGTGCTGATTGGCCGATCAGCACCAGGGGGGCGGGCACGTTGCTCTGCAGTGATTGGTTAGGGGGAAAATGGAATCCCCCTCCCCTACGAGAGCCGGTTAGAATGGAGGCCACGTCAGACTAAAGATGGGAAAATGGAGCCTAGCGAATTAACAATCCTGGCCACCTTTAACCCTTATTCATTTTCCTATTTTCTGATTAGGTCTGGAGCTTAATGGAAAATGTGCCTTTCTTAATAACCCTTAATAGGCCCGCGCCATTTTGTATGGTAACAGTTGTTGGAGGACTTGAAGATTTGTATATTTTATTACAAAACCAAAATGGACAACATCTAAATGATTGATAGGTTTATTTCTAGCTTTGACCCGATGGACTACAGATGTGGAGTGCGCTGTGTGCTGGCTGAGAGCTGCCCACGTAGCTCTAGTGTTAAAGAATACCCATAACCCAGACCCCTGGGACACTGAGGGGTTAACTGGGAGCAGCGTTCTTCTGAGCTGCTGTAGGGTTCTGTAGGGTTCTGTAGGGTTCTGCGACGTGTGTGGAGGTGACATATCCATAGATGGCCCTTTGCCCGCCACCGCCACCGCTACCGCTAGCCAACCCTTACAGTTAGCGCAGCGTCAGTCATCGCTGAGAGGGACTTACCGATATAGCGCCCAAATGGGTCAGCTTACCGGAATTACCAAGATACCAATCCCTGCTTTGATTTGTGAGTAGGAAATGGGAGGAGAAGGAGGGTGGTAATAAGGAGAGAGAGAGAGGGGGAGAGAGAGAGAGAGAGAGAGAGAGAGAGAGAGAGAGAGAGAGAGAGAGAGAGAGAGAGAGAGAGAGAGAGAGAGAGAGAGAGAGAGAGAGAGAGAGAGAGAGAGGGGGGGGGAGAGAGAGAGAGAGAGAGAGGTTAAAAAGTCCTTTGTTTGACTTTCAGTTTAACAAAATCAACAAATACATTCAATGAAAATAAGAAAGAAGTCACATTAAAAATCAAAACATAACAAAAATCAAGCACCAACATGACCTCAAGATGAAGGTAACTGAGGACATGAAATCCTCCAGTCAGTTGGAGAGTTTATAGAAGACCAACTGACTATCACTCTCTCTCTCTCTCTCTCTCTCTCTCTCTCTCTCTCTCTCCTTCTCTCTCTCTCTCTCTCTCTCTCTCTCTCTCTCTCTCTCTCTCTCTCTCTCTCTCTCTCTCTCTCTCTTCTCTCTCTCTCTCTCTCTCTCTCTCTCTCTCTCTCTCTCCCCTCTCCCTCTCTCTCCCTCTCTCTCTCTCTCTCTCTCTCTCTCTCTCTCTCTCTCTCTCAGTAACCGTGAGTTGCCTGGAGCCTGTGTGCTCTCAGTTATGTGGCCTTTGCATGTGGCAGAATGCCCTCTTGCCTGCTAGATAAGGACAGCGGTCTGCTAGCTGCTCAGGTCTCTTTCTCTTCCTAATCTCCCCCGAGTGAGAGTCAGGAACACCCACCAAAAGAACGACAAGCAATAATATGACAACTGACTTTATGGATCCCCTCATTCATTCCAGAACATATGAGTTTTTGCCAGCGGACCGAAGGATGTCAACGCCGTCTGACTCGAGCCTCAAGGCTAACGTATTGACTACGCTAGGTCAGCGGCTTGAGACATGGGACAGCTACTTCATTTTCTCCTCGCCCCCCCGACTCACAGGTGTGGTGGAAATTTACGTGAATAAGAAGGCAAATTATCAATCAATAAGAACTGTCACGCATGAACTCAATTAAGTTTGAAGATTTATCAAGCAAGCAGAAACACAATGAACATATCCAAATAGACAAGTAGACAAGTAGTCAAGTGGTCAAGTAGTCAAGTAGTCAAGTAGCAAAACAGACATATAGACAGACAGTCAGACAAACAGACAGACAGACAGACAGACAAACAAACAGACAGACAAAGCTTTGTCGGGAGCCCCGAATCCTATGAGGTGAGGATAGGGAAGTCCGCCGCAATGCTGGCAACACTCAGTATTTATCCCTCCTTAGGACTGCCCCTAAGATACTGTCTTTCACCCCAATGATGCAAGTCTTGACCACCTGGCTCCACCAGCCCCATCCCCAGCACGGGAACGGAGGAACTCTCGTGCAGGCAGAGGAAGCCAGAGGTGTTGGACCAGGAGCGGCCAAGCCTTTGATCCAGCTCAATAGTTGTATGCCAACCCCCCCTCAACAGCTGTAGACTGTAATAGCCACTGTCCCCCGCTGTGAGATAAACATTACAGTTGGTCAAGCAGGATGAGGATAAGGATAAGGATAAGAACCCCTCAGGACAATAGGACAAAAGGGTGATAGGGAGAATTACGTTGAGTGAAAGTCACAAGGTCAAAGAAACAGAGAGTGATAGAAAGGACAACATATGATTTTTCCATTACACAGGTTAACGCAGCCTCCACCTCACACTGGAGGAAGAGATCTATTATGTTCCGTCTGCTCTGTTCACAATGATTCAAACTCTGCCATAAACCCATAAACCGTCCTCCTGGTCTCCCTGTGTCCTCGTCTTCAGGCGGAGCCCTCAAGAAGCCTTTTTAATGGGTGGTGGGCGTCTTCTGCATCACGTTGTGATGGGATACGCTTCGGTGTAACACTAATGTAACTCCTGTACGACACGGCGTAGATCAATAACCGCTTCACTGTGTTTACAATAGAAGCAACTGAACTGGAAGCACATAAACACTACCAGTGGGAAATCAACCCTGTTTGAGACCCTGTTTGATTCCCGCTCTGACGTATCCAGCGGTTCACATTCGCTATCCAACTATACTCTATCCTACCCGCTGTGGATCTCCGTTATGAAAGGTTATGTTTGTCGGTCTGTTTGAGTTAGCAAGACAAACTGAAAATGTTATGTATGGAATTGGACAACCACTTCCATACGTAAGTAATGTGACCACAGTTTAGGTTGGATTACTTATGAGCCCATACGATTAGGGCCAGCTCAGTATCCCAATCTGGATCCAGGGGACTATGCTAAATTAAGTTTATTGTCACTTCACAGTTTACACAAGTATAAGCAGTGAGTGAAAATCTTATGTGCAAAACCCGACGACAGACAGCAGTTAAAAAAGTAAAAAAGTACAAAACGGTATAAAGTTAAATATATAAAAATGCAATTTATAAAATGCAATATTTCAGCACAGAAAAAGAGCAATATGTATATATAAATCAATGTAATAAAATATACATTGTTATATGCTATACGCCCTTGTTCAGCAGCCTGATGGCCTGACTGTGGAAGCTATCTCGGAGTCTATTTGTACGGCACTTGATACTGAGGTATTGCCTGCCTGACGGTAAAAGTGAGTACATTACATTTACATTTACATTTACACAGTTCTGGCTGGGGCTGGGGTGGGCAATGTATTTATGATGCGTTTGGCCTTGGCCACGCACCGCTGGTTGTATATATCCAGGAGGGAGAGGAGCTCACCTCCAACGATATACTGGGCCGTCCCACCACCCTTTGAAGCGCTCTGCGCTCGAGTGCAGTGCAGTTCCCGTACCAGGCGGTGATACACCCTGTAAGAACACTCTCCATGGTGCCGGTATAGAATGTTCTCAGGATGCGGGGGCCCATGCTGAATTTCCTCAGACGCCTGAGGAAATACAGGCGTTGTTGGGCCCTTTTCACCACGTGTGTGGTGTGCGTGGACCATGTGAGGTCCTCGGAGATGTGCACGCCGAGGAACTTGAAGCTGCTGACCCTCTCTACTGCAACACCGGCGATGGAGATAGGGCTGTGCTCTCCTCTCTGCTTCCTGAAGTCCACGATCAGCTCCTTGGTCTTCTTGACGTTGAGGGCGAGGCTGTTCTCCTGGCACCACTGCTCCAGCCATCCGACCTCCTCCCTGTAGGCTGTCTCGTCGATCAGGTCCATCACTGTCGTGTCGTCAGCAAACTTGATGTGATTATGCGAGTAATATTCAGGTTATTGTTAACATCACAGGGGTAGTTATGTGCTATTGAGTTTGAGTGTGGACCATAACGGTATGTCAGCATGAGAGAGATGATGAATGGAATGGGCTTGAAGAATGAGAGTTGTCTGATTTCCTATTGGAGACTCTGTCCATGTAGCCTTAAGCATTTCCACAGAACCTGCACACCTTAATGGGTAGGTAGGCTTCCTGAATAAGAGTGAATGCAATCGTTTTATTGAGATGTCTATTTAATAGAACAGGCGAGGTGGGTTTCAGTAGGAGAGAGTAGAAAACGACTAGTCTGAGACATAGTTCATTCACAAAGAGAGAGAGAGAAAGAATAAAGGCCCGTAGACATGATGAGAATGGCTGATAAAGGAAATACATTTCCGTTTCTTTCAGACAGAAAAGGGGTAAGCTTAGTTCGCTATCCATTGTCTCCAGGACTAGATTCACAGGAATCAGGAGACAATATTCATGAAAGGGCAGA
>CM051014.1:2127017-2132017 GCA_027704905.1 Muraenolepis orangiensis | reverse complement strand
TCCTTAATCTGTTCAACTGTGGACTTTGGATTTTCCCAAATGGTTCATTGTAGTATATTTTTTATTAAACGCTGCATTTCTCACATATAAACAATGAAACTAACTTCTGCTCTGTCAATCGACCAGGAAAGAGAAAATGGTTCTCTTCAATCGATACTACTACTATTAATATTAATATTATTATTAGTTTTCCCACTGGGAACTTTCTGTGGGAAAAGTAATAGTTAATTAACTGGAGACGAAGGGGACGGTTCTGTGGGAAACCTTCCTGAAGCCGCCTTCCAGTGTGTGGGTTCCCTTCCCCGTGTCTGAGATGGAGAGGACCTTCAGGGACCACTGGCTCTCCGACGTGAGCCCAGACCCACCGTCTGAACGCGGACCATGTGCTGACCACATGTTGGGGTGACACATTTGATGCTCACGACATCACGTCATTAAAAGTCCACAGAGAAAAAAAGTGTTTATGTGTGGTGTGTGTGTGTGTGTGTGTGTGTGTGTGTGTGTGCGTGTGTGTGTGTGTGTGTGTGTGTGCGTGTGTTTGTGTGTTGTGTGTGTGTGTTTGTGTGTGTGCGCACGTGTGTGTTTGTGTGTGTGTGTGTGTGTGAGCCAGCCAGCGAGCAAGTGTGTGTGTGTGAGCCAGCCAGCGAGCGTGAGCGATAAGCATCAAATAGTCTCATGTTATTCCAGGACAGCAGTGTGTTCAGCAGCTCAGCTTCATAGATAAACACTGAAGAGGCACATGGAGCTCCCCTCACAGACCTGTTTACAGACCACGCCAGGAAGCCAGGGGGTTGGCATGTAGTCTGTGTTGTGGTGACCCGGTAATCAGGTCCATCTGACACAACGCAACCTCCCCACATCCTCCCTCACCCCGTCATACTTCTCCAAAGGCCCAGGAAGTGTTCCTCGGTCGGGGCAACTGACAGAAGAGGCGGTCCCCTGTTGTCCCGATGCGTCACGCCTCCAGTGCCCACTGGGGGCTGCTGTTCTGTAAACGGTGGGAAAAGTGGGAAACGGTTGATTGAATATTTAGCGTTTTAGCCTGATGTCCGATGAGGGATAAGGGATTCAGAGGAAAAGGGCTGGACATTCCCTGATCTGTCCTCCCTCCCCCGATAGTTAGCAAAAATCCTGATAGCGGAAATCCCGCTAGTTAGTGGGAAATCCTGACAGCGAATATCCTGACAGTTCCCCGCTAGCGCTAGCCATGGAAAAACGGCCTGCGCGTTAGCCGGCCTCATCACAGGCTGCTCTTGTGGGCGCGCAGCGAGGAGGCGGTGTGCGTCAGCATGAAGCTCTCGGTGCATTGCTGGCTGCTGGAGGACGGCGAGCGGCGAGGCGACCTCTGGAAGCGGCTTCGGCGGCCGAAGTAGCCGCTAGCCGTCCAGGTGCGCTGCTGCTTGCGCAGGTACTCCTTGTAGTTCTTGGTGAGCAGCGTGTACAGGAAGGGGTTGATGCAGCTGTTGCTGTACGTCAGGCACGTGGTCAGGTAGTTGATGTTGCGCTTGGCCTTGTTGGAGACGTCCAGCGAGGGATGGAACTGGCCCAGCAGCTGCCAGATCCAGAAGGGCAGGAAGCAGGCCCAGAAGAGAAGCACGATGGTGAAGATGAGGTACAGCACCTTGAAGGGCAGAGCGGGAGAAGAGAGCAAAGTGGGGACGAAGTGGGTGTTAAATTAGGGTTATTTTCACTGGTTGTGTGTGATTGTTTTGCGCCTTTTTTGTTATGCTTTGTTCGCTGTGGCAAGATGCTGTGGACTGCTGTTGCGTAACAGTGAGCGGACACTATGGACACTGTAAATGTCGACAGGGGGGATTGTATTTCAATACAAAAATCAGGACATCCTTCGAGCCCTAAACACTCCCTATGAGTGGTATGTTAGTAAAGAGCCTTTGTGTATCTCCTGGGAGTACTTTGGTGCCTTATACTCATTATACTCCTTATACTCATCGCTGCGTTGTACTTTTACTTCAGTGGGAATTTAATAAATACGAGCCCTTCTGCCTGTTGGAGTCCATTGGTCCACCGGGGTTTGGTCCTGCATTTCTCCCAGAGAGGGAAGCCATTACTCATTTAGAGGCGTTTGATTCAAGCATAAACAATAGCATAAATATAAAAAGAAAATATATATATATATATATATATCTTAATGTCACCTCCAAGCCCACATCTTTTACTTGAACCCACTTTAAACCTCTTTTTTAAAGACAGTCTGTGGTTTTTGTTTTTCTGCTTGTCCTTTTGTTTTTACTTAAAAAAAAATGAAAATTCATATCCGGACGGAGACATAATGATGGATGAGGTTCTTCCTGAGATATTATTAACCCCACAGTCTTCCACACATCACTCCTTTGGGTTTGCTTTGTTTCTGCGTCCACCACATCTGTGTGTAACGCTAACAGGGAACTTTCTGTGGGAAACATTCCTTCACAAAGTGGGAAGACCAGAAGTCTGAGTCATCTCCCTTCATGTCTGAGGTTAGAAGAGGTCCTTAAGGGAACCACTGGCCTGGATCGCCCAAAGTGACCCTACATTTACAGTTTGGAAGCACATAGCAATCAAGCGCCGGACACTGACCTTCTGATTGGGCAGCTTCTTGGTTTGCTTGAAGGTCTCGGTCTGTGATATCCAGTAAGCGCGCGCCAGCCGGACGTAGAGGTAGGCGATGACGAGGCCTGGCCCCACGATGCTGGTGCAGAACAGGAAGGAGATGTACGCCTTGTAGGTGATCGGCGCCAGCGTGGTCTGGCACATGGCCTTGTCGCCCACGGTCATCAGCTCGATGCCCACGATCATGGGCAGCGTGAGGACGAGCGAGGCGGCCCACACCAGCAGGGCGATGGCCTTCCGGTAGCTCTTGGAGCGCTTCACCGTGTCCAGGGGCTTGAGCACGGCGAAGTAGCGCTCGGTGCTCATGGCGGTCAGCGTGAAGATGCTGGCGTGCATGGTCAGGAAGTCCACACTGATGAGCACGCGGCAGCCGGCGTCGCCGAAGTGCCAGCCCTTAAGGAAGTGAGTGCACACCACGAAGGGGATGGTGAGCAGGTAGAGCAGGTCGGCCATGGCCAGGTTGATGATGTAGATGTACATGGAGGCGGAGGTGCGCATGGAGTGGCACATGACCACCAGGGTGTAGATGTTGCCCGAAACGCCCACCAGGCACATGGCCGAGAGGATGGTGCCGATGGCGAAGGTGGCGGCGCTGTCCTCGTGGGAGGCGGGCAGGTCCGGGGGACCCGGGACATCCGTGCCGTTGGGGAGACGCTCCACCAGCACGGCGATGGTCTCCATGGAGATGGTGGTCATCCTGTAACCGGGCGTAACTAAGGTATTAATAATAATAATAATAATAATAATGTATTTATACTTTATATTGTTTAATAACCCTAACCCTCACACCCTAACCCCTATGTTAATAAGGCCTATCACTGCATAAAGTCATGTTAGTGAATGGGTAATGCATGGACCCTTATTAGGAAGTGTTGCTGGCTACTAAAACATTTCCCTGAACAAGCCTTTTCCCTGCTCTCCCCTTCTCTCAGGGTGACCCTCATCCTACCATGTTGTCTCTCCTAAACCACCAGGACCTGTAGCTCTCTCTTGATCTCTGTGTGAGAAAGTAAATTGCTGATTTATCCCCTGGCTCAGAGAAACGCTTTCAGAAATTGCCTCTGGTTTAGGGCCAGTTCCCTAGCATGCTTTCATAAACAGTCAGGACAAGTCGTCCCTAAATCCCTCGGCCGTCATTCTCCCCGTGTCTTGATTATTCCCAGCGAGTTCTACGGAATCTTCACGGGCAGACGGTATTCCCGAAAGTACGATTAGAGATTAGGTTTGGATTTAGCACACAGTTTGAATTACATTGTCCCAAAACAGGGTTTTCTGGTGTACGCCCATCTCAGTGTACACCAAGTCCACCATTATGAGCAACAAACAAATCATTTATTATAAATAAAACCAGTGAAGGGAGAATGGCAAACGTGATTAGGACGATGATTAAGACTTTTAGCGCCGGGGTCTGTTATCTACGCCTCCCTTCATTCACTCAAATGTTTGTCAAATGTAGAATTGACGTAACAACCCCTCCCCTCCCTCTCTCCCCCCTCCCCTCCCTCTCTCTCCCCCCTCTCTCTCCCCCCCTCCTCTCCCCCCTCCTCCCCTCCTCCCCCCCTCTCTCCCCTCCCCTCTCTCTCTCCCCCCCCTCCCTCCCTCCCTCTCTCCCTCCCCTCCCCTCCCTCTCTCCTCCCTCTCTCCCGTCCCCCCTCCTCTCCTTCTCCCTCACTCTCTCTCCCCTCCCCTCCCTCTCTCTCCCCCCCCTCCCTCTCTCTCCCCTCCCCTCCCTCTCTCTCCCCCCCTCCCGTCCCCCCTCCTCTCCTTCTCCCCTCCCTCTCTCTCCCCTCCCCTCCCCTCCCTCTCTCTCCCCCCTCCCGTCCCCCCTCCTCCCCTTCTCCCTCCCTCTCTCTCCCCTCCCCTCCCTCTCTCTCCCCCCTCCCGTCCCCCCTCCTCCCCTTCTCCCTCCCTCTCTCTCCCCTCCCCTCCCTCTCTCTCCCCCCTCCCGTCCCCCCTCCCCCCCTCTCTCCCCTCCCTATCTCTCCCCTCCCCTCCCTCTCTCTCCCCCCTCCCGTCCCCCCTCCTCCCCTCCTCCCCCCCTCTCTCCCCTCCCTATCTCTCCCCTCCCCTCCCCCTCTCTCCCCCCTCCCGTCCCCCCTCCTCCCCTTCTCCCTCCCTCTCTCTCCCCTCCCCTCCCTCTCTCTCCCCCCTCCCGTCCCCCCTCCTCCCCTTCTCCCTCCCTCTCTCTCCCCTCCCCTCCCTCTCTCTCCCCCCTCCCGTCCCCCCTCCCCCCCTCTCTCCCCTCCCTATCTCTCCCCTCCCCTCCCTCTCTCTCCCCCCTCCCGTCCCCCCTCCTCCCCTCCTCCCCCCCTCTCTCCCCTCCCTATCTCTCCCCTCCCCTCCCCCTCTCTCCCCCCTCCCGTCCCCCCTCCTCCCCTTCTCCCTCCCTC
>CM051014.1:2089517-2112017 GCA_027704905.1 Muraenolepis orangiensis | reverse complement strand
TATATACTGTAAACAGCAAAAATACACTGTCCCCATAGGCCATATCATTTTATGTTGGATTATGTCAAACACAAATGTTCAATAAGCTCCTAAACTGAAAAGCAGCTCAGGTTCTGAACATGGCGAGGGGACCACCGTCTTATTACGGGACGGGACGGGACGGGACGGGACGGGACGGGACGGGACGGGACGGGACGGGACGGGACGGGACGGGACGGGACGGGACGGGACGGGACGGGACGGGACGGGACGGGACGGGACGGGACGGGACGGGAAGGTGTTATGAGGCTCGAGTATTTTTCATGTTTCATGTTTGAAGCCCAGATCCTCTACTACAGCATATGGGTGCATAGCTGCTGAAATGTAGAATTGATTGTTCTACGTGGCCCTGGTGAGTGGCACATCAGGGTGATGTCGTTTTATAATCGTTAGCATATTCAATGTGTTTTAACGCCGACACACCGTTGGCTCTCCGTCCGACCCACCGCTCGCTCTCCGTCCGACCCACCGCTCGCTCTCCGTCCGACCCACCGCTCGCTCTCCGTCCGACCCACCGCTCGCTCTCCGTCCGACCCACCGCTCGCTCTCCGTCCGACCCACCGCTCGCTCTCCGTCCGACCCACCGCTCGCTCTCCGTCCGACCCACCGCTCGCTCTCCTGTCGCCGCCGTAGTCCACTGTGGACCCGACACTCACCGCTGATTTGAAAGAAGCAGGCGCGTCTTCTCTTTAATAGTCAACATGAAAGTGTCTGCTTCATCTCATTCTTCTTATTATTATTATCATCTGGTCAGTTATGTGGATATTAGGGCAAAACATTTTTTGGGTCTAAAAAAAATATAGATCTTTTTTATTTTCAATCATCAAGGCAGAGTGCAGATTCAATTCCACACTCTGTCCCGATGAGTAGATTTAGCTAGTAGAGTTTTGCAGAGATTGGGCAAAAACATATATATATATTTATACTCATCAAGGCATCAAGTGCAGATTTGATTCCACACTCTGTCCTGGTGAGTAGATTAAGATAGAAGAGATAGAAGTTTTGCAGAGTTTTGGCCCAAATAAAATTTGGGGTGAAAAACAACAACACATACAGTAGGTACCTATGTTGTATTTACTGGACAACCTACATACCACTTACCACAAGTACACACATTAATACACACCACTTACCACAAGTACACACATTAATACACACCACTTACCACAAGTACACACATGAATACACGCACAGGGAAACTGTTATTACTCACCTTCAGTGGGTATTGAACCTTGACCACCAGAGTTACAATCCAACAGCTCTCTCAACTGCACCAGTTAGAACTCAACAGAGTTTATTTAATATTAATTCTTTATAATTATAAAAATTAAATAAAAGACATTACAATTCACCTGACCTTTCCAAACATATTTTCAGGTGGGAGTTGAACCATCAACAGCAGGATGGACCACCACAGCGTAGTTTGAACCACTGTGACCTGTACAGGCAGATGGTTTGAAGTTATAATTGACATTACAATTCACCTTTAGTTTCCAAAAAACATTTAATTTTCCAAGCAGAGCTTTACAAATAGGACTTGAACCATCGTCAGCAGGAAGGAAACACCGCAGCCTGTCTACAGGACCACGGAGACATTTAAAAGCCATGGGTTGGAAGTTATCATTTACATTACAATTCACTTGACAAATATTTGTTCTGCTGTTGGGTACAACACAAAAAAAAATAACAAATCCCAAATCCATAAGACTAGGTTTCTATAGTTAGTATATAATATTGTATAATATTCTTTATTTATTGAGTACAGACAGTAGTTGAAGTTATACTTAGACACACCTAGGGTGACCTGGTTCCCCTGAGAGAGTTGGTGCACACTACAGGCCCTGGTCAAGCAGTAAACAACAGTCTACTACATGTCTGTAGCTGATCCAATACAATCAAAAGCTATTGTTCACAATCAGCTACAAAACTGAAAATCTCATCTCTAAAAAAATGCATCTCTTATGTTACAAATGAACAAAATAAATAGAATAACAACACAGTGTTTCAATTTGTTCCACTTAAACTATATTTAAACATTCAAAGCTTACGCCCAACTCTCCTAAGAGAGGAAAACAACACATCGTTGCTAGCAGGGAGCTACTGAGGTAGCAGGCCGGCTACAGCCAGGGAGTATTTGAAAACTGGCAACTTGGGTAACTTCATTATAAAAATACTCAAGCATAACTCAAACTTCTACTCAAACAGGTTCTACAATGATTGAAATAGTGAAGCCAATAGACACACAGAGCAAATAAGCAAAGGCTAATGAACAAGAGCTGGTAAACAACAAATAGTGCCAACAAGAAGAAGTGCTGAGAGGAGGAAGGATCCGGGTCGAGCTGGAGAGGTTGGGTTTTCAGCCTGTGGTGGAAGATGGGCAGCGGCTGCTGTCCTGACATTCTTGGGCTTTACAAACTAGATGAAGAGGCGCACTGAGTGTGTGGTTATGTGGGTGTGTGCGCACACCTGTGTGTGTGCGCCTGTGTGTGTGTGTGTGTCTACTGTGTAGGAATGGAGGTTTGGATGGGGGATGCGTTGTGCCTCACCCAGGGGTCCACAGACACCTATGAATACAAATCACTATTTTTGCTGATCCATGCTCCATCCTCTCCTTGGCTCTCTATCTACACGCACGCACGCACACACACGCATGCACACACGCACGCACGCACACACACACACACACACACACACACACACACACACACACACACACACACACACACACACACACACACACACACACACACACACACACACACACACACACACACACACACCACTAGACGCACTACAACACACACACACACTACTTTCTAGACTTTCTCTTACTCTGTACTTACTTTTGAGTGATTTTCCTCCTCACACCCACACACACACACAAACAGACACACACACACACACACACACACACACACACACACACACACACACACACACACACACACACACACACACACACACACACACACACACACACACACACACACACACACACACACACACACACACACACACACACACACACCATCCTTTCACAGGTGGATCACAAGGCCCTCCTGATTTGTCAGTGAAGCTCCTGTGAGGATAGGGAGGCGAGGAACGGACCACATGCCAGCAGACAATCAAAGCAGCTGGCGCACGGCAGATTCTTTTGTACAAAAATCACCATTAAGCACGAGGAGGGAGACGCTCAGCATGGGGTGACGTGGAGGTGGTAATGGCAATCAGGCCATGACTCAGGGCATGACTGCAAACTACGGTTGGCTTCCTCCTTGCACAGCTGAGTAGCAGGCAGCGGTGGGTTGTGAGTTCAAGCTTTTCTGTTCTTCTTTATCAAACTCTGCTGTCGGGCTTCATGATGTTATTAACAAGCTTCCCCACGCGCACCGGCGATGGGGTCGCACCGCTGCAATGAAGGAACCGCGGACTAAAGGGGAACTCATTCCTCTACCAGGCTTCACATCAGCACCCTGAACCCTGGGATGGGAATCTGGCGTCGTGTTCACTCAAATGACCAAAATGTTCCGGCAGCCTAACACACAAAGCAGTGTGATATTGCTTTCGTTCCTTCGGAGAACGCCGCAAAAACTTCACATTCACATTTCCCTCCCCGCCTCAGGCTGTTCAGCTCTGAGCTTCACGAGGGAAAATGAATGAGTAATACGTTGGATTAGAGCCGTCGGGAGTTTGGAGACTACCCTAACCCAACGTGACGTAACTCTGTTACTTTACTTGGAAAAGTGTTCTAATAGTTCTAAAAGTGCTTGAGGTCCACTGGCCCCGCTTGTCTGATGGGTATTTCTGGGATTAGAACGTTCTTTCCTTAAAATCATAAATGTTGGTTGGTCATCAAGCTGTCACTAAACGCTCGATTTTCATGCTCTCAATTCAGCACTTACAAGTGGAATGTTTTATCAGGTTGAATATGTTGGGCAAGACAAAAAAACAACACATATGCATATTCATTTCTTTGTTAAGTTCCTTTTAAGGCTGTCCATTTACAACGCACCGTTCTGTTTTAATTCCACACGTATCAAATGCCAATTGATAATTATTGCCAGTGCTAGCCTGCCATGACCTAACGTGGGTTTCCTGTTCCTCTTAGTGGCGCTTGTGTCTGTGTGTGTGTTTTCCTCTTAGTGGCGCTTGTGTCTGTGTGTGTGTGTTTTCCTCTTAGTGGCGCTTGTGTCTGTGTGTGTGTTTTCCTCTTAGTGGCGCTTGTGTCTGTGTGTGTGTTTTCCTCTTAGTGGCGCTTGTGTCTGTGTGTGTGTTTTTACAGCCACTCACAGTGAGGAAGCTGTTCTCTATTGTTCATGTGGACAAATCGCTCTTTATTCAAGAACCTTAAACCACTAGCATCATTGTGATGATCCACAGTCCAACAGCTGCTCAGTTCCAGGTTTGTGATATTCTGGATTCATTCTTCCTTTTTTTGTTTTAAGGCCATCTGTATTGTGGTCTCGATATATTTAGTGTCGAGAGAATGGTGTCGGTTGAGAGAATGATGGAGTCCAGAGGCCGGAGACCAGAAATCATCATTCATGTGCGTGTGTGTGTGTGTGTGTCTGTGTCTTTGTGACTATGTACCGCATTATAATTGGACTAACTACGGTGGCCCTGAAGTGCAAATCAAAACCACAATAAGAAAACGCCATGCACGCCAAATCTGAAACAAACTCAAAAACACTCCCACAAGTCAAAAACACAGAAACCAAAAGGACATTAACATTAAACCGGAAAAGGTAGGTGTCTATTATGTCCACGCTGATTGTCAGTTTAAGATTACATTTTTTTGATGTGGTCGCACAAAGACAACGCCAACAGACAGGTGAAATCCAAACAGCAGAATGTGTTTCTCACTTTGGGGCAAAGAAACCGTTAAAAACACGCGGCGCAGCTTTTGCAGTGGTTGTGGCAAAGGGCTTCGAAGCCTTCAGGTAACTGAAGGCTGAACGTTAGGCTGAACATAAGGCTAACGTGAACGTTAGCCTTCAGGTAACTATTGATGCTAAATGCTTGTTGTTGATAGCCGAGCACGCTCTAAAGCTCTGGCACTGTATTATTGATCATTTAATGATATACTCTGGCACTGTATTAGTTTATTGATCATTCAATGATTTACTATGGCGCTAAATGTGTTTATTGCTGAAAATAACGCCTGACTTTAATAAGAATATACAAAAATAATTATATTTCTATATTGGTTGATTGAGACGTATTTTCGCACTCGAAATACGTCCAATCAGCATCCATCTGGTAAAGATGGAGTTAATCAATGCTTTCAATCAGAAACTAACTACGACTATGGATGACAGCTGTCCATCACAGTGCCTCTAGCCTGGGGTGTTGGGTGAGTGGAGAAGTGGAAACAAAAGAACAAAAATGGTTTCAAAACCAGAAAGCATTTGTGCAAAGTAACCAAAACTAACAAAAACAACAGTGACATATTGTTTTGGGTAGATAACCATTATCTCATAAATGTATATAGATAACCATCATCTCATAAATGTTGGTGATGACAAACAAAGAAGTGTTCAAACCACCATAAGGATACACTTAGTAACACAACCTCTCTCTTAAAACAATGTTTATTTATGCTGCTGTCTATTTGACCATCCCCGCAAATAAAAAAGGATATCCACTGTTGGAAACCGACATAAGGGATGAGTTCCTTTCGTCAGGAGTTGGCTTGAAGCAGCTGGAAACACAGAGCCCCAGACCTGGAGAATGTACCAAGGTGGTTGCCAGTTGTATCTTAAAATGAACTTTGACGGCACGCGATGGAAAGAGTTTGATTTATATTTGTGTCACAAACCTGTGCGTTTAGCCCCCGGAAACCGAAATTCTTCAATAGCGGATGGAGGATATGTGCGCCTTTAGGACGTTGAGGAAGTGACACTCACTGCACAACATGAGATAAGACGGGAACGCCCTCCAGGGAGATCTCCTATCAACACCACATTCATATACAGTTGCTTCAACAAACTGAAACTTTCAGAGTAAAAAAGTCACCCAAGACCGAAAAATGGTTGTATTTAACAAAATAGACTTTGTCTATTTCCAAGTCGCCAGGCAAACCCATGTTGACAGAGCCCCATTTCTCCTCCTTGTGGCTTTATGTCTATTTATTTGTCTTCATGCTGTTCTATTAATATTTCATATCGATAAACATGATATAACATGATATACGTCTCGGGCCTCTCTACATATTGAGCCATACGTCCTCACCTTTAGTGGCGTGACTGGCGCACACAAACACACAAGTGGAGGATCCCAGCTAAAACAAGTTGGAACGGAGACCCTTTGGGACTATGGTCATTGAGACGACCGGGGACCGTCCAGGAGAGCTGGACGGCCCTTTGGGACTATGGTCATTGAGACGACCGGGGACCGTCCAGGAGAGCTGGACGGCCCTTTGGGACTATGGTCATTGAGACGACCGGGGACCGTCCAGGAGAGCTGGACGGCCCTTTGGGACTATGGTCACTGAGACGACCGGGGACCGTCCAGGAGAGCTGGACGGCCCTTTGGGACTATGGTCATTGAGACGACCGGGGACCGTCCAGGAGAGCTGGACGGCCCTTTGGGACTATGGTCATTGAGACGACCGGGGACCGTCCAGGAGAGCTGGACGGCCCTTTGGGACTATGGTCACTGAGACGACCGGGGACCGTCCAGGAGAGCTGGACGGCCCTTTGGGACTATGGTCATTGAGACGACCGGGGACCGTCCAGGAGAGCTGGACGGCCCTTTGGGACTATGGTCACTGAGACGACCGGGGACCGTCCAGGAGAGCTGGACGGCCCTTTGGGACTATGGTCATTGAGACGACCGGGGACCGTCCAGGAGAGCTGGACGCTTTTTCTCCAGAAGCTCTTTCCAAGGCCTTAACACCTCAGTGGGAACAGTTCTCTGTGCTGCCTCCGGGTGTCTGCTCGCCCCACGGTCACTGACACGGTCACTGACTTCACTTCTGGTGACTAGTAGTTCTCTTGTGTACCTGTTGAATGACCTTATCGTAAGTTAATGTATTATATATAATGTTATTATATATAATACATATATGCAGGGACGGCTGGTATCAATGGGCAAGCAGGGCTAAGCCCTCCCTATCTTTTACAATATAGATGAGAAATGATTTAATATATATACATATGTATAAATATAATTTGAAAAAACTTAGAACAGATTGTTTTCAAATTTGCAACAGCACAAAATAGTCACAAGAAAAAATTGGCTTATTTTTTACAGCACAGCAGCTTCAGCGTCCAATCATCTTTGTGTTAAGTGATTGACAGGTGTCATTACCTGCCCCCCTTGATTTGCTGACTGTTACTTTCATTTAGCCCAGGCCTCTGACTTTTGACCAATGACAGCACAGCGGACGTACAGTACGTAAAGTGATATGAAATGTTAGGATGGTGGCAGCGGGTGATAGCATGACCATGAACAAGGTGGATTATTTAATAAAACATCCAAAGTTTCCAAAGTGAAGAGATTGGGGACACATCGTCTAAACGATGTTCAAATAACGCAGAAGGACAGATGACAGAATTGTAAATTGTGTGTTACGTGGTTTGAAAGAAAGGACCGGCTAATGGCAAGTGAAGGTAAGAATTCACTTTTCTGAGTGCAGCTCAAGTCATATTGGAAATAGCATAAAGATATCAATGTTGAGTAAAGTTAACATGGCCTGTCAACAGCAGCTGATCACCTGTCAAACACACAGGTACACATCTAAGACCAGCCAAAACCAGTTATAGTATCTATTGGCGTCGTTACAATTGGAACATGTTTTGTTGTGTATAGCTTGAATGGATTCAGGTTCTGTGGGTGAACCCTTTTCTGACATCATAGGCTGATAGAGCATTTTGTTATATCACGTAGCATATCATTCTTGCATATTTACTTTTTTGTTAAAAAAAATGCATGTGCTGATGTGTCAAAAAAATAGTGAAATTGTTTTGGTGTGTGAGGTGGTGTGGTGTGTGGAGAGGGAGAGGGAGAGGGAGAGAGAGAGAGAGAGAGAGAGAGAGAGAGAGAGAGAGAGAGAGAGAGAGAGAGAGAGAGAGAGAGGGGAGAGAGAGAGAGAGAGAGAGAGAGAGAGAGAGAGAGAGAGAGAGAGAGAGAGAGAGAGAGAGAGGGGGAGAGAGAGAGAGAGAGTCGTTTGGTTTCAGGCCATTCTTGAGGGAGCTTCTCTACTATGTTGTTGTAGAGCACATGCTATATTGCTGTAACTTCAAACACTGCGAGTGCAGTGTCCTGTCTCAGCCTCCAGGGGAGACAGAGAGCAGCTGTCTGGGATGACATGAGAATGGTTTACAAGCTGGCTGTGCTAAGACGTTTGTTTCTGTTTGCCACTCCTTTATCATCACCAAACGGAACTTCACATTGATGTATATGCCATGACATTTAGATGTGATAGTGCTGTTGCTGCAGCGTAAACTATTGATGGGTAGGCCTATAATTAGTTAGCCCCCCCACCCAATATCACCACCAGCCCTCACTGTATATATGTGTGTATACTGTACGTATGTATATATTATTTTATTATGGCTTGTTAGGAAGAAAATGCACTTCTGGTGACTAGTAGTTATATTGTCTACCTGTTGAATGACCTTATTGTAAGTCACTTTGGACAAAAGAGTCTGCTAAATGATGTAATGTATTGTAACACATTTACAATTTGTTTTTCGGGGTTGAGGCGACAGGTTCAGTTTCTTGAAGTTCAAGAGGTTTGTGTGTGAAATACACAAATACACTGGAGTCGACATCATCATCATCATCCTCATCCTCATCCCCATCCGAGCTGTCCCCAGATGGACACTGCAGAGGGCTTCGTTAGGTGAGGAGGTGGGTGGAGTAGCCCCATGGGAGACACGACTATGGAAAGAGCGCTCCCTGAGAGAGAGAGAGAGAGAGAGAGAGAGAGAGAGAGAGAGAGAGAGAGAGAGAGAGAGAGAGAGAGAGAGAGAGAGAGAGAGAGAGAGAGAGAGAGAGAGAGAGAGAGAGAGAGAGAGAGAGATTAATCGAGGTTCTTGAATCAATAATATATTGAGTCAGTCCAACCTCTGGAGTGGGCTCAGGGGTGGATTGTGAACTTGCCTGGAGGAAGTTATAGTAATATACAGTACATACATAGAATGAGACGTGGTTGTAACAAAGACAGCTTGTTCTCTATGTCTTGGTTGTGTTCTAATTCATTCTATGAAATATAATCCAAAAATGTTACCGTGACTGTTCTGTGTAACCACGATACTGGACTGTTGGACTGTTACTGGACTGTCTGTGTTACTACAATACTGGACTGTTACCGTGACTGTTGTGTGTAACTTACTGTATTATATCAATACGTCATAGCTAGTTAGTTAGCTAGTTACATGGTACATCCATTGTTTTATGGAAATACATTTCTAATTTGCACTACTGTGTATATAGGGCGTGTATAATAAATGTTAGAAAAATGTCCATATACCGCTTTTTTTATAAACTTTGTTTATATATATATATCTATATACTGTATATATAGATATATATAGCTATCTATATATAGATAGATATATAGATATTTTTACAGTTATTACAAAATATATATATACAGGCATAAAAAAACCAAATGTCCATATATATACTGTATATATATATATATATATGTATATAATATATACATATATATGTATGAACATTTTTATTTTGTTAGTTTGTTGTTTGTTGTGGATTGCAATTTTGTTGTACTTGTACAATGACAACGAAGGCATTCTGATTCTGATTCTGAATCCAAGAAGTCTCAAGAGCAAAGTACCTCCACATTCAAATAAGATTGGCCTCAACAGATGCTACTCCCAGTGTGTGTGTGTGTGTGTGTGTGTGTGTGTGTGCGTGCGTGCGCGTGCGTGTGCGTGTGCGTGTGCGTGTGCGTGTTACACAGAAGTATCATGAGAACATTGAAGACCAAGGAAGGACTCACATGCACGTCCCATGGCCTATTCATCCTTAGCAGCCAATAGCTGCTAACCCACTGCTCCTAATACCAGGATGGGTTCCATGCAGAGGAACTCATTTCACTGTCTGTGTTTACATGTTTGTGACCAATAAAGATGATTCAAGTCACACAAAAAGCAGATCAATCATAATGTCGGATAATAGCCCCAAAATGACTTGGATCTTTACAGCCACAGACACACACACTCACACCCCCCCCCCCCCCCCACCCCACACACACACACACACACAAATCATAATAAAACGTGAACAGATTAGCAATCAATGTTATGATGTGCTAAAGCTTGGCTAATCATTGAGCTCCCCCTTGAGGGCTGCTACCTGTCTGACTCTGTGGTTAGCCTCTCTGCTCCACCGTGGCTAACTCTGATGGACTGTTGAACCGCTGATATAGAAACTGGTGGATCAGGTGTTCCGGAATTCAAATTCTAGGAATGTATTGTCAATATGGGCCATAGGGACACTGAAGAACATGCGAGACAACCTTGACAACAACCAGGACTCATGCATATGAGGACTTGAATGTTTATGAGGACATTGAATTGTGTGAGGACAACAAGGACAAGTCATGTTTAGGAGGACCCTGAAGACAGCTTGAAGACGAACCAGGACAGCCATGTGTATGAGGACCTAGAAGATTCTGAGGACCATGAGGACAGTAAGGATTAGAGGGCGCATACCTCCACCAGACCAAAAATTCCACTGAATCTGGATTCGGATCCGGATCGGCACCAGAATCGTATCAGCCCAAAAGGCCCATAAGTAAGCGAATCACAATGTTTCGTCACATTCCGCACAGAAGGACCTATCTGGCTCGCGGCAAACAGACAAAAACGCCTCATCTTCATCATTCTGCATTCTGGGGTTTTGTGCAGGTTACCATGACAGCATCACAGCATTTTAGTTATTTTGTATTATGGGATGTGCAATAGGTCACAATGCAATCATTCACCTCATTAAGGGCACCCCAAACTCATTTCCTTTGCACTTGGGTAACAGCTGGTCTGGAAAAGAGGGCGGTGGTCGCAAACCTTCGGAAAAGCAACCAGAAATACATCTCTCTGTCGTGATGTTACCAAGGTCCCGAGAATATGACTGAGATATTATATAGAATATATTGAATCGCCGGCACAAAATGTGGTGTTTAGTGTGGTGTTGAAACCACAGCACATGTTCAGCCTTTTTATATTCAGCTCTGTCCCTGAGCTGAATAACTGAGCGCGTGCTTTCACCAACCTTAACGGAACAATTCACACGTTTTCTGTGAATGTTGACATTCAGCAAAAACATGGGAAGAAGACGGACATTCCAACAGACAAAAGGACAAGACCCAGCGCTGGACCGGTGGTGAGGGACCGGCCAGGAGGCCAGAAGGGTGCGTTGTTTTGTTTGATGGTCGACCTCTGGAACGTTTTTCTTTGACGGTGTTCCTCGCCAGCCACGCTAGCGACTGGCTCGAGAGGTACAAGCGCCCAGTTGTACCTCTGACCCCAATTCCAGGTGAGGAACGGTCCCCGGGCACACTTCAAGGAGAACCTCTTCCAGTCATTAATCCCACAGGGTTTCAAAAGGACAAGCAAACGACGTGTTGCATGCGTTAAAAAGGATAACTTGACCCAACATGATGGGGAAATAGGGTCCAGGTTAACACATGCATTCCCTTTGCATATCATATGCTAATCCAACACTTTACTTTCCCACAATTTAATTTGTACTCTACCTGTGTGTGTGTGTGTGTGTGTGTGTGTGTGTGTGTGTGTGTGTGTGTGTGTGTGTGTGTGTGTGTGTGTGTGTGTGTGTGTGTGTGTGTGTGTGTGTGTGTGTGTGTGTGTGTGTATAGCAGTATAATAATAGCAGTTCTACAGCCCTTCACAGGAGCTGAGTTAGTGGACTTGGAGTGTTCTAGAATGAACCCCGAGGACGATAGGCCCCCCCCCCCCTAATGCAATTCAGCAGCCGTGGTGGACATTTTTAGTTTTAATAGCTAGTTATTAAAGTGAATTATAATAGCCAGAAGGGGTTCAAAATTAAGAGGGAGTTGAAAGACCCGGCTCTCATCGCTGAGAGCCGGGTCTCGCTTAAGAAGAGCTGGACCTCCCATCACTTCAGAGGCTGCTCAGCGAAGAGCCTTGGGCAGTTTGTCCTGGTCAAACAGTACACAGCGCCATTGATCGGAAAGGCTTTTAAAAGAAGTTGAAGCGAGAGATAGTTTGACATATAGCAAGGCATCAGCACTCCCCTCTCCGCTAAGTCTATGCGGAACATTGTATTGAACTGTTGGTGTTTTAAGGGAAGAAGGGTGGATGAATTATAAGGTGAGTGGGATTTTGGTGGGAATAACCAGGTAGAACCATTACCTCTACAGAATAGGTCTACGTCACTTTGATACTGGGGGCTTGTGATTGATCAGTATTGAAGAAGGGTTAAATGCTTCATACGTAGGGTGATGGTTTGGGGAAGGTAATCACATGAATAACTCAGCATCCCTATTTGGAAACACAAGAGCAACCTTTAGCATCGTCTTTGCGTCATGTTTCACATGCTGGCACCGACTGAAAGGATCCATGTTCTGATCTTATGCTGAAATCAGAGACCCACAATCAGATTAAACCATGAGTCAATAGCCATCTTATCCCTTATCATCTCATCCCCGTCTGAGTCATTGGAATGTTCCGGCACAATGTTTCATCTCAACTTTCCACCGTGTGTTTCGAGAAGCTCAGACCTTTCTTTGATAAAATCGTATATTGTAAATCTTTTCCTTATCTTAAGTATGACAACATTGTCCAAAAATGCACAACCTTTACTTGGTATCGGGAGAGATCTTTTCCAGGATGCGATTAAATGGATCGTTAACTGGGCCTCGAAACAGGTTTGGTTTCACCTTAATTGTTTAATTGCGTGACAGATAGCACAACGTGTGCTCAGGAATCCAACGGCTGGCGGTTCGAGATGTTCAAAAGAACATCATTGTCTGCTTCAATCATGGTTTAGTTTCGGGTTTTTTTGGTAATTTATTTTCTAACTACCGCATGTGTTTCTGTTTTAAATGTTGTTTATCACCATGAGATGATGGTTCCGCAGCAGAGTTTTCTATTCTGTCTACGAGCTTTCCGGGGGGGGGGGGGGGGGGGGGGTTGTGCAAGTCAGACTCAAGTCAAACCACTGGTACTTAAATACGAACGCAACGCAAAACCCCAGAGCGCTGGAACTGCCCCCCCCCACAGACTTCAAAGGGAGCGATGTGTGCGTCTGTCAGGGCGGGTCAGTGTGAACCAGAAGGCTCCCCGGGATTCTCAAGGAAAACATCACAGTTCACACTGGCAGCCTCGCTGGCCATAAGCAATCTTACGTCTGAAGAACTACCCGTTTTAGTTTTTATTCTTTTCAGAACCGCGGTTTTAAAACACTTTTACAGTAGTCTGTTTACCACCTTTTATTTGAAATTCCATTTTGCTTTCTGCCACGTAACTTCATCAGCGGGAGTGGATTGAGTGACAACCGAGCAAAATAACCAAATGTGATCAAACGCATCTTTAGGAATTGTTCTCTCCTTTGCACACATATGGACCCCCGCACTTACCATCACTCCACCACCTGATTGGGTTCATGTCCCAGAGAGAGAGAGAGAGAGAGAGAGAGAGAGAGAGAGAGAGAGAGAGAGAGAGAGAGAGAGAGAGAGAGAGAGAGAGAGAGAGAGAGAGAGAGAGAGAGAGAGAGAGAGAGAGAGAGAGAGAGAGAGAGATGAGAGAGAGAGAGAGAGAGATACCTGCCGGGTCACCGGTCCCATCCTGCCATGTGTTCCCATTCCACATGTGGTCTTATAGGCGGGCGTCTCCAGCTGCTAACTCAACATTATCAAGCTGTCCAGCAGAAGGGTTGACATATATATAAATATATATATATATATATATATAAATATATATATATATATATATATAAATATATATATATATATATATATATATATATATATATATATATATATATTTATATATTTATATATATATATTTATATATATATATTTTAAATCTGGGAGCCGACAGGCATTTTAATTTGGTCATGCCGGCTGCCAGATGCCTTCAAAGTGTTATTGATCTGGGCTCTGTTGGGCTCTGTTGAGGATGTAGGACATCAAATAGGACACACACACACACACACCAGAAGCCCAACACACGTCCTGTTCTCACCCATGCACCTGCTGCTTTGGGGAAACAGCACGGCTGTGTATAGTCTAGTGCTATTTATAGTATACTATATACTATATACTGGATAGTATTTAGTATACTATCTATATAGTATATAGTGTTGTTTATAGTATATAGTATACTATACAGAATATAGTGTTGTTTATAGTATATAGTATACTATACAGTGTACAGTATATAGTGTTGTTTATAGTATAGTATAGTGTAGTGAGTGTAGTTTAGTATAGTTTTGTTGTGGAAATTCCTACTGCGGGAGGGATATGGGGAGAAAGCATCCATTGTACATGACTGCACATGACACAAATAAATAATCTTGAATCTGTCTTGAACGAGGAAAGCGACACAAAACCACCAAAAACTCGATCCTGGCGTGAGAGGGACGTTGTCTGAGACCACATCCCTGGGACCCCCTGTGGCAGAAGAAGGGACCCCCCCACTCACCCCCAGTGGCCTCCCCATCCTCCTCGAGGACCATGCGCCCGCCACAGGTGTACGACTCACACCAGGGGAACGCATCCTGAGAACATTCTACACCGGCCCCATGGAGAGTGTTCCTACAGGGTGGATCACCGCCTGGGACGGGAACTGCACGGCACTGGAGCGCAGAGCGCTTCAAAGGGTGGTGGGACGGCCCAGTATATCGTTGGAGGAGAGCTCCTCTCCCACCTCCCTACTCACTGTTACCGTCAGGCAGGCGATACCTCAGTATCAAGTGGTATCAAATAGACTCAGAGACAGCTTCCACAGTCAGGCCATCAGGCTGCTGAACAAGGGCGTATAGCATATAACAATGTATATTTTATTACATTGATTTATATATACATATTGCTCTTTTTCTGTGCTAATATATTGCATTTTATATATGCACTTTTATATTTTTATATATTAAACTTTATACAGTTTGTACTTTTTACTTCTTTTTTATTCTATTACTTTTATTTTGCTGTCTGTCGTCAGGTATTGCACATAAGATTTTCACCCATTGCTTATACTTGTATAACTTTGACAATAAACTTGACTTGACTTGCAGGTCATTCAGCATGCAGCAGGACACATGCAGCAGTCATTCAGCATGCAGCAGGACACGTTGGCCCCACCACACAACCTCTTCCCCTCTACCACTGACACCACAAAGGATCCAGCACAATGCTCTGCTGATTGCCTCTCAATGGGTACACCTCGCCCCACTGGAGATGCTCTTTGTTGTGGATGTTATTGTTGTGTGTAACGTTGTATAAAGCTTTGTGGATTCAATGAGGGTTTTTTTTGTGTTCCCAAGGTTGCCATCTGTTGTGCTGGAATAATACGAAACCTTCCATAATAGTTTGTCCAAACTAACGCTGCTTGATGCTGGGAGCAGTGGGGATCCATTGACTTTATTATCCATTGACGTTTTTGCGTTGGGTTCTCTAAACTCGATGACTCGTGTCTTCTGTGTGGCTATTAGCATATTTGTAAATCTGAATGAATTGAACGCTACGCTAAGCATCAAAAGTTGAAAAGAGAGCGAGAGAGCAAGAGACAGATGCCCTGTTTCCACCAAGGCATTTTGAGGGCTGGTTCGGAGCTGGTGCCTAATCTCGAACCAGTTCTTTGCGTTTCCACTGCGAAAGAAAGGTTGTTGGCCCAGAAAACTGGTTCCAGAGCGGCCCCATATCGAAGCTGAGCTCAGCAAGAACCGCTACGTCAGAGGCTAGGGGCGGGGCTTATCGTGACCAACAGACCAACCAAAAATGTGTGACCGCCATTTTTAAAATCACTATGGAAGTGAAGGCGAGGCAGCAGTGGTCCGTGGAGGAAACAAACGTCTCCTTGCATGGTGGTCCTCCTTCATGGTGGTCCTCCTTCATGGAGGTCCTCCACAGAAGGTCACAATCAACTAGAGGAGCTTCTAGAACAAACAGCTATTAGAAAAACTACAGCGCGAGATGTCTTCAGCGGGGACAGAAGGAGCTAATCGATAACAAACTGGATGATGCTGTACACTGGTCCTGGTAAGTGTTACTTTATGAATCATGCATTTCTAAGCTGTTTAGCGAGCTACTCATTCTCACATCAATGTTATGTTCGTATCATCAGAAATTAGTAGCTATGATTGCTAGGCTTCTGTTAGCTACTAGCATAGCCTGGTAACAATAGCTAATGTCAGGATGCTACTTTCTAAAAACAGTGAAGTGTAGTGGAGTCATGTTTTGATGCAGTCATGTTTGTTTTAGTTGTTTATGGAGTCGTCCTCGACGATGTCGATGCGGAGCTACCGCCACCACTGGGCTGCAGCTCTCAGGAGCCCCTCAGGGCCCAGGAGCCCCTCGGAGCCCAGGAGCCCCTCAGCCTTATTGACATTGACTATATAGCACTGTACATTTTTACATTTTGTGATTATTGTTTTTAAAACAAATTTCTAAATATAAATGTCTGCTTCATTATGCTTTATCAACGTAATACAAGAGGAGGAGACAGTTCTGAAGAAGAAAGGCCAATGGTCCCTTCTGTCGAAGTCCTCCATTAAAGCAGCTCTAACGTAATGGCGTCCGTAGCGCTCAAGACGAGCAGCTCAGCGCGTTGGACCAGCCCTGGTTGTGTTCCAATGGAGCCTCCAAGCCACACTTTTACAGACCTCATGTAGTCCGCCACTGGTGTTACTGCAGTGGACGTTGGCGCTAGCTTTGCTGGGAAAACAGAGACGTATCCAGACGTTAACAGTGACGTCATGACGTGGCTCTCTCGGTGGAAAAGTTGGCGGGAATGCAAACCGGTTCTTAGCCGGCTCGCCAGTTGAACCAACTGCGAATCGGCACCAGCCCAGAGCTAGAACTAGGTTTACGTTGGTGGAAACGAGGCAAGAGAGAGAGCAGAAAAGAGCGAAAGAGAGCAAGATTTAGAAACAAAACTACCAAAAAACCCCATCTCTGTTGTTGCATTTCACACACATGTGATTGACAGGCGAGATGGAGTCCCCCCCGGAACCAATCGGGGAGGAGAGACGCCCTGATTGGTCAGAAGTGAGGTCGGGAAGCGGTCTCTAAAACCTCAATGGCCTCCGTCAGAGGCAGGCGCAGTCAACTCAGAAGGAAATAGCTGAGCATTTCTCCTCACAAACCACACGCAAATAACGTCTCTCTGGTCTCTCCTCCTCCCTTTAACGGCAGGAAACAGCGCCAACAGAGGGTCATTATGACGCATATTAACCAAAACACACCTGTGTCCATGGACGCCATGAGGAGTATCAGGGCCAGGCAGAAAAATACAAATAGAATGAGAGGAAGATTTTTTAATTTATTTTGCATTTCGAGAATAAGTCGAAATGTCGAGAATAAAGTCTAAATGGTATTTCGACTTTATTCTCGACATTTAGACTTTATTCTCGACATGCGAAATAAAAAACAATCTTCCTCTCATTATTATTTTTTTATGCCTGGCCCTAATACTCTTCCGTAAGAGACCGAGTCGGAGCGAGAGACGACTATACGGCTACTCTCAGGATGTTTCCCACTAAAGCTCCAGGTCTCTTCCCCGCTGAGCGCGTAAAACGTCAGAGATAAAGAAAAAGACACAAAGTCAATAACAGCGATGGACAAACCAGCGGCGCAGTAAACCAAACACAGCGTGAACCGCCGCCGTGGCCCGGAATAAACAAACAGAACCAACAACACCACCAACAACCAGCGTATGCTTGTGCTTAAAAATCCAAGTTTTGTTTAATGACTTGTTGTTTTTGTTTTTTTCTTGTTTTCAATATATATTTATATATATATATATATTATTCCTACAAACACATGGGTTCTCAGCACTTTGAAAAAAAAAAAAAAAAAGTTCAGGAACATTCAGAAAGCGAGGAACATTCCACAGGTGAAAAAAACCCCACCAAGCACGTTAAATGGCGGGAAAAATAATAATAATAATAATAATAAAATAAAACGATTTTTGAAAAAAAACTAAACAGGAAAACAAACGCGCTGACATGACAAATAACTAATTTGATAAGACAATTATTTTTTAAAAAACAACTTCTATATCCTGTACAAACACTATGGCCCAATAATTTAAGAAAATAGTGTCTCTAAATCGTTCGTATTGCTTTGTACCTCTTCACCGTTTTGACCCTTTTCGGGGCCCGAGGCAAAGTCTGCGCTGTGCAACAAACCCATGCAGTTCCAGTGACTGCCACAAGGGGGTGGGGGGGTGGGGGGGGGCTTCCGTTAAATCCAACTGTTTTTATATCCGACACAAGTTATCGCACCGGAGGGGTTCGAAAGATGGGCCGTCCTAGTTAAAAGAGAAACAGTCCTTTGTTATTGTTTTGGGTGGTCTCTCTCCTGCAGGTAGCTTCTCTCCGTGTGTGTTTAGTGTGTTTAGGTTGTTTAGCGTGTTGTGTGTGTTTAGTGTGTTGTGTGGCTGGTCGTCATGTTGGCAGTAACAATACATAGAGAAGCATCACACCACTACAGTACTGGAACTCCTTATGGACAAAACTAGGGGTCTTGTTTTTAATACCATTATTACTCTCTACCGTATTATGACTAGGACTATCACCATCACAGATAGGCCGAGTGCAATGTGTGTGTGTGTGTGTGTGTGTGTGTGTGTGTGTGTGTGTGTGTGTATGTGTGTGTGTGTGTGTGTGTAAAGTAAGAGTGAATGTATGTGACGATTTGCCGTCTGCTCAGCTGTGTGCATTTGTTCATTGAGAGTGTGTGCGTTTCTTCATGTGTTTATGTGTGTGCGTGTGCGTATGTTCATGTGTTCACAAGTGTGTGTGTATCTTTATGTGTGTGTGTGTGTACATATCTTCATGTGTTCACGAGTGTGTGTGTATCTTTATGTGTGTCTGTGTGTGTGCGTGTGCGTATGTTCATGTGTTCACAAGTGTGTGTGTATCTTTATGTGTGTGTGTGTGTGTGTGTGTGTACATATCTTCATGTGTTCACAAGTGTGTGTATCTTTATGTGTGTGTGTGTGTGTGTGTAAGTATCTTCATGTGTTCATGAGTGTGTGTGTATCTTTATGTGTGTGTGTGTGTGTGTGTGTGTGTGTGTGTACGTATCTTCATGTGTTCACGAGTGTGTATCTTTATGTGTGTGTGTGTGTGTGTGTGTACGTATCTTCATGTGTTCACGAGTGTGTGTGTATCTTTATGTGTGTGTGTGTACGTATCTTCATGTGTTCACAAGTGTGTGTGTATCTTTATGTGTGTGTGTACGTATCTTCATGTGTTCACGAGTGTGTGTGTATCTTTGTGTGTGTGTGTGTGTGTGTGTGGGTATCTTCATGTGTGTGTGTGTAGGTATCTTCATGTGTTCACGAGTGTGTAGGTATCTTCATGTGTTCACGAGTGTGTGTGTATCTTTATGTGTGTGTGTGTGTGTGTGTAGGTATCTTCATGTGTTCACGAGTGTGCGTGTATCTTTATGTGTGTGTGTGTAGGTATCTTCATGTGTTCACGAGTGTGTGTGCGTATATCCATCACGGTGCGTTCACCACCGGCGCTCAGTGCTCAGAGCCGGTCTTCTCGAAGGAGAAGCTGGGTAGCGTCAATAGCTTGGGGTTGGTGTTGGGTGAGCCGGCGTCCTGCCCGGGGCCGGGCCCCTCGGGGCCCCCCAGGTCGAAGGAGTCCTTGGAATCGCTGGACGGGGCCCTCCTCCTCAGCTGACAGCTGTCCCGGCTGGGCAGCGGCGGCGGCGGCTGCGTCCCCGGCCCTCCTCCCAGCCCCGGCCCCTGGGGTCCGTCCGGGGGGTCCACGGCGATGCAGGGCGGGCTCATCTTCTTCTTGCGGCGAGGCGAGGGGAAGGAGGCGGCCGAGGGCCCCGGGGTCCGCAGGCTGTCGGCCCGCGAGGCGAAGCCCGAGGAGGAGGCGAAGCCCGAGGAGGAGGCGAAGGAGGAGGAGGAGGCGGCGGAGGAGGAGGAGCCCGCCGAGGGACACGCCTCCGCCGAGCGGTGCTGCGGGTCGTCCAGCCAGGAGGAGGGGCGCGGCCGGGGGAGCCGCGGGCCGCGGCCGTGGGCGTCGGCGCTGTGGAACCTCTTGAGCCGCCGGGCCGGGCCGGGCCCCTCCGTACCGTACCCTTCCTCGGGGACGCCCTCCTCGGGGACGCCCTCCTCCCCGCGATGGGCCGCCGCCGTCCCGGTGATGAGGGACACCTCGCGGTCCGTCTCGGCCGACTCGTCCCGCGGCCACCGCCGGTGCTGCTGGCGGGGAGGAGAGGGGAGGAGGACGGGGGAGGAGACGGGGAGGGACGCGGGGGAAGGGCGAGGGGGGGAGGTGTCGGGGCGTGGTGGGGCGGGGAGGAGCCATGCGCCGGCTCCGCCCTCCGTGGCGGGGGCCAGTCGGGGGGCCGGCTGCTGCTGCTGCGGCTGGAAGGGGTGAGGGGAGGGGGAGGCCGGGGGAGGGCCGGGGGGGGAGGGCTCATAGAGGCCCGGCAGGGAGGCCGTGGTCACGGCTCCCGGAGCCCCGCCCTCGGCTGCGTCTGAACAACACAGGGCCTCCTGAGAGTCGGTAGACACAGCCACCTGACGGGGGGAGGGTGGGGGAGGGGGGCGGAGTCAGTGGGGCGTAGAGGGGATGGGAGGTTGACGAGGTAATGAGAGATAGAATGGAGGAGAGAGGAGGAGGAGGAAGAAGAGGGCCAATGGAAGACCAATGGGGTTTTGGGTTGGGAGGGAGGGAGGGAGGGAGGGAGGAGTTGAGAGTGGGAGGAGAGTCCGTTAGTCATGAGGCGATCTGGTAGGGGTTGGGGGGGGAGGATGACCAATAGAGGTTTGGGGTCAGAGTTCACCGGCCTGTCAGTGTTGCCCCCCCCCCCCCCCCCCCCCTCAGAACTAAGGACCGGAGGCTGAGGGGGAGCTGACAGGGACAGTGTACTCTGAGCCAAACCCCTGACCCTTGACCCTTGACCCATTAAACCGTCACACCATGTCCTATCAGAGGAAGGCGGCAGCGGGGACTGCCTGCCGACTCCCTCTTTTTCAGAGACAACATTATTTTTGGTTTATACACAATCTGAGCTCATTAACCAACCAAATGACAGAAAAAAGGCGGGATTAGGAGAGTACGGGTGTGAAGGCGAAGGGGCAGAGGAGGAGGGATTAGCTGATGGGGTTTGGGGTTGGCCGGATGAGGGATTAGTTGCATAATGGTTTTGTGTGAACCGCCGTTGGACGTCCCAGTGATGATGGAAGAGGTCACTCGCCGAGCAGCGCCTTCTGAACGTGAACACGGGTGTTTTGCGCTAATCCCGAATAATGACCTCACTGGGGAACTGCAGAAGGAAGACAGAACACGGCCTGTGTTTTGATATATTTCCTCCAAACTCCGAGGGACCGTCGCACTGGGAGCCGGAGAGCCGGCGTCTACTATGTGACCACAGCGACATCTAGTGGACATCCAATGTAACGCCACGCTACTGCAAGAGAGAACACCGATACTCAACTACATAATAACAAAGTCATCCGTTATAAAGACTACACCACGGAACGTCGTCGTAAACATATTCTCTTTGCTCTATGCTCTATGCATAACTATCCTACTGTTGTATGGTCCACAATGCTCTTGTGCTCTATATAAAACGTTTAAGACCACAGAATACAGAACTGTCCCGTAGCAATTCCCTGAGTAATGAAGGTAGCGGTGTAGGAAGTGCACCGCGTTGCCAATTCAATCCCATGGGCCAAATTGTCCTCCTACTTCTTACTGACTTATAATCATAATCATACATCTGTAGTAGTATCCGTAAATACATGGATAGAGAGACAGTACCTTGTTGAGGTAAACCATTGGTCTATACAGAGCCAGCAGTGGTTTTTGTTGCTGTTGTTGCTAAAACGTTTGCTGTGCTGCGTCACCACCAGACACAATCACTTGTTGTTGTTGTTAGAACCGCAGGGGGTGACAGATGTGTGGGCAGCAGACACACACATCACACACACACTCACGTCTATATGAGCCTACTGGGAATGGGGGGAAGACAGAGACCGGGGATGTCAGTGTTTCCCGTGTGGCTGTCTGTGGATGTTCTTCTAGCTATGTGTCTGTCCGTCCGTACGTCCGTCTGTGTGTCCGTCATGTCTCTGCGTGGGTTTCTGTTGGTAAGACATTGATGGCCAAGTCGGCATGTGAGTGAAGAGACTCTAGTCTGTCTCTAGTCTGTCTCTAGTCTGTCTCTAGTCGGTTTCCCCCCCCCTCTTTCAGGAGCAGGAGGATCGGTGTCTGAGAGCTGCCTCGCGGTCCGAGGGTCTGGGCACCCAGCTGAGCTG
>CM051014.1:2064517-2067017 GCA_027704905.1 Muraenolepis orangiensis | reverse complement strand
AAATCACAAACAGGATGGGTGACAAAGCGCAGCCCTGGCGGAGGCCAACACCCACTGAGAACAGGCCTGACTTTGTACCGAGAATCCGGACACAGCTCTTGCTTTGGGAGTAGGGAGATTGGATGGCCCTCAACAGTGACCCCCGCACCCCATACTCCCGCAGCACCCCCCACAGTATTTCCCGAGGGACCCGATCATATGCCTTCTCCAAATCTACAAAACACATGTAGACCGGATGGGCATACTCCCAAGCCCCCTCCAGGATCCTTGCAAGAGTGAAAAGCTGGTCCGTTGTTCCACGACCAGGGCGGAATCCGCATTGTTCCTCTTCAATCTGAGGTTCGACTATCGGCCGAACCCTCCTTTCCAGCACCTTGGAGTAGACTTTCCCAGGGAGGCTGAGTAATGTGATACCCCTGTAATTGGCACACACCCTCTGGTCACCCTTTTTGAACAGGGGTACCACCACCCCCGTTTGCCACTCCTCAGGCACTGTCCCAGACTTCCACGCAATGTTGAAAAGACGTGTCATCCATGACAGCCCCTCAACACCCAGAGCCTTTAGCATTTCTGGACGGATCTCATCAACCCCTGGGGCTTTGCCACTGCGGAGATGTTTGACTACCGCAGTGACTTCCTCCAGGGAGATTGATGTTTGCCGTCCTTCATCCTCCAGCTCTGTCTCTACCATTGAGGGTGTAGTTGGGTTAAGAAGTTCCTCAAAGTGTTCTTTCCACCGCCCGATCACCTCCTCAGTTGAGGTCAGCAATGTCCCACCCTTACTGTACAAAGCTTGGATGGACCCACGCTTCCCCCTCCTGAGGCACCGGATTGTTTGCCAGAAACGCTTTGGTGCCGACTGAAAGTCCTTCTCCATGGCTTCTCCGAATTCCTCCCACACCCGCTGCTTTGCCTCCGCTACAGCCGAGGCTGCCGTCCTCTTGGCCTGTCGATACCTCGCAACTGAGTCCGGAGTCTCACAGGCTAACATAGCCCGGAAGGCCTCCTTCTTCAGCCGGACGGCTTCCCTGACCACCTGTGTCCACCACGAAGTCCGAGGGTTGCCGCCCCTTGAGGCACCAATGACCTTGAGGCCACAACTCTCAACCGCAGCTTCGGCAATAGAAGCTTTGAACAATGACCACTCTGGCTCAATGCCCCCAGCCTCCACAGAGATGCCCGAAAAATTCCGCCGGAGGTGTGAGTTGAAGGTCTCTCGGACAGGGGCATCCACCAGACGTTCCCAGTTCACCCGCACTACACGTTTGGGCTTACCAGGTCTGTCCAGAGGCTTCCCCCGCCATCTTACCCAACTCACCACCAGATGGTGATCGGTTGACAGCTCTGCCCCTCTCTTCACCCGAGTGTCCAAAACATGCGGCCTCAGGCCAGATGATACGATAACAAAATCGATCATTGACCTTCGGCCTAAGGTGCTCTGGTATGTAGTGTAGTGTAGTGTAGTGTAGTGTAGTGTAGTGTAGTGTAGTGTAGTGTAGTGTAGTGTAGTGTAGTGTAGTGTAGTGTAGTGTAGTGTAGTGTAGTGTAATGTAATGTAATGTAATGTAGTGTAGTGTAGTGTAGTGTAGTGTAGTGTAGTGTAGTGTAGTGTAGTGTAATGTAATGTAATGTAGTGTAATGTAGTGTAGTGTAGTGTAGTGTAGTGTAGTGTAGTGTAGTGTAGTGTAGTGTAGTGTAGTGTAATGTAGTGTAGTGTAATGTAATGTAGTGTAGTGTAATGTAATATAGTGTAACGTAATGGAAGAGGTCATTTATCCGGGTCATTGTTGATGAACTGACATCATACCCATCGTTTGTTGTTGTTGTTGCACATCATTGTCACTTAACTTCTGCAGCTTGACTTCAGGGAGTACGGACTGTACCACTTACCCACAGACCCCAGGGGGAGATGACTCCATGACCGGGCATTTTTAGTGGACTATTCCTTAATTCCTGAGGCCATCCAAGCATGCGAACGAGACAATTATTCTCTCATTAAGTCGTCTACGGGACTTTTGAGTTTTCCGTTTGTAAACTGTCAACCCAGATGGCGTCTCCCAGAGTGTGCCACCATTATGGAATGAACCCTTTTGGTCACGGGGCAGTTGGACAAATGTTTTGATTGGATGAGCTCCTCATGTGTTCTGGACTGTATCTCAGGACTGGATGTTCCAGCTCACAGCTGAAGGAGCATCAGAGGGGATGTAGACACAGGTATATACACACATCACATACACACACACATATATATATATATATATATATATATATATATATATATATATACATCACTGGTCATACCCTCATCCTACTGCCAGCCTGTCAGTTCTGACATACTTTGCTGGACCTTCTGGACTGATATTCATGACTCATTACAGTTACTGCAATGTACTGATGCTGCTGCTATACTGGCACTTTAAAATGCCTTTTGATGAGTTTTGCACAATATAACACATATCATAAAGTGTATATCATCCATCAATGACTTTATTGAGCTTTT
>CM051014.1:2049517-2052017 GCA_027704905.1 Muraenolepis orangiensis | reverse complement strand
GTGTGTGTTACATGTAGCCATTCAGCCTTCAGCAATTGGTCTTTTGTGTGTGTTTTTGGATGTGTATCACAGAGAAGAGAAAGGAGAGATGAGAAGAGAGACTTAGAACACAGGAGGGAAAACTAAAAGAGAGTCAAGAGCTGTGTGGCGCATCCTCTTGCATACTGACAAAGAGGAAGAGGAGGGAGACAGAGATGAAGAGGAGGGAGACAGAGACAAAGAGAAAACAGAGACGAAGAGGAGGAAGACAGAGATGAAGATGAGGGAGACAGAGATGAAGAGGAGAGGAGACAGAGATGAAGAGGAGAGGAGACCGAGATGAAGAGGAGAGGAGACAGAGACGAAGAGGAGACAGAGATGAAGAGGAAAGGAGACAGAGATGAAGAGGAGAGGAGACAGAGACGAAGAGGAGACAGAGATGAAGAGGAGAGGAGACCGAGATGAAGAGGAGAGGAGACAGAGATGAAGAGGAGAGGAGACAGAGACGAAGAGGAGAGGAGACAGAGATGAAGAGGAGAGGAGACAGAGATGAAGAGGAGAGGAGACAGAGACGAAGAGGAGACAGAGATGAAGAGGAGGGAGACAGAGATGAAGAGGAGAGGAGACAGAGACGAAGAGGAGACAGAGATGAAGAGGAGGGAGACAGAGTTGAAGAGGAGAGGAGACAGAGACAAAGAGGAGACAGAGATGAAGAGGAGGGAGACAGAGACGAAGAGGAGGGAGACAGAGATGAAGAGGAGGAGACAGAGACGAAGACGAGACAGAGATGAAGAGGAGAGGAGACCGAGATGAAGAGGAGAGGAGACAGAGATGAAGAGGAGAGGAGACAGAGATGAAGAGGAGAGGAGACAGAGACGAAGAGGAGGGAGACAGAGACGAAGAGGAGACAGAGATGAAGAGGAGAGGAGACCGAGATGAAGAGGAGAGGAGACAGAGATGAAGAGGAGAGGAGACAGAGATGAATAGGAGAGGAGACAGAGACGAAGAGGAGACAGAGATGAAGAGGAGGAAGACAGAGATGAAGAGGAGGAAGACAGAGATGAAGAGGAGAGGAGACCGAGATGAAGAGGAGAGGAGACAGAGATGAAGAGGAGAGGAGACAGAGATGAAGAGGAGAGGAGACAGAGACGAAGATGAGGGAGACAGAGACGAAGAGGAGGGAGACAGAGATGAAGAGAGACAGAGATGAAGAGGAGAGGAGGACGTTTTGGGGACGGAGAGAAGATCCTGCATATTTTACAACCTGCACCGCAGCCATCTGCTCATTTGAGCCACACACCCAGGCATGCACACACACACACACACACACACACATACACATGCATGCACACACACACACACACACACACACACACACATGCACACACACACACACACACACATGCACACACGCAAAAAAACACTCGGACTAATGCACACTTCTTGACACCCACGAGGTCCTGTTCATCTGCTCAGCAGCCTGCAGCACCTTGCCTGCTGCCAGGTGAACCCTCCTCGCATGCTTGTGAACACAAAGCTCCGGCCCAGACAGACGGCCGACCGACAACATCAGGTGGTCCCAGTCGTGCGCACCGGTGCACATCTTTTTTATAATCATAATGGTCATAATGGTGCGCTTACCTGTAGGCCTTTGCTTCTTATTTGTCACTATCTATTACAATTTGTCACTATCGCAAACCCTACGTCATCGTCACGTTAACCAATTCACATTTGTACGCAACTCTGAGGGGGCCGATAAATTATATTTCATAAACTGAACGGGTTTCAATGAAGTCCCAAGCGCCACCCGTGGGACCGCACGTCCAATCAAGGAGATGACTTCATTAACGGTTACAAGCTCAATAAAAGTGTCTGGCAAACTGGCAAGAGAGATGGGACCCGCTCGCAACACAGAGGAACTCACGTCCTCAGTGCCAAAGTGAAGGATAACACTTCAACCCTGACACAGTTTCACACACGCAGGTGAGTGTGGATTGGGTACACACACACACACACCAACCCTGACAAATCAAAGTGGTTTCTGCGTCGACAATCCAGCTGCAAACTAAGCGACCAAAAACCAAAAACTAAATGTCTTCTTCTTCTTGTTCTTGTTCTTGTACACAATTCCCTTTCCTATCCTACTATCCCTGGCCCGAGTGAGTGGACTCTAGAGGTGGTGGAGGAGGTGGTGGTGGAGGTGGTGGAGGTGGTGGAGGTGGTGGAGGTGGTGGAGGTGGTGGTGGAGGTGGTGGAGGTGGTGGGAGGTGGTGGTGGAGGTGGTGGAGGTGGTGGAGGTGGTGGTGGTGGATGGAGGTGGTGGTGGGTGGTGGAGGTGGTGGAGGTGGTGGTGGAGGTGGTGGAGGTGGTGGAGGTGGTGGAGGTGGTGGAGGTGGTGGTGGTGGAGGTGGTGGAGGTGGTGGAGGTGAGGTGGTGGTGGAGGTGGTGGAGGTGGTGGAGGTGGTGGTGGTGGAGGTGGTGGGAGGTGGTGGAGGTGGTGGAGGTGGTGGAGGTGGTGGTG
>CM051014.1:2039517-2047017 GCA_027704905.1 Muraenolepis orangiensis | reverse complement strand
CAAAGTCCAGCATGTCGTGTTTCCTATAAAAAATGACCAAAAAAACCCGCAATCTGGTTTCCATCTGGATTTCTCAAGAATCAAACCCAATCGGTCATCATCTCACACAGCAGCCAACCGGAAGCGTTCATTCCCCCCCGGGGGACAAAGAGACAAGCGTCCACTGCTCCTAGTCATCACAACATGTGGAGAGACAGAATGTCTCCATTGCTACCTTCAGCACTCGGACCCAAAGGTCCCTGAATCCAAATCACTGAGTTAGGACGCAGTGGACAAGGGTCAACCAAACAGACCCAACCAGGCAACCTGACGCTACTCTTCGTACAGCCAGAGGGGAGGTGACAGGGTGGAGGGGGGGAGGTGTTGTGGGAGGGGGTGAGGAGGGGGGAGGGGGCGTAGAGGGGGAGGTCAACGCGTGACCCAGGTGTCCTAAAAATTTCGGCCTTAACCATTTTCCCGCCCCAAAAAACGATTGTACCGGATCTGAATTGGAATTGGTCACAGGGATTTCCTCATTTTGTCATGTAATGTGGACGGCCATTCGTATGCCTGAACCCCTCCGGCTGTAGAATTACGCATGCAACCCCCCACCCTCCCGTCTCTGTCTCGGGATACACACTACCATGCAACCCCCCCCTCCCCTCCTCCCACACACACACACACACAGTCCCTCCCCCCCCACCCGCCGGCACTCTCCGGGCATGCTCCAAAAACAGGGGTCCCTCCCAAAGCATGGCGTCTACGGTAGACTTTTAGTGACTTCATGGGGGAGGAGAGGATGGGGAGATGGGAGACGGGGGCGCGGGAGGGTGAAATCTGGCGGTCTGGTTCTCTTTCATCGGCCACACAGACCGGACTCAGTTAACGGTATACTTGGTAATATCCAGATTATTCTTATTCTAAAACTAAATGTGGCAAAACTGTAAACTGCAGCCACCCTCCACAACATGACAACTTATTACAATTACAATTATCGAGGTGCGCGATGATCGGAGGGATTTCCGTATTTTTTTGATAACGAAATGAGAAAAAAGAAAGTACCCGTTTTCCACCGAAACAACGGATTAAGATTAAGGACAGGAAATAAAAAACTCAGCGAGTCATTTTCATAAACACCCATATACATAAAACAATTTTAAACAATTACAAAGTATACCTTTAAAAGGGCCACTGAACCCTGGAAGACGAGCCAACGCAAACCCAAACTCGCAGGGGACCGTGTATTGACTGATTGGCTGAACCCCTTAAAGATGGTAGTTTTGGGGGCAAGGTGTCCGGTGTTTGGGGGGGTGGTGGTGGTGGTGATGGTGGTGGTGGTGGTGGTGATGGTGGTGGTGGTGGTGGTGATGGTGGTGGTGGTGGTGGGGGGGGGAAGGGGAGGGAGAGGGGGGCGGGGGGTAATCTACGTCTACCGTAGAGTAGCGGCTAAAACTGAAAAAGACTAGCGCGCACGAGGGGTGGCTGTTCCTCCGGCCATCGGTCGAAACCGGAGGAAGCTAAAAAAAATTATAAAAAAAACTACAAAACTACAAAAAATAAGGGAACCAGGCTCAAATCAAGCAGGACTCAGAAAGATGTGGAAAGACTACCGACCAGCCAGCTCCTTCTCCTTACTCCTTCTCTTTTTCTCCATGCGTTTCAATCGCTTCTCCTCGCGGATCTTGGCCTCCTCGGCCTCCTGGCTGCGCCGGCACTTGTGGAAGTTCTCCACCACCACGCCCACGAACATGTTGAGCACGAAGAATGCCACGATCAGCAGGAAGGAGATGAAGTACAGCAGCATCCAAGGGTTGTAGTTCATCACCGGCTGGAGGGGGGGGGGGGAACACAGGTTAACACCAACGGGTTGTAGTTCATCACCGGCTGGAGGGGGGGGGGGACACAGGTTAACACCAACGGGTTGTAGTTCATCACCGGCTGGAGGGGGGGGGGGACACAGGTTAACACCAACGGGTTGTAGTTCATCACCGGCTGGAGGGGGGGGGGGGGGGAACACAGGTTAACACCAACGGGTTGTAGTTCATCACCGGCTGGAGGGGGGGGGGGGGGGACACAGGTTAACACCAACGGGTTGTAGTTCATCACCGGCTGGAGGGGGGGGGGGGGACACAGGTTAACACCAACGGGTTGTAGTTCATCACCGGCTAGGAGGGGGGGGGGGGACACAGGTTAACACCAACGGGTTGTAGTTCATCACCGGCTGGAGGGGGGGGGGGGACACAGGTTAACACCAACGGGTTGTAGTTCATCACCGGCTGGAGGGGGGGGGGGGACACAGGTTAACACCAACGGGTTGTTGTTCATCACCGGCTGGAGGGGGGGGGGGGGACAACACAGGTTAACACCAACGGGTTGTAGTTTATTGTCCGTTTTGGGAGTTGAAGTTCACCACCGGCCGGAGGGTGAAGTTTTGAAAGGATTCTTTAGCATTGGGAGCAATAAAAAAAGTGTAATATTTCACAAAGTCACAAATATGTTTGCATAAAACTTGGTGAGGGTTTAGGTGGAATGCTGGATCCTCATAAATAGGGCAAAGGAGATTTATTTTTTAATCTTAAGCTGGAGGCTTGAATCCTCTTTATTGGTCATATACATGTAAGCACAAAGTGAAATGTGTTTCTCTGCATTTAACCCATCCTAGTATTAGGAGCAGTGGGCAGCTATTGTATACACAGGGGAGCAGGGGAGGGGGTCTGCTGCCTTGCTCAAGAGCACTTCGCGACCCTTGAGCCCTTGTGCCCAGGTGTTCCGGCGACCTTCCGGGTTCCCAAGCCAAGTCCCAACAGACGGAGCTATCGTGCCGCCCCTCCTGGTGTGGTGGTGGGTGTGTGCTGTACTGAGGTAGAGATACGAGAGCTTTGTATCTTCCCAAGGCCACACTGTCTTAAATGGTTGGAGTGTGGCGCTGGAGGAGAGCAGACGCGTCTCTACAAGCTCCCACAGTTTAGTTAGTTTACTTTGTTTACTTTTACTGTTTTTTTCACACTTTTTTGGTATTTTTAAGTTACATTATTATTATATTATAGATTATAGCCACCATGTGTGTAATCACATATGATCGCCAAAGACACGTGGAATTATGGAACAATAAAACCACAGCGCAACAAAGGACTGGGACTTACCTGCGGAGATCCGGCCGGAGCCACAGAGCACAACAAACGCGTCCGCTGGAGAGGGTCCCTACTGGTTAGGACACACCGGAGGGGTTGGAAACCAGCCCTACCGAGCATTGTCCTTGCCAACGTCGAAACTCTTGCAAACAAGTCGAACAACGAACTGCTGTATTGCCTCACAGCGGGACATCAGGGAGTGTTGCGCTATGATTCCTACGGAAACATGGCTGACCTCCGGGATTGTCTTTGTTTCGGACAAAACGGAACAGCTGAGTCTACAGGGAAGAACAAAGGTGGGGGCGTATGCTGCTTGGTGAACAACAGCTGGTGTACGGACGTTCAGGTGCTTCCACAACACTGAACTTTACAGCGAGCGAGCAAACTTCAGAATCGCTACCCCGAGGCAATCCCCATTGTAGCGGGGAACTTCAACCACTGCAACCACTTAAAGAAGGTATTGGCAAAATACTACCAACACATCTCATGTCCGGTAAGACACAACAATACTCTTGAATACTGCTGTACTACCGTTCAGCACGCTTAATGCGCTGTTGCACGGCGGGCTTTCGGGAAATCAAACCTCCGTGCTGAAGACCACGCCCACAACTGTGAGGAACATGAGTCGCTGGACAGACGACGCCGTACTACATCTGCAGGGTGGGCTGGAAATCACAAACTGGAGTGTATTCAAGGTCACCACTGCTCACTGATCACTCATGCGCATTCCTGAACCGCAAACAATCGATCAATGCAAACATACGGAACAAACTTAGCGAACAGAGTACCACTTTAACAACAGGCGACTCCAATCACTACAAGAAGTATGAACTCAAGCCATCAAGAAGGGGAAATTGGATTACAAAAACTAACTTTTACACCAGACCCATGTGGCAAGGTCTGAGGGTCCTCTCCAACTACAAGGGGAGCTCAGGGGCAGTCACCAGCAAAGACCCCAACCTACCAGACCAGCTGAACATCGCTTTGAAAGGGGGGACTCTGAGCCGAACAACAAATTGAACATTCACCCAGAGGACAACATTCTACAACTGTCCAAGTCAGAGGTCCACAGAACCTTCAGGAGGGTGAAGGCAGGTCTCAAGTGGTGAACATTGGGAAAAACATCTCATCCACTCTGTCCTCAACATCGGAGCACCTCAAGGCTGCTGCCTCAGTCCCCGGCTGTACTCGCTGTACACACATGACTATACTGCCACGCACAGCAATAATCAGATTATCAAGTTTGTAGACGACACCACAGTCATCGGCCAGATAAGCGAGGACGACGAAACTGAGTACAGAGATGAGGTGGTCCGGCTGACATTCAGTGCGAGGACAACAGCCTCACACTGAATGTCAGCAAGACTAAGGAGCTCCTCGTGGACTTCAGGAGCCACCGGGGCCACCATCAGCCTGGACGGGACACCTGTGGAAGTGGTCAGCTGCTTCATTTTCCTATGACTACAGATCTCAGAGGACTGGGCGTGGAACCGCAACATGGAGGTCAGGCTGAAGAAGGCCCACTAGCGCCTCTATGCCCTGCCGTGCCTCAGGAAAAGCGGCATAGGCAGATGGTTGCTACTGAACTTTTACCATGGCACTGTAGAGAGCGTCCTGACAAGTGGCGTCACTGTGTGGAGGCACAGGACAAGAAAGACATCCAAGAGGGTTATGCGGATGGCGGAAAATATCATCGGGTGTGCACTTCCGTGCATTGATGAGATCTTTAGGACCAGATATTGGAAGAAGGCCATCTCCATCATAAAGGACCGCAACCACCCTGGGCTCCATCTCTTCTCCCCCCTATGATCAGGTCGCCGGTTCCACAGCATCCGTACTGTACCGTAAGGACTACCAGGTTCAAGGACAGTTTTTACCCACAGGCAGTGACCTACTGAACTGCTAGGAGCGCTGCCACTATCATAACATGTCATCCATATTACATTACACTATCATAACATTGTCATCCATATTACATTACACTATCATAACATGTCATCCATATTACATTACACTATCATAACATGTCATCCATATTACATCACACTATCATACTGGACTTTGCTGGTCTTTCTGGAATCATTCCATCTACTGCACTGTTCTGCAGTAGACTGCAGTGCACTGTGTTCATGATGCTGCTGCACTTTAAAATGCTTTTATATGCTTTTTGCACAATTCAACACATGTACATATCATCCATCAGTCACTTTACTGTTCTTTTTATTGCCATTTTTATTGTGTATAATATTTTTTAAGTAAAGTATCAATATCAATATACTCAATATGGCGTAAGATGGCGTAATACTAGGATGCCAGTGTTTACCTGTTGGTCAACTCCCACAGCATCCAGTCCATCGTACATGATGTCTACCCAGCCATCCTTGGACGCCAGCACGAAGAGAGACATCAGGGCCTGGAAGAAACCATTGGAATGATTCATTTTTTAAACTGCGGCTTTAATTGATCGTCTAATTGATTGAAGTGTTGGAGAGAGAGTGAAGTGTTGTTTTTACCTGTCCCAGGTTGTCAAAGTTGTACTTGTGTCGCACCCACTTGTAGCTGGCCTGATTACAGTCAGACCTGTTGGTGATGTTACGGACGTCCTCTCCTTGACAGACAAAGAACTTCCCCTTGAAGAGCTAGAGAGAGAGAGAGAGAGAGAGAGAGAGAGAGAGAGAGAGAGAGAGAGAGAGAGAGAGAGAGAGAGAGAGAGAGAGAGAGAGAGAGAGAGAGAGAGATGACAAAAACATTAAATGACATGACCACAAATCAAACTCATAAAACAAGTGGTCATCTCGCCTGCTGGCAGTTAATTAATAACATTTACTTTCTGATTAAAGCCACGTTGTTTTCGAAGCCTGAGAGCGAGGGCCTGAGCGAGGGGCCTGAGAGCGAGGGGCGTGGGAGCGAGGGGCCTGAGAGCGAGGGGCCTGAGAGCGAGGGGCGTGGGAGCGAGGGGCCTGAGAGCGAGGGGCCTGAGAGCGAGGGGCCTGAGAGCGAGGGGCGTGGGAGCTTGGGGACAGAAGGCCGATCGCCTTCCACGTGTCCTTGGTGGTAATGAGGGAGGTGCTCATAACCGCCCACATCATAGCCATCAAGCCGTCAATAGTGGAGGGGAAACAGGCGCAAGTGTTCTCCAACGCTCTCTTAGCTAAATTAAATGACATCCCTTATGTGAGGTGACTCATAAGGGATGAATCAAGCTTTCAGATGGGGAGACAGAGAGAGAGAGAGAGCTGTAAACTGTCACATGCACTCTCCTGCTCCCTCTCCTCCTCCTCCTCCTCCTCCTCTTCCTCTCGCCTGTACTCCTTCCCCTCCACTCACCTGTCCTCCTCCTCCTCTTCCCAGCTCCTTCTCCTCCACTCTCCTGCTCACTCTCCTCCTCCCCCTCCTCCTCCTCCTCCTCTTCTCGCCTGTACTCCTCCCCCCCTCCCCCTCCTCCTCCTCCTCCTCCCCCTCCTCCTCCTCCTCCTCTTCCACTCACCTCTCCCCCTCCCCTTCCACCTCCTCCTCTTCTAACCTGTACTCCTCTCAGCTCCTCCTCCTGCACTCACCTGTCCTCCTCCTCCCCTCCTCCTCCTCCTCCTCTTCTCAGCTCCTTCTCCTCCTCCACTCACCTGTCCTCTTCCTCCCCCTCCACCTCCTCCTCATCCTCCTCTTCTAACCTGCACTCACCTATAGGTCTCTCCTCTTTCCTCTCTCCCCTTCTCTCCCTCTCCTCTCCTCTTCCTGCCCCTCCTGTCAGATGCACTTCTCCTCCCTCCTCGTTCTCTCACCTCCTCCTCATCCTCTAACCTGAACTACTCCTCCTGCTCTTCTCAGCTCCTCTGCTCCTCCTCTCACCTGTACTTCGCCTCCCTCCTCCTCCTCCTCCTCTCACCTCCTCTGCTTCTCCTCTTCTCCTCCATCCTCGTCCACTCACCTGCTTCTCTTCTCCTCCCTCCTCTTCTCCTCCTCCTCTTCTCCTCCCTCCTCTGCTCCTCCTCTTCTCCTTCATCCTCGTTCACTCACCTCCCCTGCTCCTCCTCCTTCTCTAAACTCATCTGCTCCTCTTCCTCTAACCTGTACTCCTTCCCCCTTCTGCTCCTCTCACCTCCTCTGCTCCTCTCACCTCCTCCTCTCTCCTCCTCCTCCTCCTCCTCCTCCTCCTCCTCCTCCTCTCACCACCTCCTCCTCCTCCTCCTCCTCCTCCTCCTCCTCCTCCTCCTCCTCCTCCTCCTCCTCCTCCTCCTCCTCCTCCTCACCTCCTCCTCCTCCTCCTCCTCACCTGTACTCCCAGGATGCCAAAGATGATGAAGAAGGCGCAGCAGATGACCACGATGTTGCCGATGGGCTTGAGGGATGACATGAGAGTCTCCACCACCAGCTTCAGGCCAGGAGCCCTGCT
>CM051014.1:2017017-2019517 GCA_027704905.1 Muraenolepis orangiensis | reverse complement strand
TCCGTGTTGTCGTCCAGGGAGATCTGGGTGGGGCCCAGGGCCCCGGCGGTGCCCTTCCCGTTGCAGTCGCTGTGCTCCAGGGGCCTCAGGGAGCCCAGGGAGGGGCCCCGGGCGCTGTGCATGCTGGCAGAGCGACTCAGGTAGGGCACCTGGACACAGAGGCGGGCGGGACGTTAGGGTGAGCTCCGGGAGGAAAGGGAAACCAGGTGAGAAGTTTCACTAATCAGACTTTAGGGGAGAGAATAAGGTCCTTAAATCTGAAGACTCCTAGAGTCTAACATCTAACCGCATTAGGGATATAGTGTCTCTGTATCTGTGTCTCTACTCCCAGCTCTGTAGTAGTTCTGTTATAACACAGTAGGACTGATCCGAGGTTCTGCTATAACCCAGTAGGACTGATCAGAAGTTCTGCTATAACCCAGTAGGACTGATCAGAAGTTCTGCTATAACACAGTAGGACTGATCAGAAGTTCTGCTATAACACAGGAGGACTGATCAGAAGTTCTGCTATAACCCAGGAGGACTGATCAGAAGTTCTGCTATAACACAGTAGGACTGATCAGAAGTTCTGCTATAACCCAGTAGGACTGATCAGAAATTCTGCTAGAACACAGTAGGACTGATCAGAAGTTCTGTTATAACACAGTAGGACTGATCAGAAGTTCTGTTATAACACAGTCGGACCGCTGGATCAGAAGTTCTGCTAGGATCCAAGTAGAAGATACATGTAGAAGGTTACTAGGTGAGTGCCTCCTATTCAGTCATTTAGCTGCTAAATTACAATTCACTAATTGATCAGATGCTTGAGACCAAGGATGAGTAGGATGTCATGGATGACATTGGGGAGGGTTTGACTCAACCTTCATGTGAGTCAAACCCTCCTCGGCCAACAATACGATTCTAGACCCAATTTCCATTATTTCCCCCCCTGCTATTATGGATATTATAATTCACGAGGGAGATCGCTTTTAAGATTGAACCATTTAATTTGTTATTGTGGAGCCATTTATTTGGTATATTTTCATTGGATGTTCTGAGTGGTTGCTTATTTAATCCTGTCGTATAGAGAATAGAGTATTAGAATAACACCGGGTATCGTGGTTATACATTCAACCAAGTAGGACGACCCTGGGTCCCTGCAGGCTCATATCCGCTGGTCAATTAAGATTTGGCGTTTATTATGTTGCCGATGTATAATGCATGTGGGATGAAACCGTAATCACAATCCACAGTATTTCAGGCGATAAAAGGTGCTAGTGCTATTACAGTGACTTTATATAGCGCTTTATCCAAAGCAGGCCTCACATTCACCCATTCATATACACATTCATCCACCGACGGTCAGCCATGAGTCAGCCATGCAAGGAGACAGCCAGCACGTCAGGAGCGGTTAGGGTTAGGGGGTCTTGCTCAAGGACACCTCCACAGGTTTTTTCAAACCAGCATGTGAGGCGACCGCTCTACCTCCCGAGCTATACTGCCGCCGGGACCAGTGGACATGGGAGCGGTATCGCCTGACGACTCTCGGCCCGTCTCCCCAGTAGCCGCTCATTAAGGCAATTGGGTGGGAGGACAACAAATAGTAATAATAAGTGAATTCCCTCCGCCATTGAAGATGCGAGGAGGTAACGTTTTTGTCTGTCTGTCTCTCTGCCTGTTAGTCGGGAAGCAAGATAACTCAAAAAGGTATGGACCAAGGTATGTGGCCAGGGAACAGTTGATTAGATTTTGGGCCGGTTCCAGGGGACTATTTGGTGTGGCGGAGGTACACACTAATGTACCTCTAGTTTGGCTGATGCCATCACATAAGGCCAAAGTATACGTGAAACTAACTATCAGGGCACCGTGAAGAACACATCGCCAACAAGATTGTCTCGACTAAATAACTAAGGATAAAATACTATTTAATAAAATATAAGAAAACGATCAATGTACAAAGAGTGACCTCATCGTTCAGAGATCAGATGCGCCCAGCAGTGCACCTGGCGAGGGATTGTTACGCCAGATCCCATCCGAGGAGTGATGGGTGGGGGCGACAGGTGGGGCGGCGCCTATACCTGGTGAGAGGGGGAGGAGCCTATACGTGTTTAGAGGGGGAGGAGCCTATACCTGGTGAGAGGGGGAGGAGCCTATACCTGGTGAGAAGGAAGAGGGGCCTATACCTGGTGAGAGGGGGAGGAGCCTATACCTGGTGAGAGGGGGAGGAGCCTATACCTGGTGGGAGGGGGAGGAGCCTATACCTGGTGAGAGGGGGAGGAGCCTATACCTGGTGAGAGGGCGAGGAGCCTATACCTGGTGAGGGGGGGGGGGGCTATACCTGGTTAGAGGGGGGAGGAGCTTATACCTGGTGAGAGGGGGAGGAGCCTATACCTGGTGAGAGGGGGAGGAGCCTATACCTGTTGAGAGGGGGAGGAGCCTATACCTGGTGAGAGGGGGAGGAGCCTATACCTGCAGCAGCATCTCGGCGGGCATCTCCATGGAGCTGCGGGTCTCCACGGAC
>CM051014.1:1989517-1994517 GCA_027704905.1 Muraenolepis orangiensis | reverse complement strand
CAGGGGTGATCAGGGGTGATCAGGGGTGATCAGGGTGATCAGGGTGATCAGGGGTGATCAGGGGTGATCAGGGTGATCAGGGGTGATCAGGGGTGATCAGGGGTGATCAGGGTGATCAGGGTGATCAGGGTGATCAGGGGTGATCAGGGTGATCAGGGGTGGTCAGGGGTGTCAGGTGGTCAGGTGATCAGGGTGATCAGGGTGATTTACATGCAGGACTTCATATGTTTACAGCACTGTGTCTAATGTACGTGAAGCCAGGGGAGCGGAGAGCCAAAACCCGAGGCCCGTACCGGACCGGGGGAGGAACCCACCAGAGCAGGGTTCCTCTACCCTCTCCTTTGGGTGTTAGAAGCGCTGCGTCCTGGCCGTGGGACCCTCGGTCCTCATCAGTCTCTCATTCTGTCTGTTCTGTCGCACTTGAGGCCCGAACAATATGGTGAACAAAAGAATCCTATAGCGTTTATTTGGACTAGATATAGTGATCTGGTTCACTATGGATGGTAATGATCATTTTTTGCGTCACACCACATTTTTTAATTTTCACTGAAAAAACAGCTTGGGGCGGCAGTACCCCTCACGACCGGAAGGTCGCTGGTTCGATCCCCCGGCTCCTACTAGCAAAAAACCTGTGGAGGTGTCCTTGAGCAAGACCCCCTAACCCTTCTCCTGACCTGCTTGGCTGTCTCCTTGATGGCTGACTCCTTGATGGCTGACTCCGCCGTCGGTGGTTTGAAGTGTGTATGAATGTGTGAATGTGAGGCCTGACTCTAAAGCTCTTTGGATCAAAGCTCTGTGTCAAAACAGCCTTCATCACCATCGCACACAGCCCCACTCACGACCATGTTAAGCACTTTTGGTGTCTTGAAAAGCGCTATATAATGCAATAAATTATTATAATTGTTATTACCTTCCTTTGTTGAAACACACTATTACATTACATTACCTTACATTACATTACATTACATTACACTACATTACACTACACTACACTACATTACATTACATTACACTACAATTACACTACACTACATTACATTACTTACCTACACTACACTACACTACACTACATTACCTTACCTTACCTTACCTTACCTTACCTTACCTTACATTACATTACCTTACCTTACCTTACATTACATTACATTACACTACACTACATTACCTTACCTTACCTTACATTACCTTACCTTACATTACATTACCTTACCTTACATTACCTTACCTTACATTACATTACATTACCTTACCTTACATTACATTACATTACATTACTTACATTACCTTACCTTACTTACATTACATTACATTACATTACCTTACCTTACCTTACATTACATTACCTTACCTTACATTACATTACATTACATTACATTACATTACATTACATTCATTTAGCAGACACTTTAATCCAAAAGCGAACCGACCAGCGCTCAGGCAGAAGGCCAATCATTCAGGTCAAAGTGTTAAGGGTAAAGTACCAATAAGTTGGCAAACAATATGCAACAATATCTAGAACAATATCTACCCATCTATATATGTACGCTACGCTACGATTGTACTTACTATTGTAAGTCTCTTTGGATAAAAGCGTCTGCTAAATGAGTGTAATGTAATTATTAAAGTCATGATGTGACGTTTGTTCGGGGGTTCTGTACAGAACCTGAGCTGGAGAAGCCAGGACACACACCACACACACACACCACACACACACACACCACACACCACACACACACAAACAACAACACATACACAAATAGAAAGCTGATGAAGGGCTGCAATGAGAGGTGTGTTTGCGCGGCTTCTACACAAGGTGGTCCCCCAGATGTACAGCTGCTACAACATGAACCCTGGCAACTCCATTTCTCAACCTGTGCACGCAAACTGTGCACACACACACACACACACACACACACACACACACACACACACACATGCACACATACAACCGCATTCACAGCAAACACATACACCGCACATCCATCATCCACACCCAACACAAACACAAACTCAAACTCAAACTCACTCACACACACACACATCTGCGCAGAGAGCAAACGGATGGATTGCATCATTACATTACGGTAAGGAGATGCAAGTGGAGGGTGTGTGTGTGTGTGTGTGTGTGTGTGTGTGTGTTGTGTTTGTTTGGGGGGGGACGACTTCACATGTGTGTTGGATGGATGGAAGGAGCGTCTCTAATTGAGTTAGAACTGACCTAATACCACCTCCCCCCCCTCCACTAATCTGATCCAATCTAATCTGAACGGGATGCTGAGCTCTTGTTTCCACGGCGACAATTATTCATCTTCTTGCCGTCCCTCCCATGGAGCATGTCTGATTTATAGATTTAACGGCTGGTAAAAGTACCATCAACAACCACACAGCACACGCAGGGCACCTTTCAGCTTCTGTTTGTAGTAGAAATCCATGATAATAATCATAACTAGATAGTAGGGTCCATACCTCCACTCATCTCTGAGGCGGAACAATCCCTAGTCAACAGTAAAGCAACAGTTCTTCAACCATTTGTTTTAATTCATTTTTTTCCCCTTAAATGTTCTTAAATCCTAATTGCCGTTCCACCTGAACCCTCACCAAGCTTTACGCTAAAATGTTAGTAACTTGAAATGTTACACAATATGTGAGTCTTTTGCCCCATCTCCTTATGCTAAATGATCCTTAATAAAAAAAATAAGTGTAAAAAGTTGTAAAGAGTAATTTTGATAACAGACAAACAAATAAAGAAACAGACCAACAGACAGACAGACAGAAAGACAAACAGACAGACAGACAGACAGACAGACAGACAGACAGACAGACAGACAGACAGAAAGACAAACAGACAGACAGAAAGACAAACAGACAGACAGACAGACAGACAGACAGACAGACAGACAGACACACAGACAGACAGACACACAGACAGAGAGACAGACACACAGACCAACAGACAGACAGACAGACAAACACCCTCTCTCACACACTCTCCCCCCTCCCCTTCTCTCCCTCCCTCTCTCCATCCCTCTCTCCTCTCTCTCCCCCTCCCCCCTCCTCCTCTCCCTCCCTCTCCTCCCTCTTCTCTCTCTCTCTCACTCTCTCTCCTCTCTCTCTCTCTCTCTCTCTCCCCTCCCCCCTCTCTCTCTCTTTCTCTCTCTCCCTCCTCCCCCCTCTCCCTCCCTCCCTCCTCTCTCTCTCTCTCTCTCTCTCTCCCCCTCCCCCCTCCCCCCTCTCCCTCCCTCCCTCCCTCTTTCTCCTCTCTCTCTCTCCTCTCTCTCTCCCCCTCCCCCCTGCCCCCCCTCTCTCCCTCCCTCCCTCCCTCTTTCTCCTCTCTCTCTCCCTCCCCCCCCCCTCTCCCCCCCCTCTCCCCCCTCTCCCTCCCTCTCTCTCTCTCTCTCTTCTCTCTCTCTCTCTCCCTCTCCCCCTCTCTCTCATCTCTTCTCTCTCCTCCCTCCTCCCCCCTCATCCCCCCGCCCTCCCTCTCTTCTCTCTCTCTCTCTCTTTCTCTCCCCCTCCCCCCTCCCCCCTCTCCCTCCCTCCCTCCCTCTTTCTCTCTCTCTCGTCTCATCTCTCCCCCTCCCCCCTCCCTCCCTCTCCCTCCCTCTCCCTCCCTCCTCTCTATCTCTCTCTCCTCTCTCTCCCTCCTCTCCCTCCTCTCCCTCCTCTCTCTCACTCTTCTCTCTCCCTTCTCCCCTCTCTCCCTCACTCTCCCTCTCATCTCTTCTCTCCCTCTCTCATCTCCCACCTCTTCTCTCGATTCCGTCGGCCGTCAATCCCTCTCGCTGGTCCTCCCTTCTCCATCCAGCTCTCTCTCCCCCCTATTCTCTCCACCTAGTCTCGCCAACTCCTTAGTGGGGGGATGAAGAGGGGGGACAGAAAGGAGGAAGGAGTAGAGAGAGGAGAGGAGTAGAGGGTCCAGAGGGAGGGGGGAGAGGGGGGGGGGCATATAAGGAGAGGAAGGTTCTTCTTTGGTTCTGGTGTAAATAAGAGGCTATGAGATGGTCTGACATAGTACGGAGAAACTCAAGGGATGGGGGTTAAGGTCTCTCACCCTTCATTCTCTCCTCTCTCCCTCTCTCTCGCTGGCTGGCTGGCTGGCTGGCGTGGCTGGTTGGCCTGGCTCTCTCTCTCCTTCCCCTCTCTCCCCTTCTTCTCTCCCTCCCCTCCCCTCTCTCTCTCGCACAGCGTCTCCCGTCATCTACCTCTCATCCGTCATGCTCTCCCTCGAGTCCGTCATCGTAAGGCCACTCTCCTTCCTCCCGCTATGCGCAGCGTCGCGACCAATCCCTCTGCCTCTGCCTCTCTCCATCCGCCGTCCTCTCGCTCCCCCTAAGCTCTGCCTCATCCTCTCCGCTCCCCGCCTCCGTCTCTCTCTCCTCTCTCTTCTCACTCCTCTCTCCGCCCCCCTCTCCTCCTCCTCTCCTGCCCGTCATCTCGTCAGCTTCCTCCTCTCATCCCCGCTCCAGCCGCTCCTCATTCCCCCCTCGTCCCCTGGGCGCCTCCCCCTCTCGTCCCCTCCTCTCTATCTCTCTCGTCGTATCCTCCCTCCTGCTCCTCGCGCTCTCGACCTCATTTCTCCCCCCTCTCATCCCTCACTCTCCTCCACTCTCTCCCTCGTGTACATCCTCCCCCTCCATCTCGTCGCTCTCTACGCTCTCCCCACATGCCAGTCTATCTCTCCCCTCTCCCCTCTCCTCTCTCTCTCTCTCTAGTCGCCATCCTACCATCCCCCTCTCCAGCTCTCGAACACCTCCCTCTCCCCTCTCTTCTCAAGTCTTCCCATCCCCCACTCTCACCCTTCCTCCTCCCCTCCCTCCCCCCTCGGTCCTCCGCCTCCGCTCTCCCATCTCTCTCTTCACCCTCCCTCCTCATCTCTCTCTCATCCCCCTTCAGGTCATGCTCTCCTCCTCATCTCCTCCGTCTCTCTCTCATCTCTCTCTGCTCTCCTACCTCTCGTCCCTCTCTCGTCTCTCTCTCATCTCATCTCTCTCGTCCTCTCT
>CM051014.1:1941779-1988517 GCA_027704905.1 Muraenolepis orangiensis | reverse complement strand
GATCACAACGAAAAACGAGAACATGGCCCCAACCCGGTCCACAATACCATTATCACCGCTAACAATAAAAAACCGACATCTGAAGATCTTCCACCACCCAGGGACGTGGAGCACAGAGACCGACCATCGCCAAGAGGAACAACAAGAAGGCAAAATGCTTTCTCCCACAACGGGTCCTCCACTCTCCACATCCAATTATCACCCTACCCCCCAGTCCTCTCTCTCTCCTCCCACCCCTCTCTACTCAGCATCTCTCCTCACATCTCTCAATCTCACGCGGAGCTCTCGTACCCTCACTCTGTCCCCAATCCATTTCACTCATCCCTATCTTCGACAGCGGCAAGCACCCCCACGTCTCCCTCCCACCTCCACAGTGTCTCTCTGTCTCTCCTCTCCAATCCCCAGCGCTCCTCATCACTCTTCTCTGATGGTCTTCAGCTGCTAGAAACTCCCCCCAACGTCGTCGCCTCGCGCGCTGCGACACTCTGTGGCAGAACGCTCCCGCGAACTCTTGTCGATCTCCGGCGGTCGGGCTGCATCGTCGTCGTCTCTCCTACGCTCACCCACAGGGCTTCCCCCATCATCATCACCTCTCTATCGTCCCAGGAGAGCCCCAGACGTGCTCTTCCAACTCTTCCCAATCACATTACATCACCTCCCTATCCCCACAGGTGAGAACCCACCGGTCCCATCCATTTATCCAACCTATGCACAGGGAGAAAAAAAACACTTACACGGTTACACCCCATCCATTATCACCTAAATAAATCCACAGTCGCAGAACCCCATCGGTCATCAAATTTAAAATCACCTAGACTCCGAATCACAGGAGTGGCTCACCCACGGTTCTCTATCCTCTATCCCCCCTCATCCATACTCAACCTACTAAATCTCATCTTATCTTCCACCATCGTGCATGTGTCTCATCACCCCATCGCGGCTATCTTCGCTCTTCCCCCCATCCCATCAGATCACCTAAACCGGTTAAAGAAACCTTGCCATCATACACAGGACAATCAATCCAATAAATCAAAAACCCCACGGGTCACAATCATTATCACCTATTGTCACGCATGCATCTCAATCAGTCGGTGCTCGTGACCAATGCTAGAGCCCTAGGGAGGAAATACCAAATCGTCTGGTGCTCTCCCTACCCCACCCCGTCCCTCTCCTGCCACACTTCCGTCGATACGCGTGCCGCTCCGGACATTCTCGCCACTATGGGGGGGGGGGGGGGGGGGGTGGGGGCTCGCGAGTGGCGCTTGTGAGGTCGCGCGGGACGCCCGTGAGGGGGGGGAGGGCCGTGAGGGGGGTGAGGGTGGGGGTCGGACGGGGGGGCGGGGGGGGGCGGGGGGGGGGGGGAGGGGATGGGGGAGCGCCGCCGCACGGGTGTGGGGGGGGGGGGGGGGGGGGGTGCCCGAAGTCGGCGGAGTGCCGGGGCATCGGGGAATACCGGGCGTGGGGGGAGGGGGGGGGATGGCGAGGCGCAGGGAGGGGGGGGGGGGGGGGGGGACGGGGCCCACGCGGGGGGGGGGGTGTGCCGCGGGAGAGGGGGTGGGGCAGTTAGTGGCGACCGGGTGGAGGGGGGGAGGGGGGGTCCACTCAGGTCCAACTCAAGACGGACCCCCACTGTTTTCCCCCCCCCCATCAATCCTCCACCTAATCACAGGAGAGGCAACCCCACGGCCAAATCATTATCACCTATCACAGGAGGCCCCCACCCATGTGCCAATCATCATCAACCTTATTCCCACAGGCAACCCATCGGTCACCCATCAATTTGTTATCACCCCCCTATCACAGGAAGAGAAACCCCCGGTTCCCCCCCCCCATCCCCCAGCCCATTTACCTTGGCCCAATTTTTGGCACCTATACGTTATTTAGGGTTTGGTTTGTATTGTATATAAAGACCTTACGTATTACTGGTTTAATACTGGTTAAATTCAAGTCTTTGTCATTTCAATCAACATTTAGACCCCACTTCATGTTAAGAAATTTATTTTTTAATTTATTATTTTTTTTTTAATTAACTTATTTTTGGTTTTATTAGGTTTGTTTAATTTGGAAGTTTTTAGGTTTTGTTGTTTTTTGTTTGTTTTTAGCCTTTAGAGGTTTAATTAGTAAATTTTTTTGGTGTGTGGCATTAATTCCCCCCTGTGGGTTTCACCCAACTGTTTTGCACCTTAACAATTTTTTTTTTTCCCTCGGGAATTTAAAATAAAGTTTTCTGCAATCTGGGAATCTGAAATTTTAGTCACCTAAACAATCAGCAGGGAAGAGGATCCCACCGGGTAAAAATCCATCATCCCACCTATCACAAGGGAAGGGACCCCCATGGTACCCAAATCCATCATCACCTATCACAGGAGGAACACCACGAGTCATCATCATCACCCCTAAAATCACCGGAAGCACCCACGGTCAATTCATCCAAATCACCTATCCGGAAGGAGACCCACTGGGGTACCATGCATCCCATCACCTATCCACAGGAGAAACCCACGGTCCCCCCATCCATCACCTATCACCGGAGATCCACAGGGTCAGTCATCATCACCCTACCCGGAGACCCATACGGCAATCTCATCAACCTATCACCACGGGGCCAGACCCCCAACGGTCCTCATTATCCACCTTGCCCTAAAATCACAGGAGACACTCCCCACACAAGTCCCACAATTATCAACCTTATTACACTCCCAGAAGTTTTTCAAAACTGGGGACACGATTCACACATGGAGGATATGTACCAAAATCCCAGTGGAAAAAAACCATGGACCATGGGGGGTGGGAACATTATACGATTTAAATGGTAAAAATCCATTTTAAACACTTCCCTTTTTGTCAATCCGGATGAAATGGAACAAAACTAATAGATTTATATTATATATATAGGAATTAATATAATTATAATATATATATGCAATATATCTATAAATACCACATAAACTCATACTCCGTGGGAGGGAATGGGGGAAAGTAAGCCATTCCCATTGTAAACTTATTTTTGCAAAACGGGCAAATAAACACATCCTTTTGAATATATAGAAATATATATATATAGATATACCATAGGATTGTTGGATTAACCCATTAAAAACCGCTTTCCGTTTGACACGGTTGTTTTGATGTGATAAGAAACGGTCTGGATGTTCCCCCCCCTGAAGAGATCTTTTTTTGTTAAGATCATGGACTTTAGGTGGAGAGATGTCCCCCCCCCCCTTTGGGAACCCCCCTGCAATTTGCCCGTGGTTTCCCCCTTTGTGCCGAATAGATTATGTCGCCCGGCCTAAAAAGTTGGTTTCCGGTAAAGAGAGTCCCACAAACATGGTGGGTAAAAAGGGAAGCCTGTTGTTCAACCACAGTAGTTAACAAACCCACCGGAGTTCTGCTTTCCAAGTTGTTATTGGGTATTCCAACAGAGGTGGCATGAATGGTTAGCTTCCCCATATTAATGTGGTTGTGTTTACGTTGTGTGGGGGTGCCCGGTTTGCGTGGTGTGGTGGGTGTGCGGTTGAAGGGGGGGGTCCCCCCCCCCCCCCCCCCCCCCCCCCCCTCCCCCCCCCCCCCCCCGACCCCCCCCCCCCCCCCCCGCGCCGACCCCCCCCCCCCCCCCCCCCCCCCCCCCCCCCCCCCCCCCCCCCCCCCCCCCCCCCCGCCCGCCCCCCCCCCCGCGGGCGGCCCCACCCCCCCCCCTGAAGTGTTGGAAGAACAGAAGCCCTCTGACGCGGACCGAGCTGGAACCCGAGTGCCGGCCCACCTCATTTGGACCGATTGTTTAGATTTGAGTCCCCCCCTCCCCGGTCCAAAGACACACAAGAAAGTCCCAGTAACGGGCTTTTTTTCAAAACCGTAAAACCAAACCACCAAAAAACACACTCAGCAAAATAACCACATGGTAAAACAAACAAACAACAACCCAGATCTGCAAAAACTACTAACTACCTCTGTGCCTTGCCCTCAAAACACCGCTTTAGAGGGCAGCCAGGGAAACACCCTCCCACATGCGTGGCGGTGTATAAACACACACACACACACACACAGTCACACACACCACACACACACACACACGCGCACACTCCAAACACCAACCACCTCAAGTCCTCAGAAGCAGTCGAGGATGGTATAAAACAATCCAGAGATCTTGCACTCTAACAATCTAACCAAAAGGAAAAAACATAATAATTGCCGTTAGAACATGAACACATATTGAACTCTGCCCTGCCCAGTCCAATCCCATAACTGATATTAAAGTACTTTACTATGTTTCCTTCTGCTTGCGATGTTTCATGCGACGGCTTGCTTGTAGATTTTTAATTACTAGCTCAGCCTTTTATTGGGTGGTATGTGAAATAGAGTCTGGAATGGCAGGAGATTAAACAGAATCATTGGACACGTGTGGGCTTGGATGCAAAAACACACGCCTCTCTCTCTCTCTCTATATATATATATATATCAAATTATATTATATATAATATATCAATATATATATTATATAATCAATATAATATATATATATATAATATAGTATATAATATATATCAATATATAATCAAAATATATATATATTAATATATATATATAATATATAATAATATATATAAATATATTGGGGGAAAAAAGGCCAAAATGTATTTAAACAAACCATTTTTAAACCTTTTGCAACACACACTGTTACCTACAAGCTGGACATGGAGCGTGATGAATAGAAAAGAGCTGTGAGGGATCAAGACATGATGAAAAGGGGAGAGTCTGCGGGTAAATGGTGTCAAACAATTAAATGGGGCGAAAGATAAGAGAAAAGGAAAGGAGAGGCAAATTTGAAAGAGAGAGGTGAAGAGAAGAAACAAGAGAGAGGGAAAGAAAGAGAGAGAGAGAGAGAGAGAGAGAGAGAGAGAGAGCGAGAGCAGAGGAGAGAGAGAGAGAGGAGAGAGAGGAGAGAGAAGAAGACCAAGCAAGGGAAGCCCGAGGCGAGCAACACGTGTTTACAAAAGGACTTAAGACCTACTTCCCAAATTCTGTATCAAGGTACCACCCCCACCAGACACCCGAGACCAGAAAGTGACCCCCTCGAAAGAAAGACAGGAAAACGAAGAAAGGGCGAAAAGAAAAGAAAGAGAGAAGAAAAAGAGAAAAAAATAATGGAAGTTGGAAAAGAAGGAAAAGTTGAAAAGCTTACCCCCAACCGAGGGGTTGCCAAGCCACATAGGAACAGTGTGTTCTGCGTTCAAATCTTCTCTTTTGTACAGTCAAACTTGTGAAAAAAATAGCCGAAGGAAGAAAGGGGGAAAATGGGGGGCGGGGGGTGGGGGGGAGGGGGTGGCCGGGGCGAGGTGGTTGGGGGGGGCTGGCCTTGAGTAATCCCTGTCCATAATATTATAGGAGAGAGGCTGGAAACGGAGGAGAGAGAGTATTTAGCGCTGGGGTCAGGCATTAGGGAGTTGGAAAAGGCGCCCTCGTGGGTCCCTGTGTTTTGTTATCGGTCTGGGAAGCTTCCCCTCCTCGCCGCCGCTTTGCTACTGCTCCGGGTTCACCTCTCCTAGCCCTCCCTCCTCCTTTCTATCCTTTTCCCTCTCGCTCCCGGCTACTCTTTTGGGTTGTATTTGTCTGGTCCCCCATTCCACGCCCCAAACCCGAGTGGGCCCCCCTTTTGCAGATGTCCCCCCCCCCCCCCCTGGGCCCTTCGATCTAACCCTGTGGCCCTCCCACTATTTTGAATCCCCTTTGTTCTTCTTTTTCCTCTTTTTTTTTCATGCTGCTTTCTCTCTTCTTACCTTTGGACACAGTGTCCAGAGGGTCGCTTTTTGGTCCGCATAGGGCACTTGACTGTCGGTCTCCGTGTGTTGATGAGAAAACTGCCATGTCGTCAGAACTGAAATGGCAGATCCCGTACACCGGTCCCGGGCACTGAGAGGGCTATCTGCGACCTAGAGAAAAGAACCCCAAACAAAGGTCCCCCGGCCGCCTCGAGACAAAGAGAGTGGGAGATAGAGAGAGCACGAAAGAAAGAGGGAAGGTGAGTAGGTGAAGGAAGCTTGTGCAGGGGAGGGAAAGGGAGGGGGGGGGGTGAAAGGCGGAGAGGAGAGGGAGAGGGAGGGATTGGAAAGAGGCGTTTTTGGGGCACATCCCGCCCCCCCCCCCTTCAAACCCGACAACCAACAAGGAGCCAGCTTCGGAAGGAACCCCTGAGTGGTTTTTGGTTTTGTGGGCCCTTGGTTGGTGAAATACAGTAGCCCGCTCTTTCCGAAGGCGGTCAGCCGGGGTGAGGCCCGGCCGCCCGGCGTGGGACAAAATTAAAAGGTCCCCAGTGGGGGGTTGAAAAGGAGGACGGGTCTCCTCTTTCGGGGAAACCGTATCCTGACCTTTGATGTGGAGGCCCCGGCACGGGAGCAGGGTTTTCTAGAGGCAGCCGGGAACACTTGCCCCTTTTTCTTTATAACACCTCCTAACCCCGGAGGTTTACCAGTTGTTGATTCCAACCGAGCGCACTTGCAGCAGTACCCAGAATGGCGGCTTGGGCACGCATGCGTTAGCGCATAGGCTGTGCGCTGAAAGACTGGAAGGATGAACCTTAATTTGCTTAATGTTGTTCATGGAAAAAAACATGTGGGGTTCCCCCCTGACTGAAAACAGAAGGCCCGTGATATAAATCATTTTCCAATAAATAGTCCGCCTGGCTTCCCCTCCCCCCGTTCGTTTTTTCTTTTTTTTTTTTTCTTTGACCCCGAAAAAGCGTTTTTGGGGGGCGGAAGCCTTTCTGTCCCCCCCGTCCCCAAAAGTTCCCCCCCCAAACAGAAAACATCTTGCTCATTAAGTCCTTATTAATGTCTGGGGGAAGGAAATGTTTTGTTCCCATTTACAAAGTTACTGGTTGGATGAACTTGTTTTTCCCCCTATGCCAAAAAGGCCTAGATTGAAGGAAAGAGTATGATACGAAAGAAGAAATAACAAAAATGAAAAACAGAGGGGGGTAGGGAAAAAAAAATGAAGAAGAGAAGAGAAGAGAAGAGAGAAAAAGGAGGAAGAGAGAGAGAGGAGAGAAGAGAAAGAGAGGGTAGGAGGGAGAAAGAGGACAGAGAAGAAAAAAGGAGAGTGGGGTTTCAGAGAGATGAGCAGAAGGGGATAGAACAGAAAAGAGAGGAAGAAGAGAAAGGAGAGGAGAAAGGAGGAGAGAGAGAGAGAAAGAAGAGAGAGAGAGAGAGAGAGAGAGAAGAGAGGGAGGAAAGGCCAAAAAAGAGAGAAGAGGGGATGAGAGAGGAGAGCAGGGGGGAGAGGGGAATAGGGAAGAGGGGAAGAGAGGAGAGAGAGAGAGGAAAAAGAGAAAGGATGAGAAGAGAATAGAAGGAGAAGAGAGCAGAATGAGAGAGAGAAAAGGAAAGAAGGAAAGAGTGTCCAAAAGGGCAGTAATTTCCCTATTTGGCAAACACAAAAGGCCACAACATTTTGGTCCACTTTCTAATTAACAAACACTGGGCTCCCAAAAAAACCTTTGAAAATTGCGAACAAAAATCCTCAAAATTATAACCATGTGTACAGCGTGAAGCACCACGAGGACGAGGACATGAGGACGACCGGGACGGACGGAGACGACTCCGCCGGTGCCACGCAATAAACTTCAGAGAAAAATGAACGTGGAAAATGAAAGAGTATCCATGGGGGGCAAGACGAGGCGTTGTCTTGAGGGTTGGCAAAGAGATGAGGTGAAAAGCCAGGGCGTTTGTCAGTGTGCATTGCATACACACACACACAGGCTTGTCTGGTTTAACCTGTGTTGTGTGTGTGTGTGTGTGTGTGTGTGTGGTGTGTGTGTGTGTGTCGTGTGTAAACCAATACACAGGTGTTACTCTCCTGCAATAGTTTCCTCTATAATCAGGGGTAGAGGTTGGGGGGGATGTGTGTGTGTGTGGGTGTGTGTGTTGTGGTGTGTGTTGTGTACCGTGAGAGATGTTGTCATCACCGAAGATAGAGGTTCTGTGCAGGACCGTATCGAGACAGTTAAGGACAACAGATTTTCCCACCTAAGAAATGTAATTGGCGAACTCACAAGCACACATCAACGCTTGTTTTTAGGGAAGAGAAAGATGACGCAGGGTTGTTACGTCGCAAGGGTTTTTTAACAGGGACTACGGCAGCCCTAGTTGCCTTCAAGTCTCGCTTGTGAAAGTGTTTATGAAAGCCAGTCCCCCCCCGACGCACGCAAGCAACGCAACGCACGCACACAACACACACACCACACACACACCACACACACACACACACACACACACACACACACAACACACACACACACACACACACACACACACACACACACACACACACCACACACACACACAACACCACACACACACACACACACAGGGGTGTAGTACTAGATTGGGGGGGGGGCAGCCAAAACTCCGTGCAGCAGCCCACTCCTGGTCCCCGGCTCCCAAGTCTGAGATTCATTTAGTCAGCGGGGGTGGTCGCCCCCCCCCCCGCACACCATCCATCTCCATGGCCCCACAAAACCATTAAGAATAAGGTGAAGGATGGGGGGAGCCAGCACTTACAATGTTTCACCAGTGTGTTCACATGCGCGTGCGCACACACACACACACACACACACACACACACACACACAACACACACACACACACACACACACACACACACACGCACGCACGCACACACACACAAGAAGAAAAAACAGCCACATGGACACACGGGTTACAACCGGGTCCAGGCTGCGGTCAATAGATTTGTTAATATTTTACAGCCCAACCGCCCCACCACACCACCCCCACCCCACCCCCCCACACACAACACACACACACCACACACACCACCAACCCATAATCTTTTGAAACCATAGCCCTGTTGGATTCAATAACGACAACTTCATCAAGCTGAAGGAGGGAGGTCCTCCTTCTCTCCCTCCTTTTTTCCATCCTAGTCTACCTCCTTTTCTCAATCCTTGCTCGTCCTTACCCTTTTTCCCTCTTCCCTTCTCTCTCTGTAACTCGTCTCCCTCCTTCTTTCCCTTTCTTTGTCTCCCTTCTTTCCCTCTTTCTCTCCCTCCTTCTCTCCCTCCTTGTCTCCCTCCTTCTCTCTCCCTCCTCCCTCTCCTTGTCTCCCTCCTCTTTCTCCGTCTCTCTCCCTCCTTGTCTCCCTCCTTCTCTCTCCCTCCTCCCTCTCCTTGTCCCTCCTCCTCTTTCTCCGTCTCTCTCCCTTCTATCCCTCCTCTTTCTCCTTTGCTCCCTCCTTCTCTCTACCTCCTTGTCCTCTCTCCTCCTCTCCCTCCTTCTCTCTCTCCTTGTCTCTCCCTCCTCTGCCTCTTTCTCTCTATCTTTCCTCTTCCTCCTGTCTCCCTCCTTGTCTCCCTGCCTCAGCAGAATATCCGGGGGGGGGGGGGGGGGGGGGGGGGAGGTTGGTGTTAAGTCTCTGAATGCTGCTGATGGGTGAGGATAAATGAGAAAGAGAGAGAGAGAGAGAGAGAGAGCCCACGTCACCCAGAGACCGTCCTCCCAAGACTTCCACCGCAACACGTCTTGGTGAGGGGGGGTACCGCTTGATTTATGGGCAGGCGAGCAGCAGGCACCCCAGGGTGGGCATGAGGGGGGCCTGGTGGAGGAGCAGCGGTGGCACGGTGGCGATCAGCCCAGCTCAGCGACCGCTAAAGCTGGTGCTGGCACTAGCGGCGGAGCTGCGAGGGTTTGCCCTTTAAAATGGCTTCCGTGACTAAACGTCCACAACCCATCCTACTAAGAAGCAGGGACAGAGAGCAGAAAGAGAGTCAGGGCTGGGGGGGGGGGGGGGGGGGGGGAGAGAGAGAGAGGGAGGGAGGGAGGGAAATAAGGGAGAGTGAGAGTGATAACATTATAGAGTGACGGCAAGGAGAAGCAGACGGGGGAGGAGGTGAGAGAGAAGGTTCCCCCTGTGATTCATTTGATGTACAGCAGCCCCAACGGGGAGGAGGTGGGGTGGGCGGGGAGAAGGCGTTGTCCGACGCTTCCCAAGCGGACCACCGGGGCGAGCTTGGCAATACTAATATATGAAAAGATATGATGAAGGTGTGTGGTCGGCCGAGAGTGGAGGGGGTCGCCATTAGTTTGATATTAAGAAGGGAGGAATGCACCACGCTCACGCACGCACGCTCTCTCTCTCTCTCTCTCCTCTCTCTCTCTCTCTCTCTCTCTCTCCTCTCTCTCTCTCTCTCTCTCTCTCTCACTCTCTCACTCTCTCTCTCTCCTCTCTCTCTCTCTCTCTCTCTCTCTCTCTCTCTCTCTCTCTCTCTCAAACTCGCCGGGTTCTTTTATGTCACGCCAACGCAGCGACCCGTGGCGGTCACGTTAACCACAGCGTGACCTCCTCCTCCTCCTCCTCCTCCTCCCTCCTCTCCTCTCTCTTCTCTCCCCCTTTCCTCTGTCGTTATGTCAAGAGGCAAGAGGGAGGGGAGAGAACATTTACATTAGACGGACATTTGTCATTACATGGAAGAGGGGTGTACAGGATTTAGTTTGAACACAGCAGAAGCCAACGAAACATCACCTCTCCTACTTTAACCTGAGGCCATCTGGACGGAGCACGGCAGCTCCTTAATCCTAAAAAGACACATTTTGTGTGATTTTAATTCCATCGCCGCCGTGGCCGTGCCTCTCCTGTACTTCTCTGTCCGACATGTTCCTCTCACCATAGCAGCAAGGGGAGGACAAGCGGCTGCAAACGAAAAAAAACAATCCAAACCAATTTGACCCAATCTCCTGATATTGGGGGCTGTGACTCTTTAAACTAGTTAATCCCCAGACAGTGGGCAGTAATCTCCCCTGTATTTACACCGTTTGTGATTTTTTTTTTGGCGAGGATGTAGCGAAGGATAAATCCCTTCACAAACATCCACCGGTTCACAGATTCAGAGCTATGATAAAACACTACAAGGTGTGTTTTGTGTGTGCTCAGGTCGGGGTGGGGGTGGGGGTTAAATAAAGGGCAATACAAAAGAAAGAAAAAGTGTGTACTCGTAATTGCATGTTACTTCCAACATGTTGTTTTCCTTCAAATACTGTATTAAAAAAAAAAGACTGAATACATAACTCCCTTTAAATCTGAGCAAGTCAACTCCCCCCAAACCTTTATTGACTAAGCTTCACACAGACACAGACACAGTAAGCTTCCCACATGATGCTACACGGTCGAGGTGCCTCACAAAGAGTCTTTTGAGGGCTTTTGCTATTTTTTAATGGAGTAATTGACAATGTTTTCCAAGATAATTTACAGCTACAGGGAACTCTTATTATTTTTTAATAGTAAATTAATTAACTGCCAGATTTGTCAGGATTACAATGAATGTGTGAGTTAATCAAGCCACCAATCCAATTTATTTTCTCTTGCTTCCATCCCCATCAATTCAGTGAGCTCAGTCTGCTTCTTCCTTCTCTCCTAATTTACAGCACATTTCCTCCCGAAATCCTACTCTGAAGATAAAACACGTTTTAATCCTGGGAGATCCTGGGTGGCTAGTTTACCACCATTGCGTATGAAAAACCTCTACAAGCTCCCAGAGCAAACGTGGATCATGACAGAGGCTCTGTTGACTCACAGCAAACACAACGTACAGGCACATTCGGACTGTTGGCTCCAGCGGTCACAGGGGAAAGATTGGGGGAAAGATTTGGATGAAGGATAAAGTTCATGTCAATACGTGTGACAAAAAGGTAGCACCGTAAATGGCTGTTTAACACATCAAGGCTATATATATATATATATATAATATATTATATATATATATATATATATATATATATATATATAAATAACATGGCACTGAACCAAGCAGCCTTGATAAGAATCATTTCAGATTTTTTTCTAAATAAAAACACACGTTAAACGATATTTCAGGTATATTGAGAAGAAAACTGAAATATCTGAACTGCAACAGATCAGAAATGTACTAATTCAGTCTCTGATGAAGTTGAGCATAAAATGAGTTAATCGCCTACTTCATAGCCACCCATTTTTGTATATTAAATGTATTTGATGTACAGATATATAAATATATATATATTAATTATTAAATTATTAATTTATATTTAGAACTTATGAATTATTGGTTCCTGATGAAAGTTTGATAATAAAACTGTAATAATGAAATAAAAGCACATCAGCTGTTTAGGTAACTAAATTATTTAGAGGAATAATAGCTGATTTATACATTTTATTAAAAAGGAACATTTGTTTATTCAAACCATAATGAAGCAACATAATTTAATTTGTACCCTTTTCACTTTTACAGTTTAAGTGCCAGCAATAACTTTAAATGACTAACTTTGAACTCTAAGTTACAATTTGTACCATGATATATTTGAAAAAGAACAAAGTAAAATTCTTAATACTTAATTATACAATACTTACTTACTTAATAATTACATGCAAAATGTATTTAAATAACTGCAAAACCAAAAAAATGTATGTCAATTTTTCTTTTCATTTTAGAATGTCAAAATCCCAATAAACACAAGTTATTGATCAGTAGACGTTTAGTAAACATTTTGCCATGAAGTGAACATGTCACTTATGATGTGGTGATTGTGGCTGATAACTTAAATGACTAAAATCTTTTAAATTTAATAAAACTACTATGCATACATTGGAGAGATGTGCAACTTTATGAACTTGCTTTTGCAGCCTAGCTCATCTGGTCAAAAAATAACTAAAATAAAAAGACAGAGAGACAGAGCCAGAGAGATAGAGAGAGACAGAGACAAAAAGAGAGAGAGACAGAGAGAGAAAGACAGAGAGACAAAGACAGAGCAAGCGGAGAGAGAGAGAGAGGAGAGAGAGGAGAGAGAGAGGAGAGAGGAGAGAGAGACGAGAGAGAGAGAGAGGAGGAGAGAGCGAAAGAGAGACACAAAGAGAGACAGAGACAGAGCGAGATAGAGACAAAAGAGAGAGAGAGACAGAGACAGAGAGAAGGAGAGAGAGAAAGAGAGAGAGACAGAGAGACACAGAGAGACAGAAGACAGAGAAGATGAGAGAGAAGAAAGAGAGAGGAGAGACAGAGACGAGAGAGAAGGAGGAGAGAGAGAGAGAGAAAGACAGAGAGACAGAGAGACAGAGAGACGAGAGAGACAGAGAGAGAGAGAGAGAGAGAGAGAGAGAGAGAGAAGAGACGAGAGAGAGAGACGAGAGAGACAGAGAGAGAGACAGAGAGAGAGAGAGAGAGACAGAGAGACAGAGAGACAGAGACAGAGACAGAGAGAGAGACAGAGAGAGAGACAGAGAGAGAGAGAGAGAGACAGAGAGACAGAGACAGAAGAGAGAGGACCAGAGAGAGAGACAGAGAGAGAGGAGAGAGAGAGAGAGAGAGAGAGAGAGAGAGACGAGAGAGAGAGGAGATCAGAGAAGAGAGAGAGACAGAGGAGAGACAGAGCAGGAGAGAGAGAGAGAGAGCTGCACGGAGAGGCTGCACGTAAATCACACGGCGCGGCTGCAGCTGACCCGAGGTGCGTAATGAACCACGTACTTGGACGTGGAAAAGAACCCACGACCCCCCCCACTCCCACTCCAATCCGTTGGCTCAAATGGGTGGGGCGGGCGGGCCCCCCGCGGGGGCCCGAACCCCCCTCGCCGTCGGACCCATGCCGCGCCGTGGAGGAAATTTCCCCCTGCCCGGTTGTTCAAACATGGTTGCCACCGCGTTGGTTTGGGGTTTCCCAAGGGGTTCTCGGGCGGGCGGCGTTTGGCCGGGCGGGTGGGCGTGGCGGGGTGGGTGGGTGGCGGCCCGTTCGGGGGGAGGCAGGGCGAGGGGGGGCGGTTGTGCTTTTTCCTCTCAGCAACATCAGTTGAGATAGAGGAACCAGAACAAGAGTTACCTGGGGGGGGGAGGGGCATGCGCTGCGCCGCCACGAGCCAATAAGCCTGCCTCACCCCGGCCCCGGGCCCCCTGCTCAAAGGACCCCATTCCATCTAAAAGGGCGGCCCCGTTTACTCAACATGACATACACCGGTGGATGGGCCCCCCCCCGCCTTGCCCCCAAGGGCGGGACCCTCTGGCTCTGTCCCACTCGGTCCCAGGGGAAAGTCCCCCGGGTCCCCCCCCCCCTTTGGTGTTTCATCTTGAACACCCGTGTTTGTTGGCAAAAAACAAACCCTTTTTCCATGTCCTTTTTGTTCGAGTTTTTACTCATTGTGGTGTCCCCTTGAGTGTTTCACGCTAGCTGTACGGCTTTTAAGAGCTTTCCGCGCCACCGTCTCAGCAGAAGTATTAATACAACTTACTGATCTTGGGATTGCAGATAGGCGCCTCCGCTTTGTTGATTAAATCGTTCCCAATTGCCGAAGTGTTAGCTATAATAAAGTGTCATCTCAATTGTAGGTGGGGGCTCAATATGTGATCAGAGGGCAAACAAAAAAGGGGCTGGGAATGAAAAAAAATAGCAAACAGAACTAAAAGGGTCATGGAAGAAGTACGCGAAGCTTTTGTTTGCCCCCATTGAATTCTCTCGCGGCACAGCTCATGATCTATGCGGAGTCTCTTATACAGTTCGTCCCGAGGGGACAGTCCGGGGGCCGCGGGGGATGCAGAGAGTCCCCCCACCGGTCCCCACCCACCGGGTCCAAACGGTGGTTAAAATTTTGAACCCCTGCCCGTCGTAGAGCCCCAGCGTACCCGAACCATCAAGTCCCAAGCGTCCCCCCCCGTTTAGCGCACCAGCCCGAAGGATGACGAAGAACCCGTTTTGAAAGAAAAAGAAAACAAGCGCCACAAACACAATCCCGCCGCTGTTTAGAGCAGACTGTACGCCGCGGCGTGGGCGCTCTCTTCCCCCAACGATCCCCCCTCCTAATTACAAAAACCTAACACGACCGGGGAATTAGATCCGGGCCCCCCGATCCCTCGTACAGACACGAGCACCCGCCCCAGTGGCCAATCGCCTGCCCGCACAACACCGAGGCCCCACTTTTCGGCGGCTTTCTTCGAGTGCCCGGCCGGCCCGGGCCCAACTCCCGGAGAAGGCCCCCCTTTTGGCATACCCGGAGCACGACCAGCGCCCTACTGCGAGATGCCGGCCACGGGGCCCGCACTTCCGGAGCCCGGCACCAGGCGCCCCCTCCCGGAAAGCCCCGCCCAGGCCCTCCGTGAAAGCCCCCGCCAGGCCGCCCCTTGGGGGGGGAGTCCGCCCAGGGCCCCACTCCTGGATGCCCCCCCGCCCCCTCCGAGGCCCGACCAGGCCCCCCCCCCTCCTGGGGAGGCCCCCCGCCCATGCCCGCTCCCGGAGCCCCCGACCCAGGGGCTGTTGAGTGGGGGGCCCCCGGCCCCCCGCTTTCCAGCACCTGGGCCTTTCCTATGCGACAACTTCAGTGGTAGCTCAAACAAACAAACCCCCCGCCGGGGAGCCCTCCGCTGTGTTGAGTCCGATGCCTATTGTTTTCACGGGCCCCTTACCCTCTTTTGGTTCCTCTCCGGAGGTCTTGGACCGCTGTGCGGAGTGGAGGCCCGCCTCCAGAATCAGGGACGTAGCACGGCCGTGCGGGATACTTTTCAAAATAGTGGTTAGATCAGTGAGCTATGATTTTCCGGATAGAGAACCTATAAACGTTGAAGGGCGCCGATTGGGAGTGTGGGGTTTTATCCCGTTTCGGGCCCCTTCAAAAATATCCAAAAACTGAAGGTTTGGGAATGCGACCTTAAAATAAAAAGTGCCAAATATGGCAAAATAATCTGTTCTTACACAGTAGATATAAGAAGATAATTAGATTAAATAATTTGTTGGAACTAAAAAAAAGGGGGTGTGTGTGTGTGGGATGGTGCCGTTTTTAAACAATGGACCAAAATCTCCCCTCCCCCCTCCTCTGCCTTTCCTATGGGGTTTTTCCCCCGGCCCCTGCGCCGGTGATTTCGAGGGGAGGGAAGCCGTTTCCCGGTGTGTGTAAAATGACACGGTGTGGGGGTTCCTCCATAAAACGTTTTAATGTTTCGTTGTTTTATTTTCCAGGGAATTGTAAACCGTCCCGGTCCCCCCCCCCTGGCGTTGCATGCGTGGTGGGTTTTTTTTACGTGGTACCGAATGGTGTGAATGAAAATGTTGGGGGTGGGGGGTGTGGGGGTGGGGGCTGGGGGGGAATGTGGGGGTTTTTTTGGGTCTGGGTTGGGTTGTCTTTAGACAGCCGGTGGGGAGGTACATCTGCCCCCTTCTGTTCCGCCCCCCCCCTGTTCCCCTGCAAAATATACGTCCCCCTGCGTGCCTCTCAGGCGGGAAAGGTTGTAGAGTGTTAGTCCCATAAGCCCAGGTAAACGTGTGGGGTAAAATAGGGGTATGTGGAAAGGTCCCCTGGGGATGAAGGGGGGGGTCCCCCAAGGGGTGGAGACCGCTCATCTCTCCCACCAGCGTCCTTATTAAACCGGCAAAATGGTTGTGCGCGCACACACAGCACAGCACGCGCACACGCACACACACACAGCACAACACACCACACAAACACACACACACACACACACGCTTTGTCGAGGCACCGGTTCCAGAGGGACGGAGGACCCTTGACATCAGGACAAGAGACCAGAGACCCATACACCGGTGACAATGGAGGTGAGGCACCCCAGGGGACCCCGAGAGACAAGAGAACCGGTTGGTTCCAGAGACCTAGGCACCGTGGGTTTCCAGGATGACGAAAGGGACCCCCAGAACACCCGTGTTCCAGAAGACTAAGAGACCCCAGACCACCGGGTTCCAGAAAGACCCAGACAAACCGGGTTTCTAGAGAACCCAGACACCCAAACCGGGTTCCAGGGAGGGGACCCAGATGGAACCAGGGACACGGGGGTTCTTTCAAGGGGGAGGGGGGGAACCCCAGGACCCCCGAGTTCCCCAAGGAACCCAGGAGTGGGGGGGGGTTCTCCCAGTGGACCCACCGGGGTCCAGAGGTACCAGAGGGGAACCCCCAAGACACCGGTGTCCAGGAGACCCAGGGAACCCACAGGTCCAGGGAGGACACAGATTACCCGGGTCCAGGGGAGGGACCCGAGCGCCCCTGAGGGGGACCTACCGGGACTAGGGGAAAAGCCTCGAAGACTTAAGGGGGTGACCCCCGGGGTTCCAGGGAGGGGGGGGGGGGGGACCCAGGTGGTAACCAAATGGGTCCAGAGGGGGGATCCATAGAACCAGGGAACCCGCCCCCAACGGGGTTTCCGAGGGGGGGAACCCCCGGGGGACAACACCAGGGTGTCCCGGAGTACCATGGGGGAACCCCGACCCACCACGGGGTTCCAGCGGACCCAGAGGGGGGGGGGACCCAGACACCGGGATTTCATGGGAAAGATATTTGCGGTTACCAAATCCTGCTAAATTCCATGGAGGACCCAAACGGCCATTCCACCCAGGATCAAACCATTGTTTACTGGTTTTCCATGTTGGTGGAGGCTGGAACCAACCTGTTCTGCTTTACTACCATTTACCAGCGGACAATGTGCATTAATCATGTGTGGCCTCGCCACACCCACACCTCCCGACCCACCACAACCTACCCACCCACAAACAACCACCACATCCAAAACTTTTTGTCAAATTTTACTGAATCAACTTTCCATTCAATCATTCACGGAAGGGAAGGTTTACATTCCCCTCCAGGTCTCACCTGTTTGTTTGTTTTGCGTTGAGGGGACAACAACACACGGCCCTTTTCCCTATGGCAGGTGTTTTCCATGGTTTTTTCATTTCTCCCCTTACCTCCTTAATTAAAAAACACAGGTGTGGGTTTAGTGTGCGTGTGGTGTGTGTGTTGTGTGGTGTGTGTGTGTTGTATAAGTGTGCTTTTGTTGTTGTTGAATAGTGGTTTTTAACGGTGTGGCACGTTGTTGGTGTGTGTGGTGTGTGTGGGTGTGGTGGTGTTTTTGTGTGTTGTGTGGTTGGTTGTGTGTGTGTGGTTGTGGGTGTGTGGTGTGTGTGGGGTGTGTGATGTTGTGTGTTAACGTTGGTTACCCTTACCAGTTTTTTGGGTTTGGAATTGGCCAATGCGGGAGTTTAGGGGGGTTTGTCCCCACCTCCACCCTGCGCTGGAAAAAAGTTGAGCCCAGTGCCTGTCCCTCTTCCGTCCGGAAAAAAGCCTCCACTCAACCCAAAGGACCCGTTGCCAAGCTGGAACCCACACACACACCACACACACACACAAACAAAAATGGTTTTGAAGACAACTGCAAGGCGTCCCACCCCATATATAAAAGGCCCGAGAAGGGAAAAATATGGTGTTGCCATTGGCCTTTCAAAGTGGAAAGAAAAGAAATGTGTTATCTAATTTGAACCTTACAACCCCGGGGGAGGGGATTGTTTTGAATGGCCAATCAAATCGAATTTGATGTGCCCGTTACCACATGCAAAAGTCCCCCCCCCCCCCCCCCCCCCCCCCCCCCCCCCCCCCCCCCCCCCCCCCCCCCCCCCCCCCCCCCCCCCCCCCAGTTGACCAGCAGCACATCCTGTAGCTTCACAGGGAGACCCCCCCCCCCCCCCCCAGCCACGTGAGACCAGCCTGCATCAGACCCCCCCCAGCCACGTGTAGACCAGCCTGCATCAGACCCCCCCCAGCCACGTGTAGACCAGCCTGCATCAGACCCCCCCCCCCCCAGCCACGTGTAGACCAGCCTGCATCAGACCCCCCCCAGCCACGTGTAGACCAGCCTGCATCAGACCCCCCCCCCCAGCCACGTGTAGACCAGCCTGCATCAGACCCCCCCCCCCCCCCCCCCACCCCCACCCCCCCCCCCCCCCCCAGCCACGTGTAGACCAGCCTGCATCAGACCCCCCCCCCCCCCCCCCCCACCCCCCCCCCCCCCCGCCACGTGTAGACCAGCCTGCATCAGACCCCCCCCCCCACGTGTAGACCAGCCCCCATCAGACCCCCCCCCCCCCCCCCCCCCCCAGCCACGTGTAGACCAGCCTGCATCAGACCCCCCCCCCCCCCCCCCCCCCCCCCCCCGCTCAGCTGATGCAGGACCTCTGATTGGCTGACAGGGTCACCTGCTGACTAAGCGCTGATGTGTAGACCTGTCCTCCCTTTAGTGAAGCTGACCCCATAGGAGGAAGCAGTCCGATAGAACAGAACAACAGTGTCAACTGAGCGGGCGAGATGGTGAAATAAAGAAGTAATTAAGTACGGAGAAGTAAAAAAAACAACAACCATTGAATAATTTAGCAGTTCACTGCGACTGACTACTGGCCTGACTGCTGTTCTCACTGCATGGGAATACACACAACACACACACTTCTGAACTTAAACAGCAATACTACATTATACTATATTATAAACAACACTATATACTACCTACTATAGACTATAAACAACACTATATACTATACAATAAACTATAAACAACACTATATACTACCTACTATAACTACCTACTATAGACTATAAACAACACTATATACTATACAATAAACTATAAACAACACTATATACTACCTACTATATACTACCTACTATAGACTATAAACAACACTATATACTATACAATAAACTATAAACAACACTATATACTACCTACTATAGACTATAAACAACACTATATACTACCTACTATATACTATATACTACCTACTATATACTATACTATAACTATAAACAACACTATATACTACCTACTATATACTACCTACTATAGACTATAAACAACACTATATACTACCTAATATATACAACACTATATACTACCTACTATAAACTATAAACAACACTATATACTACCTACTATATACTATAAACTATAAACAACACTATATACTACCTACTATATACTATACTATATACTATAAACAACACTATATACTACCTACTATATACTATAAACAACACTATATACGACCTACTATATACTATACTATATACTATAAACAACACTATATACTATCTACTATAAACAATACTATATACTACCAACTACATACTATAAACAACACTATATACTGCCTACTATATACTATACAATAAACTATAAACAATACTATATACTACCAACTACATACTATAAACAACAATATATTCGATACCATATACTATAAACAACACTATATACTACCTACTATATACTATACTATATACTATAAACAACACTATATACTAAACTATATATTATAAACAACTTTATATACTATACTATACACTAAACAACACTATATACTACCTACTATATACTAAACTATATATTATAAACAACTTTATATACTATACTATATACTAAACAACACTATATACTACCTACTATACACAATGAAAGAACAATTAAGTGTCTGATAGATGATACAGTATATAGATACAAAATACATTTAAAATGACAGTAGTGAAGCGTAGTAGTGAAAGAAGCCTCATGAATACGGTAAATATACAGTAAAGACAGACAGACAGACAGACAGGGAGAGAGACAGACAGACAGACAGACAGACAGAGAGAGAGACAGACAGACAGACAGACAGACAGGGAGAGAGACAGACAGACAGACAGACAGACAGACAGAGAGAGAGACAGACAGACAGACAGACAGACAGACAGACAGATTTACATTCAAGCGGGAAAAGCCATTCCGACTCCTCCCTTGGGGATATTTTGGCAAATCCACCGGTGAGACCGGGACTAATTTCCTCCCAGACAACGTTGGGATGGAAAGTGTTGTGTGTGAGAAGCGCCCCGGGCCCCGGGCCCCGACCAGGACCCCGACCAGGACCCCGACCAGGACCCCGGACCCCGACCAGGACCCCGACCAGGACCCCGACCAGGACCCCGACCAGGACCGCCGTATTACACCGTGATGTCCTGCTGCTTCCTCATCTCGTTAAATCGCCATCGGCTCTTTTTTTCGCAACTCAAATCGTTCCGGAACTCCGCTGGATCAACTACTACTACATAAGTGTGTGTGAGAGAGAGATGGTGAACCTGGGGCGTAGACACGCCAGGCTAAGCTATTACTCCCTACGCTGCCCACTATAGCCCCACCACCCCCACTACTACTACTACTACTACCACCACCACTATCACCATCACCATCACTACTACCACCATCACCATCACTACTACTACCACCACCCCCACTACTACTACTACTACTACCACCACCACCATCACCATCACTACTACTACCACCATCACTATCACTACTACTACTACTACTACTACTACCACTATCACCATCACCATCACTACTACCACCATCACTATCACCCCCACTACTACTACTACTACTACCACCACTATCACCATCACTACTACCACCATCACTATCACCCCCACTACTACTACTACCACCACTAGCACCATCACTACTACCACCATCACTATCACCCCCACTACTACTACTACCACCACTATCACCATCACCATCACTACTACCACCATCACCATCACTACTACTACCACCACCCCCACTACTACTACTACTACTACTACTACCACCACCACCATCACCATCACCATCACTACTACCACCATCACCATCACCATCACTACTACCACCATCACTATCACCCCCACCCCCACTACTACTACTACTACTACTACCACCACCATCACCATCACTACTACCACCACCACCACCCCCACTACTACTACTACTACTACTACCACCACTATCACCATCACCATCACTACTACCACCACCACTATCACCATCACTACTACCACCATCACTATCACCCCCACTACTACTACTACCACCACCACTATCACCATCACCATCACTACTACCACCACCACCATCACTACACTACCACCACCCCACTACTACTACTACTACTACTACTACTACCACCACCACTATCACCATCACCATCACTACTACCACCATCACTATCACCCCCACTACTACTACTACTACTACCACCACCACTATCACCATCACCATCACTACTACCACCATCACTATCACCCCCACTACTACTACTACTACTACTACACCACCACCACCATCACCATCACCATCACCATCACTACTACTATCACCCCCACTACTACTACTACCACCACCACCATCACCATCACCATCACTACTACCATCACTACTACCACCACCACCATCACCCCCACTACTACTACTACTACTACCACCACCACTATCACCATCACCATCACTACTACTATCACCATCACCACCACCACTACCCTCCACCACCCCCACTACTACTACTACTCACCACCACCATCACCATCACCATCACTACTACCACCACCACTATCACCCCCACTACTACTACTACTACTACCACCACCACTATCACCATCACCATCACTACTACTATCACCATCACCACCACCACTACCGTCTCCACCACCCCACTACTACTACTACTACCACCACCACCATCACCATCACCATCACTACTACCACCATCACTATCACCCCCACTACTACTACTACCACCACCCCACTACTATCACCATCACTACACACCATCACCACTACTATCACCCTCACATCACCCTCACCACCATCACTACTATCACCATCACCATCACTACTACTATCACCCTCACCACCACCACTACTATCACCATCACCATCACCACTACTATCACCATCACCACCACCACTACTATCACCCTCACCATCACCACTACTATCACCATCACCACCACCACTACTATCACCATCACCACTACTACTACTATCACCCTCACCACCACCACTACTATCACCCTCACTATCACCACTACTATCACCATCACCACCACCACTACTATCACCATCACCACCACCACTACTATCACCACCACCACCACCACTACTATCACCATCACCACCACCACTACTATCACCATCACCACCACCACTACTATCACCATCACCACCACTACTACTATCACCATCACCATCACCACTACTATCACCACCACCACCACCACTACTATCACCCTCACCATCACCACTACTATCACCATCACCACCACCACTACTATCACCATCACCACCACTACTATCACCATCACCATCACTACTACTATCACCATCACCATCACTACTACTATCACCATCACCATCACCACTACTATCACCATCACCATCACCACTACTATCACCATCACCATCACTACTACCACCACCACTACTATCACCATCACCACCACTACTATCACCATCACCACCACTACTATCACCATCACCATCACCACTACTATCACCACCACCACTATCACCATCACCACTACTATCACCCTCACCATCACCACTACTATCACCATCACCACCACTACTATCACCATCACCATCACTACTACTATCACCATCACCACCACCACTACTATCACCATCACCATCACCACTACTATCACCATCACCACCACTACTACTATCACCATCACCCTCACCACTACTATCACCATCACCACCACCACTACTATCACCCTCACCATCACCACTACTATCACCATCACCATCACCACTACTATCACCATCACCATCACCACTACTATCACCATCACCACCACCACTACTATCACCATCACCACCACCACTACTATCACCCTCACCACCACACTACTATCACCATCACCATCACCACTACTATCACCCTCACCACCACCACTACTATCACCATCACCACTACCACTACTATCACCATCACCATCACCACTACTATCACCATCACCACCACTACTATCACCCTCACCACCACTACTATCACCATCACCATCACCACTACTATCACTATCACCACCACCACTACTATCACCCTCACCATCACCACTACTATCACCCTCACCACCACTACTATCACCATCACCATCACCACTACTATCACCATCACCATCACCACTACTATCACATCACCACCACCACTACTATCACCCTCACCATCACCACTACTATCACCATCACCACCACCACTACTATCACCATCACCACTACTACCATCACCCTCACCATCACCACTACTATCACCCTCACCACCACTACTATCACCATCACCACTACTATCACCATCACCACCACTACTATCACCATCACCACTACTACTATCACCCTCACCACCACTACTATCACCATCACCATCACCACTACTATCACCCTCACCACCACCACTACTATCACCATCACCATCACCACTACTATCACCATCACCATCACCACTACTATCACCATCACCACCACTACTATCACCATCACCATCACCACTACTATCACCCTCACCACCACTACTACTATCACCATCACCACTACTATCACCATCACCACCACTACTATCACCATCACCACCACCACTACTATCACCCTCACCATCACCACTACTATCACCCTCACCATCACCACTACTATCACCATCACCCTCACCACTACTATCACCATCACCACCACTACTATCACCATCACCACCACCACTACTATCACCCTCACCATCACCACTACTATCACCATCACCATCACCACTACTATCACCATCACCATCACCACTACTATCACCATCACCACCACTACTATCACCATCACCATCACCACTACTATCACCATCACCACCACCACTACTATCACCATCACCACTACTATCACCATCACCATCACCACTACTATCACCATCACCATCACTACTATCACCATCACCATCACCACTACTATCACCATCACCACCACTACTACTATCACCATCACCACCACCACTACTATCACCATCACCACCACCACTACTATCACCCTCACCATCACCACTACTATCACCCTCACCATCACCACTACTATCACCATCACCACTACTACTACTATCACCATCACCACCACCACTACTATCACCATCACCACCACCACTACTATCACCATCACCATCACCACTACTATCACCATCACCACCACCACTACTATCACCACCACTACTACTATCACCATCACCACCACCACTACTATCACCACCACTACTACTATCACCATCACCATCACCACTACTATCACCATCACCCTCACCACTACTATCACCATCACCACCACTACTACTATCACCATCACCATCACCACTACTATCACCATCACCCTCACCACTACTATCACCATCACCACCACCACTACTATCACCATCACCACCACCACTACTATCACCATCACCACCACCACTACTATCACCATCACCACTACTATCACCATCACCACCACCACTACTATCACCATCACCACCACCACTACTATCACCATCACCACCACTACTACTATCACCATCACCCTCACCACTACTATCACCATCACCATCACCACTACTATCACCCTCACCATCACCACTACTATCACCATCACCATCACCACTACTATCACCATCACCACCACCACTACTATCACCATCACCATCACCACTACTATCACCATCACCATCACCACTACTATCACCATCACCACCACCACTACTATCACCATCACCATCACCACTACTATCACCATCACCACCACCACTACTATCACCCTCACCACCACCACTACTATCACCATCACCACCACTACTATCACCATCACCACCACCACTACTATCACCCTCACCATCACCACTACTATCACCATCACCACTACTATCACCCTCACCATCACCACCACCACTACTACTATCACCATCACCACTACTATCACCATCACCACCACTACTACTATCACCATCACCACCACCACTACTATCACCACCACTACTACTATCACCATCACCATCACCACTACTATCACCATCACCCTCACCACTACTATCACCATCACCACCACTACTACTATCACCATCACCATCACCACTACTATCACCATCACCCTCACCACTACTATCACCATCACCACCACCACTACTATCACCATCACCACCACCACTACTATCACCATCACCACCACCACTACTATCACCATCACCACCACTACTACTATCACCATCACCACTACTATCACCATCACCACCACTACTACTATCACCATCACCCTCACCACTACTATCACCATCACCATCACCACTACTATCACCCTCACCATCACCACTACTATCACCATCACCATCACCACTACTATCACCATCACCATCACCACTACTATCACCATCACCATCACCACTACTATCACCATCACCACCACCACTACTATCACCCTCACCATCACCACTACTATCACCATCACCATCACCACTACTATCACCATCACCACCACCACTACTATCACCATCACCATCACCACTACTATCACCATCACCACCACCACTACTATCACCCTCACCACCACCACTACTATCACCATCACCATCACCACTACTATCACCATCACCACCACCACTACTATCACCATCACCACCACCACTACTATCACCATCACCATCACCACTACTATCACCCTCACCATCACCACTACTATCACCCTCACCATCACCACTACTATCACCATCACCATCACCACTACTATCACCCTCACCATCACCACTACTATCACCATCACCACTACTATCACCCTCACCATCACCACCACCACTACTACTATCACCATCACCACCACTACTATCACCATCACCATCACCACTACTATCACCATCACCACCACTACTACTATCACCATCACCACCACCACTACTATCACCATCACCATCACCACTACTATCACCATCACCATCACCACTACTATCACCATCACCCTCACCACTACTATCACCATCACCACCACTACTACTATCACCACCACTACTACTATCACCATCACCATCACCACTACTATCACCATCACCCTCACCACTACTATCACCATCACCACCACCACTACTATCACCATCACCACCACCACTACTATCACCATCACCACTACTATCACCATCACCACCACTACTACTATCACCATCACCCTCACCACTACTATCACCATCACCATCACCACTACTATCACCATCACCATCACCACTACTATCACCATCACCACCACTACTACTATCACCATCACCACCACCACTACTATCACCATCACCATCACTACTACTATCACCACCACCACCACTACTATCACCATCACCACCACCACTACTATCACCATCACCACCACCACTACTATCACCATCACCATCACCACTACTATCACCATCACCATCACCACTACTATCACCCTCACCACCACCACTACTATCACCATCACCACCACCACTACTATCACCATCACCACCACCACTACTATCACCATCACCATCACCACTACTATCACCATCACCACCACTACTACTATCACCATCACCACCACTACTACTATCACCATCACCATCACTACTATCACCATCACCATCACCACTACTATCACCATCACCACCACTACTACTATCACCATCACCACTACTATCACCACCACTACTATCACCATCACCACCACTACTATCACCATCACCACCACCACTACTATCACCATCACTACTACTACTATCACCATCACCACTACTATCACCATCACCACCACTACTATCACCATCACCACCACCACTACTATCACCATCACCACCACTACTATCACCATCACCACCACTACTATCACCATCACCACCACCACTACTATCACCCTCACCACCACCACTACTATCATCACCATCACCACTACTATCACCACCACTACTATCACCATCACCATCACTACTATCACCATCACCACCACCACTACTATCACCATCACTACTATCACCATCACCACCACCACTACTATCATCACCATCACCACTACTATCACCATCACCACCACCACTACTATCACCATCACCATCACTACTACTACTGCTTCAACTAATGTACACCTTGTAAGTGGCTTTGGATAAAAGCGTCTGCCAAAGGCCCTAAATGTATTTGTAGTACTAGCAGCATCCCTATAACCATGTGGATCTCATTACAGACACTGCACTGCACTCATGATGCTGCTGCACTACTGCCACTTGCACCATTCAACAGATGTTCATACCATCCATCAGTCACTTTGCTTTTTGTTCAATTTTATTGTATATATTATTTTTATGGTGTTGTTTTGGAGAGGTTTACTGCGGAGGGAATGGGGAGCAAGCATTCCAATGTACTTCTTACAAATGACCAATGCATATCTTGTATAATTGTATAATCACCACCACCACCACCACCTCCTCCTCCTCCTCCTCCTCCTCCTCCTCCTCCTCCTCCTCCTCCTCCTCCCCCTCCTCCTCTCAATCACCGCTGCCGTAAGCGACACAGGCTGACAGCATCATCAGGACCGGAGCCCCGTGTTGACGTAGTCGTCAAGTCAAGTCAAGTCAAGTCAGTGTTATTGGTGTAGCCCTTAATCACATGAGGTGGCCGGTTGTGATTGTTTGGCGATAGTCTGATAGTTCCCAAGCTTAGCGGTGAATTACATCATCGTACACATCGAGGACGCTCGCCGTAGCTAAATTGTGGCATTTGGTTAATTACCATATATATATATATATATATATATATATATATATATATATATATATATATATATATATATGAACAGGACAACTTAACGGCTGCTTTGATGAAGATGGTAAACCAGGACATACAGGAGGAATAGAAAAGGACCTGTGGTGACAGGCTTATCAATCTGTCAACCTGGTCGGAGAGTGCACACTGTGAGAGGTGTTACAACATGGAGCCCACCAGCCAAAACCCTGTGTGTGTGTCCGTGTGTGTGTGTCCGTGTGTGTCCGTGTGTGTGTGTGTGTGTCCGTGTGTGTGTGTGTGTGTGTGTGTGTGTGTGTGAAACCATTTCTACTCTCTCTTTATCTCCCTCCCTCCCCCGTTCTCTGGGGGGAGGAGGAGTGGGGGGGGAGGAGTGGGGGAGGGGGAGTGGGGGGGGGGGGGGAGGAGTGGGGGGGAGAGGAGTGGGGGGGGAGGAGGAGGAGTGGGGGGGGGAGGAGTGGGGGGGAGGAGGAGGAGTGGGGGGGGGAGTGGGGGAGGAGGAGGAGTGGGGGGGGAGGAGGAGGAGTGGGGGGGGGAGTGGGGGAGGAGGAGGAGTGGGGGGGGGGAGGAGTGGGGGGGGGGGGAGGAGGAGGTGGGGGGGGGGGAGGAGTGGGGGGGGGGAGGAGTGGGGGGGAGGAGGAGGAGTGGGGGGAGGGAGGAGGAGTGGGGGAGGAGGAGGAGTGGGGGGAGGGAGGAGGAGTGGGGGAGGGAGGAGTGGGGGGGAGGAGGAGGAGCGGGGGGGGGGAGGAGTGGGGGGAGGGAGGAGGAGTGGGGGAGGGGGAGGAGTGGGGGGAGGAGGAGGAGTGGGGGGGAGGAGGAGTGGGGGGGAGGAGGAGGAGGAGTGGGGGGAGGAGGAGGAGGAGTGGGGGGGAGGAGGAGTGGGGGGGAGGGAGGAGGAGGAGTGGGGGGAGGAGGAGGAGGAGTGGGGGGGAGGAGGAGGAGGAGGAGTGGGGGGAGGAGGAAGAGGAGGAGTGGGGGGGAGGAGGAGGAGGGGGGAGAGGAGGAGGAGTGGGGGGAGGAGGAGTGGGGGGAGGGAGGAGGAGGAGTGGGGAGAGGAGGAGTGGGGGGGAGGAGGAGGAGGAGTGGGGGGAGGAGGAGGAGGAGTGGGGGGGAGGAGGAAGAGGAGGAGTGGGGGGAGGAGGAGGAGGAGGAGGGGAGGAGGAAGAGGAGGAGTGGGGGGGAGGAGGAGTGGGGGGGAGGAGGAGTGGGGGGGAGGAGGAGGAGGAGTGGGGGGAGGAGGAGGAGGAGTGGGGGGGAGGAGGAAGAGGAGGAGTGGGGGGAGGAGGATGGGGGGAGGAGGAGTGGGGGAGGGAGGAGGAGGAGTGGGGGGAGGAGGAGGAGGAGTGGGGGGGAGGAGGAAGAGGAGGAGTGGGGGGAGGAGGAGTGGGGGGGAGGAGGAGTGGGGGGGAGGAGGAGGAGGAGTGGGGGGGAGGAGGAAGAGGAGGAGTGGGGGGGAGGAGGAGGAGTGGGGGGGAGGAGGAAGAGGAGGAGTGGGGGGGAGGAGGAGGGGGGGAGGAGGAGTGGGGGGGGAGGAGGAGGAGTGGGGGGAGGAGGAGGAGGAGTGGGGGGAGGAGGAGGAGGAGTGGGGGGAGAGGAGGGAGGAGGAGGAGTGGGGGGGAGGAGGAGTGGGGGAGGGAGGAGGAGGAGTGGGGGGGAGGAGGAAGAGGAGGAGTGGGGGGAGGAGGAGTGGGGGGGGAGGAGGAGTGGGGGGAGGAGGAGGAGGAGGGGGGGGGAGGAGGAAGAGGAGGAGTGGGGGGAGGAGGAGTGGGGGGAGGAGGAGGAGGAGTGGGGGGAGGAGGAGGAGGAGTGGGGGGGAGGAGGAAGAGGAGGAGTGGGGGGAGGAGGAGGAGTGGGGGGGAGGGAGGAGGAGGAGTGGGGGGAGGAGGAGGAGGAGTGGGGGGGAGGAGGAAGAGGAGGAGTGGGGGGAGGAGGAGTGGGGGGAGGAGGAGTGGGGGGAGGAGGAGGAGGAGGAGTGGGGGGAGGAGGAGGAGGAGTGGGGGGAGGAGGAGTGGGGGGAGGAGGAGGAGGAGTGGGGGGAGGAGGAGGAGGAGTGGGGGGAGGAGGAGTGGGGGGAGGAGGAGGAGGAGTGGGGGGGAGGAGGAAGAGGAGGAAGTGGGGGGAGGAGGAGTGGGGGGAGGAGGAGTGGGGGGAGGAGGAGGAGGAGTGGGGGGAGGAGGAGTGGGGGAGGAGGAGGAGGAGTGGGGGGGAGGAGGAAGAGGAGGAGTGGGGGGAGGAGGAGTGGGGGGAGGAGGAGGAGGAGGAGTGGGGGGAGGAGGAGGAGGAGTGGGGGGAGGAGGAGGAGGAGTGGGGGGGAGGAGGAAGAGGAGGAGTGGGGGGAGGAGGAGTGGGGGGAGGAGGAGGAGGAGTGGGGGGAGGAGGAGGAGGAGTGGGGGGAGGAGGAGTGGGGGGAGGAGGAGGAGGAGTGGGGGGAGGAGGAGTGGGGGGAGGAGGAGGAGGAGTGGGGGGAGGAGGAGGAGGGGCCGACATGGCTGCAGCACTGCACCTGATAAGGAAGACTCATTTATATTTGAACAGGTCAGAGAATGTGAAATTGAGTGAGTGTGTGTGTGTGTTTGTGTGTTTTGGTGTCAGGGAATGCATGTGTGTGTGTGTATGTTTGTTTCGATGTGTGTGGTGTGTGTGTGTGTGTGTGGTGTGTGTCTATGTGTGTCTTGTGTGTGTGTGTCTTTAACTGAGCAATTGCTGCTGAATTTCACTGGTTTAATTCAGAAGCAATGATGATGTGTGTGTGTCTCGGTGTGTGTGTGTGTGTGTCTATATGTGTGTGTGTGTGTGTCTATATGTGTGTTTGTGTGTGTCTCGGTGTGTGTGTGTCTATATGTGTGTGTGTGTGTGTGTGTGTGTGAAGAAATTATTTAACATCCACCTTGTTATTAGAAACGATTTTTTAATTGAATAGACAGGATCAAGACCCAATGAGGATATCCATTGGAGTCTGACCAGGCGGGACATTATATTAATTTAAAAAACACACTTAATTAATGAATGAGGGTTTTTTTCAGGGCACTAAAAAAGATGACAGCCCCCCCGCTGAGAACCACGTCCCAGGGCAGCGTTAACTCAGACACCACCCAGGGTCCCTTAGCCTGTCTGACACAACCTGACAGCTGTCCAATACACTCCAGCCAGGTTATGTCACCATGCTGACACACACACAATCAAATCACACACAATGCAGTTTCACACACACACACACACACACACACACACACACACACACACACACACCACACACACACACACACACACACACACACACACACACACACACACACACACACACACACACACACACACACACACACACACACACACACACACACACACACACACACACACACGTGTGTTTCAGGTTCAACCGATGACACTGCATACAGAAACTACTCTGAAGGATGGGGAGGCGATGGGGAATGACCTTTAAGCCACACTTTCACAAGCCAACACCACGGGCTCTGTCCCAGGCTGGCCCGCTGTGTGTGTGTGTGTGTGTGTGTGTGTGTGTGTGTGTGTGTGTGTGTGTGTGTGTGTGTGTGTGTGTGTGTGTGTGTGTGTGTGTGTGTGTGTGTGTGTGGTGTGTCACCATGACAGAGCGGGCCTGAGGAGACTCCATGCGGTGTGTGTCACAGCTTGATCTTATTATTTCAGGGTCAGGCAGCCATGATTCACAGGCTTGTTAGGATGACACGTCATTCCATCATGCACACACGCACACACACACACACACACACACACACACACCACACAACACACACACACAACACACAGTGGAGGACACCTACCTTGTGCGGTAAGAAGAGGGAGTGGACCGTTGCTAGGAGAGCGTCCGTGTCGGGGGCGTCCCTCTGACCACAGATGACAATCTAATGAGATGACACGCATGGAGAAACATGTGAGTGACTGAAATACCTTTACCACAGAGAGAGAGAGAGAGAAGGGTGAGGAGGAGAGAGAGAGAGAGAGAGAGAGAGCGAGCGAGAGGAGAGCGAGAGCGAGAGCGAGAGCGAGACGAGAGAGAGAGAGAGACAGAGACAGAGACAGAGACAGAGACAGAGAGAGAGAGAGAGAGAGGAGAGAGAGAGAGAGAACAATTATGTAGGGAGAGGAAAAGAGTGAGAAGTGACAGCGGTGCGAGTGAAACAGAAAGAGAGGTAAACAGAGAGGGGGAGAGGGGGAGAGGGGGAGAGGGGGAGAGGGGGAGAGGGGGAGAGGGGGAGGTGTTGCCGGCGGTAACGAGGGAGGCAGGTGTGCCCCCGGCGCCCTCCTCCCCCTCCCCACGACCCTGACAGCTCGTTTCTTGGTGACCCCGCCCACTCTGGCGTGACTCCTCCCCCGCAGGTCACCCCTGACGGACAGAAGACTAATGATGCTCTCTCTCCCCCCTCCCTCCCTCCCTCCCTCCCTCTCTCTCTCTCAGACCCCCCTCCCTCCCTCCCTCTCTCTCTCTCTCTCTCTCTCTCTCAGACCCCCCTCCCTCCCTCCCTCTCTCTCTCTCTCCCCCCTCCCTCCCTCCCCTCTCTCTCTCTCTCTCTCTCTCTCTCTCTCTCTCTCTCTCTCAGACCCCCCACTCCCTATCTACAGGAGCAGTTGTAAAGGTTCGACATTGAGAGGAGTCGTAGGACTTCACTAGTTCTTGGGGCTCGTGTGAGAGGTTGAAACTAGATTTGAAAGACCAGAAAACAAAAGAGGAAGGTATGATATTCATGGACAAGATCACCTCCTCTGTTCTCTAAGTTTGTCTCTTATTTTTGTCCAATTTGATCACCGCTGAGTAAAAAACGATTTATTTAGTCAATCATTACGTCCGGAGGTAAGGTCTTGGCCCCTGTTTGTCTGTCTGTCTGTTAGCAAGATAACTCAAAAAGTTACATACGGAATAGAACAACTTGGTGGTTAGATTACATATGGGCCAAGGAACAGTCGATCTGATTTTGGTGCAGATCCGGATCTGAAACTGGAATCAGGGGGATCAGGGGACTTTTTGGTGTGGTGGAGGCTCTACCGAGGGCCCTCTGGTTTAAGGTGCTTGGTGATCTTTTAGCCTTTTTCTAATTAAAATCCTCCAGGACTCCAGGAGCGGTTTAGATAAGCATCGGCTCCACGTAATGAACGGTGGTATTAAAGTCAAGCAGATTCATGGGTTTATCCCCTAGCCTTGACTCGGCAAAAAGGGGGGAAAGGATAACACTGCTCTCGGCTCGGGAGAGGAACGCCAAGAACCATTTGAATAGTCTTTGTTTTGTTATAGTGATCCGTTTAGGGTTTGACGAGGGTTTGAAGTTCTTAGTCCCTTTACCCAGGGGACGTGCACTAACCCCTCAGAACCCACGTCACCGGGGGTTTAAACCGGCACTAGGCACGGTGCTCATTAGCGATAGGGTCGCGGTGGTTTCCCCACAGTATTAAGATTCTAATCGGTGACGTTCGTCGCTTTGTCAAAAACTGAACCGGTTTGGGACACATTCTGGACAACTTATCCTGCGAGGCACCAAACTGAATCAGTTTAAGATTTGTCGTTTTTTTAAGTAGGGATGCAAGAAATACCCTAAATTATAATTGAATACACGGCAGGTCATAAGGCTTTGTTTTTTGAAATCAAAGATATTTAATTTCCTGGTCATGCGGTTTTTCGCTTGTAGAGCTAGCGGGATACACTTCTAAGGAGCTATTTTAATGTTGAACGTTATAATAACTTTAATCTTTCAAAAAAAATTGAAACAAATGTTCAAACAGCTTTTGAGATGTGTGATTGTTTTTACAGCTCACTACCATCCGATTGGACATCATTGTTAAAGTATTGTTAAACTCTGCCTGGCCAGGATCAGCTAACAACAAACCTATGTTGTGCAGCCTCAACAACAACAACAATAAATGACAACAAGGCTTATGACCACTTGGTCATAAACAGGAGAGACAATCAATATGTCGGTCAATGTTGACATTGTTGGGGCGCGTGGGGCACAAGGAAATCAATGGACGGGAAACACCGAGTTGTAGCTTCAGTGATAGCCATCTACGTTACAGGGAAAAGGTTCAAATAAAAACGACATATACAGAGAAACTCCCTGGACGGGGCGACTCGAGGACCGCTGAGTTTTATTTGTCGCAAGGAACTTTCCAGTTCAGATCTAATTTCACGGGGGTAAATAAGCCGCAGTAAAAAGTTACACAGCGGCGGTTTAACTTTACACCGTGTTGAACGAGGGCAGCTGTATTAAAGCGAGGTCGAAGCAATACGCCGACCACAAATAATATATGAGGGGGGGGGGGGGGGGGGGGCTCGCTGAGTGCTGCTTAAAGACCACCCCTCTCTCTCTGTCTACAACCGAGCGCCTACACAAAGCTAATTAAGTAAGTTAACATAAAAATCCCCCAAAAAATGTGGGGACAAATCTTGTGCACTGTCGAGAAGACAAAGTAACTCACTCAGTCACTCAGTCACTCAGTCACTCACGCCTGCAGCCTGCAAGGTTGCGGGCGCGAGTGACAGAGTGAGTGACATACAATGCTGATGGTGTCCTGACCTGCCATCACTCACTCGGTCACCCACGCCGGCAACCGCGCCTGCCGTGGTTGCCGGCGTGGGTGACCGAGTGAGTTGAGTGACAGAGAGAAAGACAGACAGCGGTGGCGGTGGCGGTGTCCTGACCTGCTTCAGTGTGTGGTGCTGGGCCATCAGCGCCCGCACCATGTCGGGCAGGGCGATGGGCACCGAGGTGAGGCGGTCCGAGAAGGCGGCCAGCAGGTGCTTGGACCTCTGCAGCCACTCCTGGCGGCCCGTGTAGTGGGACAGACGCAGCAGGTTGAACGCAGACACGGAGTTGGCGCTTGGCTCCGCCCCGTCCTGATCTGTAGAGAGAGAGAGGGGGGGGGGGGGGGGCGTAGAGAAACAGAGATGATGCACATTTTAAAACACACACTTTATCGACAGCCATTTCTTGATTTGCCCACTAGGTGGGTGTGAAGTGTGTTTGGTTGGTGGCTGGTTGAAGCAGCCTCACCTGGCCCCAGTCAGACGGATTAGAGTCTGGTTGAAGCAGCCTCACCTGGCCCCAGTCAGACCGATTAGAGTCTGGTTGAAGCAGCCTCACCTGGCCCCAGTCAGACGGATTAGACTCTGGTTGAAGCAGCCTCACCTGGCCCCCAGTCAGACTGATTAGAGTCTGGTTGAAGCAGCCTCACCTGGCCCCAGTCAGACTGATTAGAGTCTGGTTGAAGCAGCCTCACCTGGCCCCAGTCAGACTGATTAGAGTCTGGTTGAAGCAGCCTCACCTGGCCCCAGCAGATGGATTAGACTCTGGTTGAGGCAGCCTCACCTGGCCCCAGTCAACTGATTGAGTCTGGAAGCAGCCTCACTGGCCCGACTGATTAGAGTCTGGTTGAAGCAGCCTCACCTGGCCCCAGTCAGACTGATTAGAGTCTGGTTGAAGCAGCCTCATCTGGCCCCAGTCAGACTGATTAGAGTCTGGGGCTGGTGAGGTGTTAATCTCATTGTTAATCAAGACCCACAAGTTGAACCAGTCACCATCACACACACTCTGGAGGAGCGCTAGCATGGACCATCTGCTCTGTTTGCTTTCAAATACAAACTTTACAATAAACCCGATGACATCAGTCCTTGTCGTCGGGAGGAACTCAAAGAAGTCATTTGAATGGCTTGTGGCAGCGTCGACTAATACAGTAGGATTTAATATTATTCTGCAGGATGCCCGTATTAGTTTACACTGATCCAGTAGTATGAGCTCATGTAAGGTTTAAGGTTTAGGGGGTGTATAAGGTAGAGAGGCCGAACACGACGTTTGAGCGAAACGATTCTCAAAACGATTCTCACAAATCGAATTGAAACTGAAACTATTTTAATTTAGGCGCGGCGCGGTGCTTGTCGAGGCTTTCGCTGTCCCTATTGGCTACGATCAGATGTCGGCGGGGTGGAGTCAGAGCATTTGATTGGCATCACCTGGTTAACCCTGCCGGTAACCAGCATGTGTTTATCATTTTCGCATTGCTGGCGCAAGTGCCTGCATTTAGTGCATTGCGTGCATTAAAATTAAGATTTGGACCAGGATCAACTCATATCACTACCACGCAACCCCCTTCTAATCTAAAAAAAAAGTTGTTTTAGGGTTTGGTTTTTGGTTTCCTTCCAAAAATGACATTTGATGCAGAGCCAATCTTGATTCTCCAGGTGCATTTCATATCACGGCACGGCGCATAGAGTTTACACTGATCCGATACGTGGTTGTTCTGTAACAATAGTTACAGAGTACAGAGTACAGCAACTGAAAGTCAAACGGACGGCATGGTGCCGATCCCCGAGGCCACGGTCATACTGGAGCTACAAACATCTACAGGTCATCTTTTTTTCCCTTCCTAAACTGATTGCCCAGGTTGGAAAGCGGCCAAGGGTTGAGTTGAACCTTTAGCCGCGCCCTGTTAGAAGGGATTAATGACGCCGGACACAAGATTAAAATATGTTTACCGGAGATGTGACTTCTCCGGATGTTTCTAATGACCCTGATGAGAGCAGAACACCCCCCCCCCCCCCCCCAACAAGAAAAAACTAAAGAATGACATCAGACTCAAGTGCCGTCTGATGGGTGACCCCATGACTCGGTCCACGTCAAGTGATTGGTCCTTATCTCCTTATCGGTGGCCAATGAGAGGCCACCGATAAGGCTCACTTCCCATGACCTGTGACCCCACTCCATGTGGTTCACCGCTCGGCACTCTGCCGACACCCTGGCTCAGGGTGTGTGTGTGTGTGTGTGTGTGTGTGTGTGTGTGTGTGTGTGTGTGTGTGTGTGTGTGAAAGAGAGAAATGTGAATGAGATAAAAGCAACAGAGCAGAAGATGTGTGGGGAATTATTTGAAAAACAAACTCCAAATACTCCATTTGACTTGGCACCGAAAGACCAACAATGTTCACTTACTTTTCAACTCACACACACACACACACACAGGGACACACACACACACACACGGACACACACACAGGGACACACACACACACAGGGACACACACACACACACACAGGGCACACACAGGGACACACACACACACAGGGACACACACACACAGGGACACACACACACGGACACACACACACACACAGGGACACACACACACACAGGGATACACACACACACAGGGACACACACACACACACACAGGGACACACACACACAGGGACACACACACAGGACACACACACAGGGACACACACACACACACAGGGACACACACAGGGACACAGACACACAGGGACACACACACAGAACTTTAGCACCGGGGTGACTGGATAAACACAGAAAAGTACTTGCGTTGGATCCAGTGTATTCAATCTGCAACTTACTTAAAAAAAACTAATGGACACACACACACACACACACACACACACACACACACACACACACACACACACACACACACACACACACACACACACACACACACACACACACACACACACACACACACACACACACACACACACACACACACACACACACACACACACACACACACACACACACACGGGCCTGGGTGATGCCAGTGTGATGAGGGGTAATCGGTCTTCCAGTGACAGAGGGTGGTAGTGGGGACATTGTGTGCCCAGTGTGGCCCTGGCGTCCCTAATGGGACTCCCAAAGCCTCAGAAGGCTCAGATACCCCCCCGCCCATAATGCCCTGTCAATCCTCCCAAAATGAGAAACCTTTCACGTGTCAGCTTCAATATAACGCACAGGTGTGTGTGTGTGTGTGTGTGTGTGTGTGTGTGGTGTGTGTGTGTGTGTGTGTGTGTGTGGTATGTCAACTCCAGCTCGCTGCTGTCATCTCCTGTCGGTCAACAGCCCTGAAGAATCACCACACACTAGCTGTGTTATTGTTACCCCACCCCCCACCCACCCTCGTCCTTACCTACTCAGGACACTCTCGCAGAGGTACCTCGTAGCTGTCACAGCTGACACACACACACACACACACACACACACACACACACACACACACTAACACAGACACATAAAAACACACACACACACAGGGACACACACACACAAAGCACACACATACACAGGGCACATACACACAAACACACACATACACAGGGACACACACATACACGGACACACACACACAGGGACACATACACACACACAGGGACACATACACACACACGGACACACATACATACACACACACACACACACACAAACACAGGGACACACACACATACACAGACACACACACATGGACACACACATGGACACACACATGGAGTGTGTGTGTCTTGAGACGGCTCTCCCTATTGTGAGGGACACACAGGGCCGGTGTTGCTTTAGATTAGGAACAGACTTTGTGAGTGCGGAGGAACCCATTGCACTATAGTGTTTTGCTGTTTGATGATACTTCTCGTTGGTATCTGGTAAAGTCTGACGCTGTAACCGTACCGTAGAGGACAATAACGCGGGATAATAAAAAGCGGGAGAATGTGAAGCATTAATGCGATTGAACACAGAGATCCCAAACGGAGTAGGAAACACAGCTCTGAGCGGAGGACAATGAAGAGGGGTTTGGTTTGAGTCGGGCAGACACCAGGAAAGAAAGAAAACAAGGGAATTAAAGAAAATAAGGAAGAGAAAAAAGAAAAGAAAGAAGAAACAAACAACGAAAAGATGGAGAGGCGGGTGTGCAGTCGAGGCCATCGGGCCCAGAGCGAGGCAGATGACCAGCTCCAGACACCCGGGGTCTGACAGACACCAAAAAGGGTCTGAGAAGGTGAGGTACAGGAAGTGCCAGCCTCTCTGAGGACCCAGGACCCAGGACCCACACACACACCCACACACACACACACACACACACACACAGAGGAAAGAGTGACACGTTTAACTTCCACACCGGTGTGGCCAATGTTGTTGATGTTGGATGAAGCAGTTCCATTGTTAGTTTTTATACACTTTCAAAACCCGAGCTACACACCACTGTAGCTCGGAGTCACCAGTGGAGAAGTACATCCCTTTTGAATAACACACTACCACACTGTGAAGAGTTTGCTACCTTGAGCTGAACGGGTGAACGTCTACGAGGACCCAGCACTATTTCAGGGTCGGTTTACGGGTGAATGGCAGGGGTTGAACCGAGCGAGGCAGGAAGGGACACTGATCTGAAGGCCCGCTGATCAGAGGCAGCTGCCGACTCACGGCCTTTTGTGTCGGGGCTACGGTGGAAATATTTGTCCCGGCCGGGTCTATCCGGGCGGATTTGGAAGAAGGGCTAAATTAACGTCACATGTGATCTCACCGACTTTGGGTTAATGACACACAAGTTGAAAGGGATGCATCTGCAACCGCTCCAGTTCCACCTCAGATCCGACTCCAGTTGGATCAGGGATAGTTCAGTTCCCCCACCACCCACTGCTGAGATATGAAGGGCGTTTGCTGATGCGTGAAGCTGTGAACTGTACAGCGCACCATTCTGACTTGGTGTGTCTCTAAAATGGTTCATGTTTAACATTAAGGGCCCAAAGCACTCCGAAGGAAAGAACAAATTGAAGGACATTATTCAATGGCCCAATAACAAAATATAAAAATTAAAGTTCTCCAACTACGGAATCCTGTCTGGAATTTGATTGATTGTGTTTTCGTAGTTCCGTAGTAAAAAAAATAATTAACTTTGTAAAAATTACAATTCAAATTAGTAAAAAATGATATTGGAACATTCAATTGAAAATTGCAATTCTTTCAAAACAATTAATCCATCCATCCATCTTCAGGAAGCACTACCCTGATCCTTTCTCTTAGCACTTGCATCTTGTTAGCTCCGTTGGTTGCTTGATCGTTTACTAGTGTTAGCTTTATTGTTAGCCGAGCACTGGTAGCCGAGCACTGGTTCTGCTCTTGGAGGCTTGTTAGGAAGGAAATACACTTATGACTTCTGGTGTCGTCTTGTCTACCTGTTGATCGCCCCCCACTTGGCAACGTCATCAACAAGTTTGCTGACGACACGACAGTGATGGGCCTGATCGCCGGCGATGACGAGACAGCCTACAGGGAGGAGGTCGGATCGCTGGAGCAGTGGAGGAGAACAGCCTCGCCCTCAACGTCAAGAAGACCAAGGAGCTGATCGTGGACTTCAGGAGGCAGAGGGGAGAGCACGGCCCTATCTCCATCGACGGTGTTGCAGTAGAGAGGGTCAGCAGCTTCAAGTTCCTCTCGGCGTGTACATCTCCGAGGACCTCACATGGTCCACGCACACCACACACGTGGTGAAAAGGGCCCAACAACGCCTGTATTTCCTCAGGCGTCTGAGGAAATTCAGCATGGGCCCCCGCATCCTGAGAACATTCTATACCGGCACCATCGAGAGTGTTCTTACAGGGTGTATCACCGCCTGGTACGGGAACTGCACCGCACTCGAGCGCAGAGCGCTTCAAAGGGTGGTGCGGACGGCCCAGTATATCGTTGGAGGTGAGCTCCCCTCCCTCCTGATCGCCGGTACTTCCGCACTGTACTTCCGGCGCTGCGACGAGTGGCAGCCAGCAACAGTTGCTCCCCCTCCCCTCTTACTTTTTAGTTATTTATTCTTATATTATTGTTGTTTTTAGTATAGTTTTTCGTTAAGTAGTTGTGCAACCCTCAGCCAACTATGTTTAGGGAAGTTTTTGCCGTGTTTCTCATTCTGGGGACACTGTTACTGAACCGTGTCTCCATCGCGGCTCAACATTACGGCGGAGCCATTGTCTACGCGCGGAGTCAACTGTTGTCGCTACAACAGACCTCGCTGCTACGGGAGAGGCCTGACATCCCCGACCTCCCCAGGGAGCTGAGGCGGACGTACAGGGGACGCAAGGCTGGACGTAAACAGCGGGAGAGGAAGCGGAGATCTAAACCATATCTCCCTTCCATCACCATGGGGAACGTGAGGTCGCTAGCGAACAAGATGGACGAGCTAGCAGGCCTGGTGAGGACCCAGCGGGTGTACCGGGAGAGCAGCGTGCTTTGTTTCACGGAGACGTGGCTCCACGAGGACACCCCGGACTCCAATGTTACCGCGGACGGCTTTCTGACCGTCCGGGCGGACAGGACGCACCGAGAGAGTGGCAAGAGGAAAGGTGGGGGACTTGCTATTCTCGTTAACAACAAGTGGTGTAACCCTGGACATGTTACTGTGAAGGAACGTGTGTGTAGCCCGGACATTGAACTGCTGGCCGTGAGTCTGCGGCCATACTATCTGCCGCGCGAGTTCTCCCACGTGCTTCTTGTTGTTGTTTACATTCCACCGTCGGCAAACGCGGCGCTCGCGTCTGACGTCCACTCCGTCGTCGCGAGACTTCAGACACAGCACCCTGAAGCATTCATCGCGATATCTGGGGACTTCAACCACGTGAGACACTGGACCTGCTGTATGCCAATGTTAAGCCAGCCCCCCAGCCCTGTTGTCCCCCCTCCCCCATCGTCCCTCTCCAAAGACAACATACCTGTTCTCTCTCCCCCACCACCACTACCTCACCCCTCCCCCATCAACACAACAGAGACTCTTCCTGCCCCCACACACGGCACACAGTCCTTCACAGCAGGTGAGGAAAGTGCTGTGCAGGCTCCATCCAGGCAAGGCTGCTGGTCCTGACGGCATCAGCCCGAGGGTCCTCAAAACATGTGCTGCCCAGCTGAGTGGAGTCCTGCAGTACATCTTCAACCTGAGCATGAGACTGGAGAGGGTCCCTGTGCTGTGGAAGACATCCGGCCTGGTGCCGGTTCCGAAGAAGGCACGTCCCAGCTCCTCTAACGACTACAGACCGGTGGCGCTGACGTCCCACGTGTCGAAGTCCTTTGAGAGGCTGGTCCTGTCGCTTCTTCGGCCCCAGGTCAGATCATCGCTGGACCCTCTTCAGTTTGCCTACCAGCCGAAACTGGGGGTGGAGGACACCATCATCTTCCTGCTTCATCGTGCCTACGCCCACTTGGACAGACCCGGGAGCACTGTGAGAATCATGTTTTTCGACTTCTCCAGTGCGTTCAACACCATCCGGCCTGCCCTGCTGGGGAGTAAGCTGACGGCGATGAAGGTGGACTCTTCCCTGGTTTCCTGGATTACAGACTATTTGACGGGTCGTCCACAGTTTGTCAGACTGCAGGACTGTGTGTCTGACACTGTGGTCAGCAGCACTGGTGCTCCACAGGGAACGGTTCTTTCCCCATTCCTGTTCACCCTTTACACCTCAGACTTCCAGTACAACTCAGAGTCCTGCCATCTGCAGAAGTTCTCGGACGACTCTGCAGTTGTTGGTTGTGTCAGCGAGGGAAACGATGAGGAGTACAGGGGCGTCGTGGACTCCTTCGTTGAGTGGTGTGAGCTGAACCACATGCAGCTCAACACAGACAAGACGAAGGAGATGGTGGTGGACTTCCGCAGGAGGAAATCTACCCCCACACCCATTTCCATCAAGGGTGTGTCCGCAGAAGTTGTTCAGGAATATAAATACCTGGGAGTTCACCTGGACAACAAACTGGTCTGGACTCATTCCACCCAGGTGCACCACAGAACGCCACAGGAAGTCCTTTCTTCCTGTGGCCATCAGTCTCTATAATTCATCTACCTCGGGTCGTGAGAGGGACAGTGGAGACTCAGTGACCTGAGGCACACGCACTGTTATTATAATTTTTTGGTCAACGCACTGTAAATTCCTTTCACTGTAATTTTGCACTGTAAATTCAATTCAATTCATTATTAGTATTTTATTACTGCCAATTTGCACTATACGTATTGTTGTGTATTGTATATACCTACGTATTACTGTAATAATACTGTAAATTGTGCAATTCATCTATCAATACATTTAGATTTCATTCAGATTTCATTTAGTTAGTATACTAGTTTGTTTATACTAGTTTAGTTCAGTTTAGTTTGTTGTTATTTCGTTTTTAGGTATTAGTATATTTTGTATTTGATATTTTCCTGTTTCAACTGTTGCACCTTAATTTCCCTCGGGATAAATAAAGTTATCTGAATCTGAATCTGAATCCTGGATATATACAACCAGCGGTGCGTGGCCAAGTCCAAACGCATCATAAAAGACAATGCCCACCAGCCACCAACTGTACTCACGGTTACCTTATTTTTATAACTGCTGTCTGTCATCGGGTATTGCACATAAGATTTTCACTCACTGCTTTATACTTACTGTGAAGTGACAATAAACTTGACTTGACTAAGTCACTATGGAGAAAAGCGTCTGCTGACTGTATTGTATTGTATTGTATTATAATGTAGTGTAATGTAATGTAATGTATTGTATTGTGTTGTAATGTATTGTATTGTAATGTAATGTAATGTTATGGAACCCACCCCCTCCTCCCCCTCCTCCTCACCCTGTTTGAGCTGCAGCAGCATGGTGGGGTCTCCAGGCTGGGTGCAGAAGTAGCCCCCCCCCTGGGCGTCCCAGAACAGGGTGTCCTGCCGGAGCTGGAGCTCCTCGGCCCAGCGGAGCCACTCGGTGTCCAGCGTGGCCTCGTACAGGTCCAGCAGGCCGCACGCCACCAGCGCATAGTCCTCCAGGAAGCCAGAGATGGGCGTCGACCTGGTTTGACACAAAACAACACCGGCATCACAATCACCATCAGTGTAGGAGCCAAAATGCCACATAATTAAGTACGTGTTTATAATAATTCATATTGAGCAATATTTCGTTTTTATTTGTTGTGTGGGCCAAAATGGGGGCATGTTCCTTTAAGAACGTGAAAGTACTTTCACCTGTTTGATGCACCGGTTGTCGGGACTAGTTTCGTGTGGATAGGGGAGTGGATTTACGTGGAGAAGTGTGGCGTTTTACAGTTTATTGACGTGTTAACAATTCTTGGATAGAATATGGGATTATATTTTGGAAGGAATTTGTTTGTTTGTTTTTGTTCGTTAAAGGAAATTCAAAAAGAGGTTTCCGATTTCCTTTTTGGAGAACCCAGGAAACACAACAAAGCACAACAATATGTGTACCAATCCTTACGGTGCACACTTAACACACAACACAACAGCAATTGTGAAATATAAATGATTAAAAAAACGAACCTAAACTAAATGATTTGACTGATTTCAACTGCCAACTATGGGTAGGACTATACATGGACATATTGCAGTAGCCCGATGCACAAGTACTGCAAAGGCAAGGCAACACAAGAAAGTCTGAATCGACAGAGAGAGATGGATGCTATTATTATTATACTTAGTTTGGATGTTGGATGACACCAATTTGCACTCAATGGCTGTTCATCAGGCCAACGGCTCTTCGAACACGTAAAACAGATCACAGTGGTTGTCGGCGTTGGAATTAGCCACTTGTTTCGCAATTTCGCTCGGATGTACCTCTCAAACACACGCAAACACACACGCACGGTTCTGGTGAAGTGTTAAATAGGCTAGAGTTACATTCCCTTCATTATCCGATCCATCGCGCCTTATCTTTTCCACAAGCCTCTTGCGCGCGCGCGCACACACACACACACACACACACACACACACCACACACACACACACACACACACACACACACACACACACACACACCACACACACACACACACACACACACACACACACACACACACACACACACACACACACACACACACACACACACGCAGATAACAGCCTCTCTGTTTCAGACGCTTCTCCAACGCCTCCTAACTGTTACCCACTGTCTGCCTCCCATCTTGTCACGCCATCCTCCCCCTCCTCACATCATCCTCCCCCCTCCTCCCGCTCAGCGGAGCGTGGCAGACTTGCGGGAAGATGATGGACATGACATTCCCATCACAAACAAACACAAGCCCCTCCGCCGACCAAGTGGAGTACCCACACATTCCCACTCAACCCCACAAATCTTATCATACTAGACAGGAAACCACCCAACCTCCTCTAGCTCTCTGTCTCCTCCACCCCAACCCTCTAACCTTCAGAGAGAGAGAGATAAGAGAGCAAGAGATCTAGAGAGATAGGAGAGAGATAGAGAGAGAGAGTAGAGAAGAGCCCAAGAGCGAGATAGAGAGATATATAGAGTGATAGATATATATATATATATATATAGATATGAGAGATAGAGAGATATATATATAGAAGATAAGATAGATTTCTATATATCTATTATAACTATATAATCTCATAATCTTTATATGTTTAACTATCTATAATATATATCGATAATATATATTATATATATGAATATCTATATCTATCATATATAGATATATAAGATATCAGATATATATATATATAATAAGATAATATATCTATAGATGATATATATATATCATATAGATCAGATATATAGATATAAGATAGATAGATTTTTTTATATTAGATTATATCCTAGAGAGATATATCATATATAGCTGGAGAGAGAGAGAGCTATATCATATAGATACGAGATAGAGAGAGGATCTAAGTATAGAGCTCTCTACGAAGGAGAATCTGGTGACAGGAGGGCAGATATGTGTGTGCATGAAGTGTGAGATGAGAGTGTGTGTGTGTGTGTGTATGTTTGTGTGTGTTTAAATGAAGTTGCATCTAAATCAACCGGCATCTCCCCCACAGCCACACAAGGGTAGGGATGAAAAAAAAAAAAGAACACATAAGAAACCCATGGCCATGGTCGATGGCCACCGCCATTCCCCCGCTCTGGGAAATCCATTTTTTGGAGGTTTTGAATAATTCAAGTCAGCGAGTCAAAGAAAGAAATCAAAAAGCCAACGACCAGATGTCTGCAGGCCGCTCGCTCACCCACCGATTACCTGAGGGCTTCTTTAAGTATTCATCCATTCATTAGGACGGAAGATATTGGGGGGAGGAAAGTACATCTGGTCTTTGAAGGAGAAGAAGAAGGGGTTACCATGGTGACTGACTTCCCCACCTTCACCCACTACCTCGCCACCTCCCCCTCCCTCCCGCCTGCTCACACACACACTGAAATTACTATCAGAGGGTTTGACGAAATCGTTACTTTGCACCATCAGACACCCCCCCCCACACACACACACACACACACACACACACACACACACACACCACACACACACACACACACACACACACACACACACACACACCACACACACACACACACACACACACACACACACCACACACACACACACACACACACACACACACACACACACACACAGTAAAAGGCGTTTCAAGAGCCCGTCCATTTGCACCTTGCATCTCAAGCAAGTCACGTCCCCGTGAAGAGCCAATCCCAGCTCCATAACAGCACCTGGGAGACCGGCTAGTCCTTTGGCCCTCTAATGGCGTCGTAACGGTTTCTAACGGCGTTAGAAGCCGTTACGACGCAGTCCTCCTCCCGGCCGAACG